>CAUYUJ010015049.1:896952-956952 GCA_963575745.1 Prorocentrum cordatum
CTGCTGTCTCCGTGTTGCTCTCCTCCGAAGCTGCCTTCTCCTCATGAATGAGAGTCCCCAACTCATCCTTGGACTGCTTGAGCTGTTCAACCAACTGCACTACCTGAGCATGATCGGCCTCCAACTTTGCAATGCGCTTGCCACGTTTCGCCTCGTTCTGCTCGGCCTTAAGCAAGAGCTTGCTGGGGGATTGGCCGCCTTCTGGACGTTTTTGGCCACGTTCCATGCCTTGTGAGCGGCCTCTTTGGAGCTTTCTGGAAGGATATCCTTGAACTGTTCCATGGCCAGCGGATCGAACCTGTGAAGCTCCTCAAGGGCCACAGGATCGCGCCCGTGAGGCCCCCAAGGTCTCACCCAGAGCCCGCTCCTGCAGCCTTTCCTCCACCGTAGCCCCTTTCCTGTGCCACTTTGCCACCGCCTCTGACGCCGCTTGCTCCGCCTCCACTGCTTCCTCTACCACCACCTTGTCCTCTGCCTCCACCGTCTCCAAGGCAGCAGGGAACCCTGGGCCAGAACCTCGAAGGAGAGGTCGAATGAAGAAAGCGAGGGATAGCGCCCCTGCAGTGGTAACAGAGCACGGAGTGCGACGGATTCTTCTTGCACCCACGCGTGGGGCATGTGAGCCCCTTCTGCGCATATGTTCTGTTACCCCACTGGGCCGTCACACGCAGTCGACGAACTGGGTGAAGGATCTCCAGCACTGAATCTTGAGGCCACGACAACGGATGCGTTTGGGCGCCGCCTCAAAAGTTGTCGCACAGCGGCGGAAGCCTCCAAGCTCGCACCCCTGCGACAAGGGGTTCAAACTTGAACCAAAATGGCTTGGGCCCAAATGGCTACGGTCCTCTTTTTCCTCCTCCTCCTCCTCCTCCCCCTCCACCTCATCCTCCTCCTCCTCCCCCTCCTCCTCCTCCTTCCCCATCCACCTCCTCCTCATCCTCCTCCTCCTCCTCCTCCTTCCTCCGCCCCTGGGGGTTAGGAGGCTACCTGACTGCGTTGGAGTAGACAGGGAATTGGAACTCAAGCGCTACTCTCCTGGATTCTGTTGGGCAGTGTCGCGCGCGCAGAAGGCTGCCTCTTGCTGCGACAGGTGTCTCGGCGCTGCGGCGAGCGAAGGCACCATGGACTGCGGCGATCCGCTGGGGACCCCGGGGCTGGTCGAGTTGCAGAGAAGCCCCCGAAGCGTGGGACAGAAGGCACGAGAATGCGTCCTCCCCGACGTCTTGGGCGTCGCGAGAAAAACTGGCAGGGGCCTTCGCCCAGCTCTAGTCCCCCGAGGTCTCTCAGATCAGCCCGTCCCGGGAGACCGGCCCCGCCTCCCTGTGTATGTGTTCGGCGAGGGCGGTGGCGCAGGCAGTGAGGCAGAGCGGGGCCGCCTGTGCCACTGCACCGTGCTCAGCCCCAGCTGGAGGCACCCTTACGCCGCGCCAGTGGAGTCTTTGCAGCTGCCTCAGGTCTCGAGCCGCCGGGCTACGGCAGTGAAGTCATATTGGACACGGAAGAGGTGAAGTGATGTTGTCGAGGAACAAAAGACGGGGAGCCAGAAAAAGAAGAGGGAAATTGAGGTTACCCATCCGCCCCCCCACGCAGTGGGCGGCGGATTCCCGTTGCCGCGGTGAGGTCAACCACGCGCCCTCTTTTGCCACGGAGTCGGAGCTGGATCGCGTGGTAAAGTTCGACGTGCTCAAGGACACGTTCTCGCTGCTGAACCTCTCACCAGAGGCCGTCCCACGTCGTCTGGGCGGAGCTCCTGTCACTCTTCCCGCCCCCCTCATCCTCGTCCTTTCCTCCTCCTCCTCCTCCTCCTCCTCGCCCTCCTCCTCCTCCTCCTCCACCTTCGCCTCCTTGGCCTCCTCCTGAGCCTTCTCCTCCTCTTACCCCTCCTCCTCCTCCTCCTCCTCCTCCTCCTCCTTCGCCTCCTCCTCCTCCTGCTCCTCCTCTTCCTTTCATGCTCGGCCGGGTCTCTTTGCCAGCGGTCCACTCCCCGATCGTGGCGAGGCCTTGCCCCAGTGCAAAGTTCGTGCGCCTGCCTCTCTTCAGATGGATTGGCGCGCCTCAGCCTACGTCTCCTCCTTCTCCTCCTCGTCGTCGTCCTCCTCCTCCTTATCCTTCTCATCCTCCTCCTCGTCCTCCTCCTCCCCTTCTCCTCCTCCTCCTCCTCCTGCTCCCTCCTCGCCTCCGCCTCCTCCTCCTTCTCCGCCTCCTCCTCCTCCTCCTCCTCCTCCTCCTCCTCCTCCTCCTCTTCCTCATCCTCCTCCTCCTCCTCGTCCTCCTCCTCCCCCTCACCCCCAAGAGAACCCCAGAGAAACAGCTGAGGTCGCGCAGGGGCAGCGAATGAGTTGTTGAGGGTGTCTCGTGCGAAACTCTTGTTCTACATGATATATTGAGGATGTCTATGGCGGATCCCTTGTTGTATAGAGCGAGGATGTCCCGAGCGAAACTCTTGTTATGCTGAATCCGTTGAGAAGGTCCCAAACGAAGCGCTTGTTCTCCAGAGTTTAACGACCACCGAGGCCTTCGGCAGAGCTCCCTCTGGCGCCGCGAAGCGGGTGAGGGGTGTGCCGAAATCGATGCGGTGCCGCCATGCGGCCGCCGCCATGGCGGCACTCTGTGCAGCTCCCTATGTGTCCACGAAGCGTGTGGGGGATGTGTGAAAGTGGGTGCGGTGCCGCCATGCGGACGTTGCAACTGGGGCTTTCGGCGGAGCTCCCCATTGGGCAACAAAACGTGTGATGGGTATACCGAAATGGGTGTGGTGCCGCCATGCGGACGTTGCCACTGGGGCGTTCGGATCAGCTCCCCCATGGGGGCCATGAAATGCGTGAGGGGTGTGTCGAAAGTGTTGAGGTGCCGCCATCTGGTCGCTGCCACTGGGGCCTTCGGCGGAGCTCCTTATGGGGTCACGTCACCTCCCTGTGAAGCCACGAAACGTGCGAGGGGTGTGCCGAAGCAGAGGATAGGGGCAGGCATGGGAGGAGGGAGGAGGAGAGGAGAGAAGGGGGAGACGCGGGGCGTTGCTCGGTCAGAACGAGGACCCAACACCACGGGATGGTTAGAACAAAAGCGTGTCGTCGGAATGCAGCGTCTGTTGAGCGTCGGTGTCGGCGCCCTTCCAGGCTGGCCAGACCTGGCCTCAGGACACTGGATTAGGATGCAACTCTTGGGAGGTTGATTTCAGCATCGGCGCTGGTATTTCCGTGGTCGGCAACGGGCCTAAGATGGCATAGTCCCGCGCAAGTTCATTGAATTCTGCCTGAACCAGCTTTGATCCTGGCCCTAATCCGACCTAGTCCAGCTCACTTGCCCCCTCATCGGGCTTGCAGTCAAGATTGATAGTAAGGGCCCACGATAAGGATGCAAGGCCATCGGAAGGCCATGCCGACACTTTTCCAGCTGGGCGCGGCCAACGAAAGAGGCCAAGGATGGGCCGAAGGGACAGGATGCAAGGGAAGCCTTGGCGTGGTGCACCCTTACCATCAGGGTTGGCTGTTACAGCTTTCCAATCCTTCGTGCGAAGACCTCCCAGGAGTTGGAGTGAAGGAGGGGCCGAAGGGACAGGATGCAAGGGAAGCCTCGGCAAGCCGTTGTGTACCCTTACTGTCAAGGTTGGCTGCTACATCTTTCCAATCCTTCGTGCGAAGACATTCCAGGAGCTGGATTGAAGCGTGGGCCGAGGGGAAAGGATGCAAGGGAAACCTTGGCAAGCCGTGCACCCTTACTATCAGGGTCGGCTGCTGCAGCTTTCCAAGCGTTCGTGCGAAGACCTCCCAGGAGTTGCCTCCCAGACTGGGCGCGGTCTGCGGCCAGGGCCCCACGAGGTTCGGGCGGGTGGTAATGGGGGGGGGAACTGACATGGGGGGTGCAGAAAGGGGCCCTAAATGGAGCCCTTTGGGGCCCAGAATTAAGCCCTCGCTGGCTCCATAGGGGGCCCCAAAGTGCCCCCGCAGGGCCCTTGTCTTCGACTCCCCCTGTGGGTCGCCCACACTTTAGCACCCGCCCGAGAGGGAGGGGGGGAGGGACGGCCCGCCTCCTCCCTTCGGGGTCGGTGGCCCCTCCCCCCCTTGTAGCACCCGCTCCTTTTGGGCCCCTGCTGGGTCCAAAAAGGGGCCCTACGGTGCCCCTGCAGGGCCCCTTTCTTCGCTCCCCACCCCCTTTGGCCTCCCCCCCCCTCCCACAGCACCCGCCCGACGAGGTGGCGACGACGGCCCGCCTCCTCCCTCCGGGGACCGCCCGCCTCCTCCCTTTAGGGCCCTTTTCTTCCCTTCCCCCCTTTTGGGCCACGGGGTAGCCCCGGAGGTCTTCGCGGCTTCCGGCAGGACACCTCGGCGTGGCCTGCTTGAGCTTGCAGCGTGTTCCGGCAGGCATTTTCTAAGCGTTTCCCAATACGCGTGCCCCGAAGCTCTCCAGAAGGTCCTTCGGAAGCTCTCTCCAGGTCCTTCTGGAGTCCTTCGCCAGGCCTTGCCACGCCCTTCGGGCGCCCTGCTACCTGGGCTTTGGACCCCACAAGTCTTCACCCGTTCCTTTGGACCACCCCCCCGCCTTTCGCACCCGCCCGACGAGGGGGGGGACGGCCCCGCAGTTCGCATGCGCCCCCTCCACCCAGGACAGCGTCTCGTGGCCCCACAATGAGCTCCAGCGAGGGTCCCAATGGCGCAGTTCGCATGCGTCTCCCCCGCCCAGGACAGCGCCTCGTGGCCCCACAGGGAGCTCCAGCGAGGGGCTCTCCTCCTGGTCTCGGCCACGCGCGGAGGGGGGCGATGATGATGATGATGATGATGATGATGATGATGATGATGATGATGATGATGATGATGATGATGATGATGATGATGATGATGATGATGATGATGATGATGGTGATGATGATGATGATGATGATGATGATGATGATGATGATGATGATGATGATGAGGAGGAGGAGGAGGAGGAGGAGGAGGAGGAGGAGGAGGAGGATGATCCCCCCTCAGCGGGCAACGTGCGCTGCACAGGAGCCGCCCCGCGGCCGCGGCCGCCGCGCCGAAGCCTCAGCCCCGGTCCGCCGAGTGCTCGCCCTCGACACAAACGCAGGCCGCCAGACGAGCGCAGAGAGCGACAGGCGCTACACAGCCCCCCCGCCGCCGGCGACGAGCTCCATGAAGTCGAGCCGCACCCCCGTGAGGAGACCCGCCTCCTCCGCGTCCGCCTTGAGGATGCGAACGCTGGCCGTGTCCCCGTCGACCGCGTCGATCCGCCCCACCGTGCCCTCAAAGAGGCCGCAGCGTCGCAAGACCACCACGTCGCCAGCGCCCACGGCCCGCCGACGGGCCGCCGCAGCCTGCGCCGTCGACCGCTGCAGGCCGTCGGCCCAGGAGTCGTCCATGGGGTCGCCGTCGGGCGGCGCGGCCGCCGCGGCTGCACCAGCCGCAGCTCCAGCTTCGGGGTCCCCCACGCCAGCCTCCGCCGCCGCCCCAACTCCACCAGGACGAGCACCTCCCCGAGAAGCGGGCGCTACCGTCGCCGACGACGCCTGGCCAGGCCGTGCCGGGCGCCGAAGCCGCCGAGCCCGTGTAGTCGCCGCTGTTGCGCCGCCAGCTCCTCCATCCTGCTGTTCCTCCGCGTCGTCGCCGTGGGCGCCCGGCACGGCAGGCGAGGGCCTGGCGCCGCGCCCCGCGCGGCCGCGCGGCCGGTGGCGCCTCCGAGGGAGCCCCGCGGCCGCCGGCTCCGGCGGGGAGGGCGCTGCCTTCGTGCCGAGCTCCACGATCGCTGCCCGGAGCAGCCCCTCGGCGGCCCGCAGCATGCGCACTCCCGACCGGGAGTGGCACGCCGCGAGCCCGCTGGCAGCATGCGCCGCCAAGAGAGCGCCGCGGGCCGCCTCGGCGGCAGCGCGGGCTCCAGAGGGACCGGCCATCGCTGCCCTTCCTCAGCCTCCACCTGCTGCCGGGGTAGCAGGCGGGCGGGTCTGTGCGGGCGCGCGGCCTGCGTCGGGGGCGCGGGCGCGCGCGGCGGGGCCAGCGTGCACGCCTTGGGCCAGTATGCCGACTATGAGGATGATGATGATGGTGATGGTGATGGTGATGATGATGATGATGCTATGATGATGCTGGTGCTGATGCTGATGCAGATGCTGATGCTGCTGCTGCTGCTGCTGCTGCTGCTGCTGCTGATGATGATGATGATGATGATGATGATGATGATGATGATGATGCTGATGCTGATGGTGGCGGTGATGATGATGATGATGATGATGATGATGATGATGATGACGTGTTCGACAATGATGATGTTGTTGATGTGATGATCATCATCCTCACCATCAGCATCCTCCTCACCAACATCAGCATCAGCATCATCAGCAACATCATCAACATCGTCAGCATCATCAACATCATCAACATCCTCACCAACACCCTCAAGCATCACCATCATCAGCATCATCTTCAACAGCATTATCAAAGGGGGAGGGGGAGGACGTCTTGGAAACACCCGGCTTCTCAGAAGGCGCGGGCCTCGTCCGCAGACGTACGGTTGGCGCCTTCTGAGAAGCAGCCTCCTTCTAAGAAGCCTTCCCCCCTCCCCCACACCCCCCTCTGCGCGCCGCCAACGTTCAGCATGAGCATCTCGCCCGGCTCGGGCGACGGAGTGCAATCTACATCTCCGCCGCTCCCTGGCCAGTGCCCGCGCTGCACCCAGGAGCTGTGCACGCGCCCTCCTGGCCGAGCCGGGAGGGCGTGGCGTCTGCACCGCTGCGGGGTTCGGGATGGGCCTGGCCGAGGAGCAGTGGATGGGTGCAGAGTTCGTCGCCCTACGGTCTCCTCGCACTGAAACTGTTGTCCCTCCCGCTCCCCCCCCCTCCCCCATTGTGATCAGCATCGCCACCACCATGCTCCTCCTCATGCGCCTCACTCTCTCCCCCCCTCCTCCTCATCTTGGAGGGGGGCGCGTAGGGCGGATGTAGGCATGAGTAGTTGTCTCCGTCCTTGTCTCTTGTCCTTTCTTCCGCGTGAGAGGCGGGTGGTGTCATGGGCCATTGAGCAGCAGGACAGGCGGCGGAGAGGAGTCTCTGCTCTAGGCTCCATGCATCCCTCCGCCTCGCGCCCCTCCAGCACTAGAGGAACAACGAGAGAGGGAGGAGGAAGTAAAGGAGGAGGAGTTCCAGACCCCAGACGCCGTGGTAGTTTCAATCCTGGCGTGTTTGCGCGAGTCCGGTCTCCAGGTGCCGTTTTGCGGCATCGGGGCCACCAAGAGACCGACCCGCGACGAAAGATCAGTCCTTGGGAGGGGTTCCGCAATCCATGGGGATCCACTGCTTAAAAAGACTCGTCGCATCGGAAGCCTGGAGTTGAGGAGGAGGAGGAGGAGGAGGAGGAGGAGGAGGAGGAGGAGGAGGAGGAGGAGCAGGTGGAGCAGGAGGAGGAGGAGCACGAGAAGCAGGAGGAGCAGGCGGAGGAGGAACAGGAGGAGCAGGAGGAGCAGGCAGGAGGAGGGGGGGGAGGAGGAGCAGGAGGAGGAGCACGAGGAGCGCGAGGAGCAGGAGGGGCAGGCGGAGGAGGAGGAGTAGGAGGAGCAGGAAGAGGAGAAGCTTGAGGAGGAGACGCAGGAGGAGCAGGAGGAGGAGAAGCGGAGGAGGAGAAGCAGGAGGAGGAGAAGCAGGAGAAGGAGGAGGAGGAGAAGCAGGAGGAGCAGGGCATGGAGCAGCAGGACGAGAAGGAGGACGACGCGACCCACCCCAGGCCCGCCGCCAGAAGAAGCGGGAGGTGCGGCCCCGCGCCCCCCCCCGCCCGCCCTCGGTGACTGCGTGCTGCGCCGAGCGGGCGTGGGGCCCGCGGGAGTGGCAGAACGGCAGAACGACAGCTGTCGCGTGACGATCAGCTGCTCCTCCTCCTCCTCCTCCTCCTCCTCCTCCTCCTCCTCCTCCTCCTCCTCCTCCTCCTCCTCCTCCTCCTCCTCCTCCTTACCAGTCTGAAGCACAGCCTTCTCCCGGTGTCTGGCACCGCCGTGCCTCGATGCCGATCTCGAGGGGGGCCCCGCAGTTTCCGAGGGCCCGTCGCCGAGATTGCCATCGCTGCTGGCGTGCCCATCTCGGGGCTAGGGATCGGTTCGAGCCGGGCGATGGGCCCCTCGCATCGACAGCCATCATAACGACAGCTCAGATCGTCTGTACTCTCGCAGATATTGCGAGTGTGCTTATGACACAGTCGTGCCCTGTGTCTTCCTCGCCGCTTCCTTCGCAACCCGATACTCTCGTCTTTCACAGATTGGATGGAGTCTGGCGGAAATCTCTTCCTCCTCCTCTTCCTCGTCATCATCGTCCTCCTCTTCCTGCTCCTCCTCCTCCTGCTCCTGCTCTTCCTCTCAACCCGGTCGGGCGTCTGAGCGCATGGAGTCGGCGGGGCCATCGCGGCGCGGCTGCCGTCTTGCAGAGGAGGCCCCTCGGGGAGGTGCCCGCAGACGGGCCCGGACGTGCGGGGCGCTGCTGCTGCCTGCAGCCGTGGCCCGGAGCTGCCTGCGGAGTCTCGGCCGGCCGCGGCCCCCGGCAGCGGCAGGATGGCCGGGTCACCGTCCGAGGTGTGATCCAGGAAGGGCCTCGCCTTCGACTTAGCATCGCTCGGACATGTGCATCTTTCCTTCGGCGAGGACCATCGAGGAGCATCCTTGATCATTTGGCGAAAAAACCACGCACGAAACCGGAAAAAACACAGGGAATGGACGTCCGAGCGATGGCCAGTCGAGGACCGGAGGAGCTGCCGTCTCTTCCTCGGCGGAGGGTGGCGGAAGGTCGGCGGAGGCAAGACGAGGCCGCCGCCGCGGGCGAAAGGTCGGCGGAAGGCGACGGAAGTACAGGATGCGCCCTCAAGAGGGATGAAAACGTTTCTGGCTTCCACACACAGTCGGCCCGGACGAGCAGGCCGACCCTGCCAGCTCAAGGGCACCCCTGTGCCCCGTGCCTCGCGACACGTGCCTTCCTGCGCTCCTGTGGCGATGCGGCCCTCGGAAGGGTCTCGTGTCCTCTCGCGTGTCCTGTCCCAGTCGAGGCCGGTTGTACCCTCACTGTGCGTCAGCCACGCGCAGAGGGGGGTGCGGGGAGGGGGGAGGGCTTCTTAGAAGCACCCCTGCTTCTTAGAGGGCGCGGGCCTTATATCTGTAGATGTGAGGCCGGCGCCCTCTAGGAAGGCAGCCTCCTCCTGAGAAGCCTTCCCCCCTCCCTCCACCCCCCTTGTGCGCCCCCCGCCAAGTGCGGCGTGCTCCTCGTCCACACAAGTGCGTGAATCGGGCTGCAGGGATCGGGGCGGCGGCTCCTCCCTCCGGCTACAGTCTAGTCGGGAGTCTCTGGCCTGGGAGGGGGCGGCAGCGGTCAGGAGGGTCAGAGGGCGCACGAGTGCTCTTACGTCGGGCCTGTCCCTCTGCAGGGGGAATGTTCACAAAGAGTCCACAAATGGTCTGGTGACTATGTTTGCAGTATTTGGGGGCATTTGCGGGGCATTTTTCGAGTATTGTGAATTCTCCCTCCAAAATCCTCCTGTAGGGGGACACGCCCGACCTAAGAATACTCACTTGATGCGGGTTTGGCGCGCAATTCCTTTGTACCGCTCACCGGCGCAACCTTGATGAGGCGAGATGCGTTGGTCGCAGTCTTTTCTGATCCCCTTATGCGCATGCACAGGGTTGCACGCGCAAGGCAGGCGCAGGATTTGCTCAAGCCGTTGCCAGAAAGCTGGCACACGTCTCTGAGGCTATGTTTTGGCTACACAGGATGCGGGTTGCTTTTGCGCGTGCTTCCCCCCAAAACAACATGATGATGTGCCATTAGGTGCGAATCGCCGTAAGCCGAAAAGCTCGCCCTGCCACCGTGGCGTGCGCACGATTTTCCAAGACGGCCAAGATGGCACCGACAGACCGTCAGAGCGTCTCTGCTACAGTTCTGTCAGCGTTATGACTTGCACTGCGTTTCACGCTCTATACGACAATAACATTTCGAAACCTTCATACGCAACGCCCAGGCCGTGACATGCAATTGCTCCCTTCCCCAGTACAGGAGCGGCCACTGCGTGTAGAAGAAAAAGGAGGAGAATAGCAGGACGCGGAAGAGAGCCGAAGCAAGAGGGGGGACAGGAGACGTTTTGAAATGTTTGTGGAGTCCTCTTGCCATGTCTTAGGGTCAAGGCACTTCTTGGGGGTATGTTGTGGCCCTTGGATTCGTCTGAGGGCGGGTCGTTTGGGCTCTGTGGGACCTCTTGGTTGGTTTCTCTTGAGGCCCTGCTGCAGGCGTTTTCTTGGGGTCCTCTCGCGCCGTCTTGGACTTTGTTGAGGGCTTCACCAGGGGGCGTCCTGGTGCCCTCTCGAGCGCTCTGGGGACCAGCTTGCGCCGAGAAGGTTGAGAAGCATTGTGTGGGTTGCCTGCCCCTCTCGCTTGCCCTCTCCGGGCCTCTTCTTTGGCACCTTGGGGCCGCTTGGGTCGCCTTCTCGGCCTCGTACGTAAGCATTTGAGGGTCCTCCTTCCTGGGCCATCTTGGAAGCCGTCGTGGAGGCGCTGGAGACCGCCAGGTGGGCGTCGGGCCGCCCAGAAGGCCATTGGAGGGAGGGGGGGCTCGGAAGACTACGGAGCCCCTACCCGGAACCCTGCCAGGAAGCACCTGGTTTGCACACACTGCCGCAGCGTGTCTGAAGGGACGGCGGCGGATCTGTTTGTGTAGACGGTGCTGCTCCTCCTCATCTTCCTTCTCATCATCAGCAGCCTCGTTGCGCGGTTGGCGTGTCCAGCGTATTGAGTGCAGCATGTACTAGCACAGCGAGCACAGGACTCCTTGTTTCCCCCTGAGACCCCCGTCAAGCCAGCACGTCAGTGCCAAAGTTCACTTCTGCTTATCCTCGTATCCTCCTCGTCCCCATGAGCCTCGTCCTCTCCTCCTCATCCTAATCCTTCTCACCACCACCTCCTCGCCCTCTCAGCGTCGCCCCCATCCTGCCCGCGGGTCGCAGCCGACGTTGCTGTCGTTCTCTGCGGAGTGCGTGCTCCTGCAGCGCCGACAGGCGCGCGAGAAGATGGAGCAGCGCGCCATGGGAGCCCTCAAGAAGCAGAGCTTAGAGGACCGCCTGGCGCAGGAGAAGGCGATCGGGCACGCGTCTCCTTGCAGTCCTGGCCTCCGCCCACCACGCTGCCGGAGCTCCTTTTCAGAAATGGCTGCTCTCCTCCCTCCTCCTCCTCCTCCTCCTCCTCCTCCTCCTCCTCCTTCTCCTCCTCCCTCCTCCTCCTCCTCCTCCTCCCTCGCTCCTCCTCCTCCTCCTCGTCCCTCCTCCTCCTCCTCCTCCTCCTCCTCCTCCTCCTCCTCCTCCTCCTCCTCCTCCTCCTTGTCCTGTGCACCGTCTGCGCGTGGCTTGATGTGTGCCGGTCGAGGCGGTGGTGCACAGCCAGCGTGCTGTGAAGGAGACACAAGCGAGAAGTGGCACCCAGAGGGGCATGAGCGCTGACAGCCAGACGAGAGCGGCATCGCGGGGAAGACGAGTTCATCCGCGGGGCGCGAAGATGGCCGCCTATTCGCGGACTCGCGAAGTTGCCGCTGTACGGGAGAGGTTGTGAAGGTAGCAGCGTGTCACGAGTTGTGATCTGTGTTCGGCGTCGCCCCAACATACCAGGATGATATGTGCGCCGCCCAGGCGACGCGCGCACCGAGAAATCTTATAGTATATGCGTCGTGGCCCGCGTTTTCTCGCCATACCGTTCGGGAATCGATATGCTACAGGATGGGTACACCATGTTTTGGGATCGGACGCGCGCCTCCAGGGAGATGACATCGTGCTGGTGTGTCTATGCGCGTCCCATGTGGGGCGCGAATCGCAAGGTTCGTTGGCCCAGAGAAGTCGGAAACTGGAACATATACATTACCAGTGGCGGGCTGTTTTTCAATCCCAGGATTTCTTGGGGTTCGAGGACGACGCTGGGGTGGTGTGGTGTATCGGAGGTTGGGGGGTGAGATCGAAGTGGAACGGAGAGCCCCCCTACCGGGAAGTCGACTTCGGTTTTGTGTTCGTGCCGTGCGTGCGGGCGAGGCAAAGTTGCGTGGGCGGTGGAAGGAAATTCTCTTGTGGCTGGGCCGCGGCTGGACCAAAAGTTTCTCCGCCCGGCAACCGGTGGCGCGCGGTGTCCCGCCAGTGTCCCGCTGGTGTCCCGCTGGTGTCCCGGTGTCCCGCCGGTGTCCCGTCGTGGCTGGGCCGCGGCCGGACCAACAGGTTTTCCGCCCGGCAACCGGTGGCGCGCGGTGTCCAGCCGGTGTCCCGCTGGTGTCCCGCTGGTGTCCCGCCGGTGTCCCGTCGTTGTCCCGTGATGTCCCGTGGTGAGATCGACAGTGAGATCGATAGTGAGATCGATCGTGAGATCGATCATGAGACCGATAGTGAGATCGATAGTGAGATCTATAGTGAGAGATCGATCGTGAGATCTATAGTGATATCGATCGTGATATCGATAGTGAGATCGATAGTGAGAGCGATAGTGAGATCGATCGAGTGGGATCGATAGCGAGATCGATAGTGGAATCGAGAGTGAGATGAATAGGAAGATCGAAAGCGAGATCGATAGTGATATCGATAGCGAGATCGAGTGGGATCGATAGTGGGATGGATAGTGAGATCGACAGTGAGATCGATTGTGTCCCGTCGGTGTCCCATCGGTGTCCCGTCGGTGTCCCGTGGTGTCCCGTGCCCACGTTCCGATGCTCGACCGCGCGGGGCTGGAAAAGCAGCAAGCGTGCGCCATCCCCGAAAGGCTCCCAAGAGCCCCCAAGAGGCCCCCAAGAGCCCCCAAAGAGGTCCAAAAGACGCGCCCAAACGGCCCCCCAAGCCCTTGCAAAATTAACGAAATAATTTATTATTTCGTTGGTTCCCAGGGGAGGGGGGGGGAATGGTACCAAGGCGCCCAAGAGCGAAAGGTGACGTAAACAATGCGACACCAAGGTTCCCAAGAGCGAGCGGCAACGCAACGATCTCCATTGGCATCGTCAGAACCACAACCGCCACTGTTGCCCATTGCTGGCCCTCTCCCCCCCAAACCTCCTTATCACCCGCAGGGTGGTCGTATTGGTACTTTTCCCCCGACCTCCCGGGGAAAGAACGAAACATGTATACACCAGGGTCCCCCATATACACCAGGACCCGCTCCCCGGTGCAAAATTCGAATGCAGGGCCGGAAGAGGCGGCGGCGGTGTGTAGAGTTCGGCTCCCTATAGCAGGGTTCCCTGGCCCAGGGAGGAAGCTGGCAGCATGCGAGAGGCGGGCCGTTTCAGAGGGCCCCCCCCCGTGCACGGAGGAGGCGCGGAGGCGCACGCCGGGGGCGCGCGAGGGAGTGGAGCCGGCCGCACGCCGCGCGGGCGGCCCCCTTTTTCGGCGAGGTGGCGGCGCACGAGAGGACGCGGTGGGAGGACGACGTGCTGGCGAGGGGCAGCGGCTACAAGCGGCTCTATCCCTCCATGGAGAAGGAGACCGTCCATCCCGCTGCGCCCTGGCGAGGCCGAGCAGAAGAGAGAGAGAGAGAGAGGGAGGCTGGGTGTGGGGTGTGGGGGGGGGCGGGGCAAAGGCAGAGTCAGAGACGGAGAGGGAGAGGAGGGGACGGAGGGGAGGGAGTTGTGGAGGAAGCGCTCGTGCTAGTGAGTGGCTGAGCCCTCCCAGAGTCCCGAGAGACACCAGACTTCAGCAGATTGAGGAGCGTGAATCGGAGGGGAAAGGGACAGAGAGAGAGAGGTCGCTGCAGACCTGGGAGTCATTCGAGGAGAATCCATCCCTTCAACGTGAAATTCTCGACGCTTCGCAGATCCCCATCAGCCCATCCAGCAACGCCTCCTAGGCGAGCTGCCTTAGATCAGAGAAGCGCAATATCGCACATTAGCAGAAAGAGAGAGGGCATATTTCAGGGCCTGCACACTCCCCTCTCACATCGTCTTCGATAAGCTGGAGGGCCTCCTGTCGGGACTCCCACGGGTGACTAAACCCTAAGAAACCATGAGGCGTTTAGGCGCGAAGAGACCACGAGTCAATCAACAAGGAGCAATACTGAAGCTGCTTGGGGGCGTTGTTGGAGGACTTTGAGATTATTTAATCGCTTCGCTCACTCTGCCAGCCCATTTTGCCTCGCCGCTGTCGTTTGTCGGGGTGTTGTTGTCAATGTGGTGCCGTTGGGCGGCTGCCAATTTCGGAGGCGGTGGGTGGTGGGTCAGAGGCCTCATGGATGTTGGTTGAGCTCTCGTGGTTGGCCTCCCGCGGGCTTCTGGGAGGCAGATTTGAGGCCTCTTGGGGGACGTGTTGGGGCCTCGTGGGGTCTCTTGCGAGACTCTCGGAGCCTATTGGGGGGCTCGTGGGGGCTTCTTGGGGCCTCCTGGGCGCATCTTGGGGCCGCGGGCTCGAAATGTCCGTTCGGCTTCTCCGTCTGGCCCCCTCTTGGGGCCCTCCTGGGGATATCTTGGGCCGTCTTGGAGGCCTCTTGGGCCCTCTTGGGGCTCTCTTGGAGGGCTCCTATAGGCCGTCTTGGGGCGATATTTGGAGCCTCTTGGGCCGTCCTGGAGCGCCGGGAAGCCGAACAGATGAGAACAGCAACATCCTTCAACAACCAAAGCGAAATCGATGCTTAGGCCTCTTTGGGCGTCTTGGGAGCCTCTTGGGATCGAGGGCTCGACATGTCCGTTCGGGTTCCCCGTCGAGGCCGCTTGGGAAGAAGCCACAGAGGCTCTCGAGAAACCCCCAAGAAGCTCCCAAGAAGCCCCCAATCAGCTCTCGAGAGCCCCTCAAGAGGCCCCCAGGAAACCGCAAGAAGCCCCTAACAGGTGCCAGATTGAAAGCAACGTGAGGTAGAGGGAGGAGGAAGCCCCTCCCTGAGGTGGAAGAAAGCGGACTGGAAGAGTTCAAGCGTTCAACCACACACACAGGGAGTTGTCGGGATTCTCTCTTCTGGGCTACGTGGGGTAATGCACTTATTTGCGCTTGCCATTTGCGCCGGCTTCTCGTTTGCCATGTTCGTGAGCCGCGCACCGATGTTTACACGTGCAATGGCGAGTCATCAGCCACGCGCAGAGGGGGGTGGGGGGAGGGGGGGGAGGGCTTCTTAGAAGCACCCCTGGTTCTTATAAGGCACGGGCCTTATCTATAGATGCAATGCCTGCGCCTTCTAAGAAGCAGCCTGCTTCTAAGAAGCCTTCCCCCCTCCCCCTACCCCCTTGTGCGCGCCACCAAAGTCACATGTGGTCCTGGCCGTCTCTTCTCATCTCCTCACCTTCCATCTCCTCGCCCTTCTCCTGCTGCACCCGTGCGCTGGGCGCAGCGACTCCTTCCGTCCATATGCAAGGGCTTGGCATCGCTCGGACGTGTGCATTGTTCCTTCGGCGAGGGCCATCGAGGAACATCCTCGACCATTTGGCGAAAACACCACGCACGAAACCGAAACAAAACACAAAAAGCATAGACGTCCGAGCGATGGCCAGCAAGGGCCTCACGGACATAGGAAGACATCCGTGGAGGGGGAGGTGGGACCACATGCAGCCAGGCTATATCCCAGCGCGATCGGCGACCAGGGCCCGCCGCTCCTCCCCCTCCTCCTCTCCTCCTCCTCCTCCTCCTCCTCCTCCTCCTCCTCCTCCTCCTCCTCCTCCTCCTCCTCCTCCTCCTCCTCCTCCTCCTCCTCCTTCCTCCTCCTCCTCCCTCCTCCTCCCTCCTCCCTCCTCCCTCCTCCCTCCTTCCCTCCTCCCTCCTCCCTCCTCCTCCTCCTCCTCCTCCTCCTCCTCCTCCTCCTCCTCCTCCTCCTCCTCTCCTCCTCCTCCCACCTCCTCCTCCTCCCTCCTCCTCCTCCTCCTTCTCCTCCCCCCTCCTCCTCCTCCTCCTCCTCCTCCTCCTCCTCCTCCTCCTCCTCCTCCTCCTCCTCCAGGACGGTGGTGGGAAGACTGTGGGGGAGTGCAAAAAAACGAAGAGGGGCTGGCCGTGGTATCGGCAACGGGGCTCCTTTTTCCTGCGAAACTGTACCCGGTGAGTTTCCGACGCCTGCCCGTTGTTCCTTCACGCGGGTTCCTCGACATCATTGTCCGCCTGGGGTCGGGGACGCGAGACCCGGCGAAGGGCACGCGTTCTGAGCACCAGGAGGTGGCAGGCAGGAGGGCGCGATTCTTGTGGTTGATAGCACACCTGTGCGCGGGGGCTGGAGAGGAGCGACCAACACATCCCTCTCTCGTTGGCGGAAGACGAGGCCGCAGAAGACGTAGGCGGTGGGCTTGTCGACCTCGTGGTTCATCAGCAACTTGCGATTGGTACACGCGTCTGCGCGGTGTCGGACCTGACCTTACCTGGATGTCCTTGCCCGAAGTTGCTTATGGTCTGGGGGCCCCGAAGGGCGCCCCTCGATGCCGAGGCCGTGAAGAGAACAGCGGGGCGGAAGCAAGTGCACGGCATCGGGGGTCTGAGGGCGCAGCCTCAGGAGCAGGAGTACCTTCACATCCACGACGCCGCCATCAACATCTGGGACACCCCTGCCTACAGTCGACCCGCCTGGTAAGGATGGGCAACCTTCCCACGGGTAACCTTGCATCCTTGCCTCCGCCCTCCATCCTTGGCGACTTTCGTTGGCCGCGCCCCGCTCGAGAAGCTTCGAAACGGCCTTCAATGCCCTTGCATCCTGATCGTGTATCCTTATGGTACGGGCCGACTGCATGACTTGACTCCCTCCTTGCCTTCCCTGCTTTCCGGCCAGGGCCAGGGAAAAATACGAGCTGCGCGCCGCTTGTCGTACCGTGTTCCATCCAGCCCGCTTGTGCATTGGACGTGCTCGGCTCGGGTTGCTTGCAGCGCCCGAGCTCGCCCTGGTTGGCTCGAAGGTGTGCCCCCTGGCCTCTCATTGTGAGGCCTCTTGTTTCCTTCATGAACTTGTACGACCACCCTGGACGCGTGATGATCGTTCCTTCATTGTGGCGTTTTGCTCGCTCAGTGTTTCACTCGCCCTTCCCATCTCATACTCACATCGGTTCATAGGTGCCCATCCTCTTCCTGATCCCCCCCCCAGCCCCCCCAGTCCTTCTCACCCTGCTCCTCAACGTCCTTCCTCGGTCTTGCTCTCCCGCGTGCTTCCTTCCGAGACCGCCGTCAGGCACGGAGGAGCCAGCGCACGGGCGTTCCGAATCACTCGGGAGCCTTGAGACGGGGGTCAAGGCAAACGGGGGTCAGCCAGGGCACCAGATCCTGCAGGATCCTGCGAAGACCCCCTCTGGCTGACCCGGGTTAGCGAGCCGCTCGTGGCCGCGACGCGGCCGCGCATCTTGGCTGACCCAGGTCTGCGAAGATCTGCGTTGCAGTTCTTTGTTTTTTCCTGCACTGCAGGTTTTGGTTGCCTGCTGACCCGGGTCTGGACTGACCTGGGTCAGAAGATCCCCAAGGGTGGAGCGAGGAATCCGTGTTTTTTACCTAACAGCGAAGACTGATAGGTTTCTAGTGGGGTCAAAGGAGAGCATCTTGACTCCCCAGGGGGGTCTGGGCGGGTGCCGGGAGAATCCGGGGAATCCGCTCCCCAGGACTCCTGTAGATCCCCATAGATTCCTATAGATTCCTTTCGATTCCTGGGAATAGTGTTCCCAGAACACCATTCCCAGGCCACATTTTGAATGCCCGGAGCCAACTGTAGGCCACTTCGTGTTCTTCGTCTTCCCAGAACACCATTCCCAGGCCATATTTTGAATGCCTGGAGCCAACTGTAGGCCACTTCGTGTTCTTCGTGTTCCAAGAACACTACTCCCAGGCCACATGTTGAATGCCCGGAGCCAACTGTAAGCCACTTCGTCTTCTTCGTGTTCCCAGAACACCATCCCTGTACCATATTTTGATTGCCGGAGCCAACTGTTGGCCCCTTCGTGATTTTCGTGTTCCCAGAACACCAGTCCTGTGCCATATTTTGCCCGAGCTGAGGCAGGCTGAGGCCGAGGACGGCTGAGGCCGAGGCGGGCTGAGGCTGAGGCTGAGGCACGCCGAGGCAGGCTGAGGCTGAGGCTGAGGCAGGCTGAGGCTGAGGCAGGCTGAGACTGAGGCTGAGGCAGGCTGAGGCTGAGGCTGAGGCTGAGGCAGGCTTAGGCTGAGAGGCTGACGCTGAGGCTGAGGCAGGCTGAGGCTGAGGCTGAGGCCGAGGCAGGCTGAGGCTGAGGCAAGCCGAGGCAGGCTGAGGCTGAGGCTGAAGCTGAGGCAGGCTGAGGCTGAGGCTGTGGCTGAGGCTGAGGCAAGCTGCGGCTGAGGCAGGCTGAGGCTGAGGCAGACTGAGGCTGAGGCTGAAGCCGAGGCAGGCTGAGGCTGAGGCCGAGGCAAGCCGAGGCAGGCTGAGGCTGATGCTGAGGCTGAGGCTGAGGCTGAGGCTGAGACAGGCTGAGGCTGAGGCTGAGCAGGCTGAGGCTGAGGCAGGCTGAGGCTGAGGCCGAGGCAGGCTCAGGTAGGAATCCTTAGGATTCCCCAGGAATCCTTAGGAATCCCTAGGAATCCCTAGGAATCCCTAGGAATCCCTAGGAATCAGGATTCCTAAGGATTCCGAAGGTTTCCTAAGGATTCCTATGGATTCCTAAGGACGCCTAAGGATGCCTTAGGAATCCCTGGGAATCCTTAGGATTCCATTGGATCCTAAGGCCGTTGTCACTGCGACTGTCATTGCGACTGCGACTGCGACTGCGAGAACAGCAGAATTCTACAACTGGATTCTCACCTGAATCTGAAGGGGAATGCTTCCAGATATGCTTATACTCATCGCTGTTAGGTTGCTTTGTCGGGATAATTTTATCCTTGGGTAGAAATCGGGCACGTCCCTCTAGCGGAGGAAGATTCAAGAATAGTCAAGACATAGCCTGGGGACAGTTCTTTTGTACTATTTCTGATGATTTGGTGATTTGTTTTCTGACCCGGGTCCGAAGGTCCCCGAGTCGCGCGAAAAACCTCGCCTGCGGACGGACCCCGGCAACCCGGCGCGGAGACGCGGGCGCGCGCTCCGGGCAGGCCCTCGCCCGCCCCGGGGGCGGAGGCCGGCCGGCCGGCCGGCAGGAGGCCGCGGAGGGACGGCGGCGGAGGTCCCGGCCGGCGAACAAATTGACATCAAGTCGGGCCTGTCCCCCTACAGGGGGATCTTCGACGAAAAAATTCAAAGCATACCCCCAAAATATTCAAAAAAAGGTCAACAAAATAATCAAGAAATAGTCCCCGCACTATTTTTGGATCATTTTTAGCTTATTTTTAGGGTATTTTTCAGTTCTCCTCGAGAATCCCCCTGTAGGGGGACAGGCCCGACTTGAAATTGGCAGAAGGTCGCCGGAGGGCGGCGGAAGTAAAAGTCGGCTGGGCGTGCAGGCAACCCGCAGAGGAAGGAGGGGAAGCCTTCCCCAAGGGTACCCTTGCATCCTCAGGGGGACAAGAAGTGGCATAAACAGAAAAACTCGGAGGTCCGCGACAGGGGGACAAGAAGTGGCATAAACAGAAAAACTCGGAGGTCCGCGCGGATTTCTCGGATCGGCGCTGGGGCCCCCCGGCGGCGCCTCTGGCGCCGCCCCTAGCGCGCTCCGCGCGCCAGGGAGGGGGGTCCAGCGCCGATCCGAGAAATCCGCGCGGACCTCCGAGTTTTTCTGTTTATGACATTTTTTGTTCCCCTAATCCTTGCCTCCGCTGTCCAGCCTCGGCCGCTTTCGCTGGCCGCGCCCCGCTGGAGCAGCTTCGAGGTGGCCTTTCGATGCCCCTGCATCCTTCTCGTGCGCCCTCACGGTTCAGGTCGGCTGTAAGAGTGACCCTTCGCCGAAGTGACCTTTGGTGTGGGCCCGATGGGGCCCCCCTGGATCGCTGAATGCGATGCGATAGTAGCTGCCTGCGCGCGCGGTGGTGCCCCTTGGGCCGCGCCCCAGAGGTCACTCTTGCCAAAGACCGCTCTTGCGGTAGCCGGTGACACGTCAACATGCTTGGATTCAGCGGTTCCAGCCAGGGGATTGCGAAAGGGCAACTTTACCCAGGGCCCCCCCCCGCTTTTCGCTCAAGTTGAAACCCCTGGGGCCCGCGGGGCCCCGTGGGGGGTGCTCCAGAGGCCGTGGGGGCCTCCTTGGAAATCCCGGGGGCACCCTGGGCCAGGGGCACCTCCAGCAGGCATCCGGCCAGCATCGCCCGCACGAGCAGCGCCACGACTTGTGTTGTGTTTCTCGAGCCGCCGGCCCCATGGAGCTGTCGACCCGCCTTTCCCCCGCAGGACGGGCTGCTCCTCCGGAGTCGCTTCAGGAGGGAAAGAAACACACAGACACAATTAATCGTCGACCCCCCCAGAAAATATGGGAAAACATGGGAAGTGGGGGGGAAGACAGAAACCCAGAAAATATGGGAAAATACGGGGAATCCTTCTATTTGTGTGCATTTATTTGTGTGTCCTGGGGCCCCTTCGTCGCTCCTCTCGTCGCGGCCCCGCGGTCTGGGAGAGCGGACCCCCCCCCCCCCCCCCCCCCCCCCCGAGGCCGAAGACGGCGAGGCGCCTCGCGCGCGATGTGCTCGATGCTGGCGAGGAGTCCTGGGGAGGCCAGGGGCCGCCGCGCCGCTCCCTCGGCCGGGATCCCGGGCCCCTTGTCTGGCGCGCCCTCGCCTCGGGGGGCGTGCTGCGGGGGGCCGGGCTCAGGGGAGACGCATCGACCCCCGATCGCCCATGCATCGCCGACAGGGACACGACGATGGCCCCACCCCGCCCAGGACTGTGCGGTTTTGCTACCGGGGGCCCATCGCCGATCTATCGGCGATGTATCGCCGATGCCAGCTCGATGCTCCCCCCCTGGACTGGTCCCCTCTGGACATTCCCCCTGAGATCTTGGACCCATTGTCTAACCAACGAGTCCTCACCAAGCGCCGCCAGCGCAGCGAGTCGTGGCCGCCCCGCTGAACCGCAGTTGCACGGCGCTGCTCCGCGCGCGCCACAGGAGATGCTCATGGGCGGCACGTCCCGCAGGCCAGTCCAGCTCGGAGGGGCCCCAGAGGACATACCATTGCCTCCTCGCCGCGACGAGGAGAAGGTGACAGTGGTGGGTGGGAGATGCGAAGGAGAGTGGAAGGAACGGGAGGAGCAAGAGGACCAGGGGAAGGCGGAGGAGGGAAGATGAGGGGGCGACAACGATGAAGAAGGATTGGGATCCATGACAGTAGCCCGCGCTGGGGCGAGAGCGCAATTCTGAACGACGGGAGCAAAGCGCCGATCCAAACATGAGGCCCACGATGCAGCGAGAGCACCATTTTGAAGCACCAAAAACCAGACAATCAACATTTGAAACCACGACTACCAAGATTATAGGCGGAGAGAGCTGATTATCTTCTGGACGGAGTCCGGGGAGAGAGGGGAGTAGTATCCAGAATGTGCAAGTGTGCAGAGGGAATAGCAGAGGAGCAAAGAACATGATGAGTGCGGATGGGAGGGAGGGCGGAGACGAGGAGGGAAAAGCAGGAGTAGTGAAGAGGGGGAGGGATAAGGGAGGAGGTATGATCATGAGGGTAGGAACGAGGCAGGAGCGATGAGGAGAGCGGAGAGGAAGGGGAAAAGGAGGTGCAGGGGATCCGACTCCTGCCAAACGGAGCTCGAGTGATCGGGGCGCCCGGATCGTAACGCATCGCTGTTCCATTCACAATACGGTGCCGTTTGGGAGGCCCGCCTCTTCAGCCGCCCTCCGAAAGAGGCTCCCAGTCCACTGCTCCCAGTCCACTGCCACTCCGGCTCCTCCTCCTCCTCCTCCTCCTCCTCGTCCTCCTCCTCTTCCTCCTCCTCCTCCTCCTCTTCCTCCTCCTCCTCCTCGTCCTCCTCCTCCTCCTCCTCCTCTTGCCCCTCCTCCTCCTCCTCTCCTCCTCCTTCCCTTCCTCCTCGACATTCCTCCCTCCTCCTCCTCCTCCTCCTCCTCCATCATCATCATCATCATCACCCTCACCCTACCCTCACCCCTCCTCCTCCTCCTCCTACCTCGTCCTCCTCCTCCTTTCCGCCTCCTCCCCCCCTTCCTTCTTCTCCTCCTCCTCCTCCTCCTCCTCCTCCTCCTCCTCCTCCTCCTCCTCCTCCTCCTCCTCCTCCTCCTCCTCCTCCTTCTCCTCGCACGTCGGGCTCGGATAGTACGACTTCTGACTAAAGGGAGACCCGATCGGCCCGAGATGGGCAGACCTCCCCCTGGCCTCTTACGCTGTGAAGTATGTGTCCTATGCGGCCGCTCGTCCTCCCGACACGGGCTGCACTGGTCAGCCCCCGACGGGTATCTGGACTTCTGGAGCGAGGGAGAGAGAGAGAGAGAGAGAGAGAGAGACAGAGACGTTTCATGCATCGGTGGAGGAGGAGGAGGAGGAGGAGGAGGAAGCGCCCCCTCCCCCTTCTCCCCCTCCCCCTCCTCCCCCCCCCTGTCCCCGTGATAGTGACGGGGGGGACGGCGGGTGAGAGTGGGAGCAGGCATGCGGCTGGCACACTCGTGGGGCGACGCGCGCCCTCTCCCCCGCCCGATCATACAGGACGCCCGAAAGACGTACCCTCCCCCCCCCAAACGGAGGAAGGACAAGGAAGAACCGCATGAAGAACGACACCGAAGGGAGGAACACAAAGGGAGGAGGAGGAGGAGGAGGAGGAGGAGGAGGAGAAGGAGGGGGAGGAAACGAGGAGCAGCGAAGACACGAGGGAAGACATGAGAAGCAGCGCGAAAAGATGCTGCACGCGCCCCTCCCCCTCCGCCTCCCCGCCGCCGCGCACGCCTCCCGCGCAACGTGCCCACGAAGGCGCGCCCCCCACCCCAAGCAGGACGAGGGCAAGCCCGACGCGCCCCGTCCCGCAATGGTCGGCCCGCCGCTCACCGCCGCGGCCAAATCCCCGGGGGGGAGCTCCTCTCCTCAACCTCCTCCTCCCTCCTCCTCCTCCTCCCTCCCTCCTCCTCCTCCTCCCCTCCTCCCTGCCTCCCCTCCTCCTCCTCCTCCTCCTTCCTCCTCCTCCTGCCTCCCCCTCCTACCTCCTCCTTTCCTCCTCCTCCCACCTCCTCCTCCTCCTCCTCCTCCTCCTTCCTCCTCCTCCTCCTCCTCCTCCTCCTCCTCCTCCTCTTTCCTCCTCTTCTCCGCTGAGGCGGCACCTCGGCGGCTTTGGGCGGCGGCGGCCTCGGCGTCGGCGGCAGCGGCCGCAGCGGCCCGCGGCACTGCGAGGGCTCGCCGCCGTGGCCGCCGCTGCAGTCGTGGCCGCGTGCCGTGTGGGCGGCGGCGGGGGCAGCCGTGGTGGCACGCAGAGGCAGGGAGCAGGGCGAGAGCATGGTGTGTGCACAGTGTACTGCGTCTTGTTGCATGCGTCCTCGATCATAAGCAGAGGAGGAAAACGTACCCATACCTCTCCCCTTCGTTCGTCTCCCCTTTTTGGGCCTCCTGTCCAGAATATATATATATATATATATATATAGAGAGATATATATATATATATATATGTCTTCTGCTGTCCAGAGCGTCCACGTGTTGCGTGAGCTACCGCCACTGTTCTTTTTGGGCCCGGTGCCGTAATGCAATTCGGGCGTCAAGTAGTTGTGGGTTTTAGTAGAGTGCCTTGAAGTAGTCTGGGTGGAGGCATTTCTTGTGGGGTAGGGCAAGTCCATGTTGATCAGCAGTGGGCAGCCCAGGTCCTAGTTCTCGTGGCTGCTGGATATTACGTGGAAGCAGTGCATGTTGGTCGTACCTCTGGGTAGCCTGGTCTCTTGCATGCCGACGAGGTGGAAGTGCATGCGCTTGAGCTGGTAGCTGATGACCCCGACTCTCGTGATCTTTCTCGACTGTCCCCTGCCGGGGTGGCTGGCTCCCTGAGACTACGCACGTTGAAGGTCATCGCAGTAAGGCTGACCGTCACCCCCTTGCTGGTCTACCCCTGTCTTGGTTCGAGGTGCTCCGGTGTCGCCGTGGCCGTCGGCGGTGTGGCTGTCATGCCGTGGTCGGTCAGGTTCGGGTATGCTGCCCGAGTTGTACCGTCTGCCTTTGCTAACCATTCCCAACTGCGTCGGTGCTTGGCGTCCAATACCTCTTTGCATTGTGGTTGTGGACATGGTTCTTCACGTTCGCTCTGTCTCTTGGCCACTGAGTCGGCGAGCTCATTCCATGGGCGTCCTTTGTGGGCGTAGACGTGGTACGTGTGTATGTGAGTTTCTCCTGCTCCTCCTCCTCCTGCTCTTCCTCGTGGTCGTTATCGTAGTCGTGGTCGTGGTTGTCGTCGTCGCGGCGGAGAAATATGTTTTCCACTGTTGGTCGTCGTCGTCGTCGCGTCTTCGTCTCGTCGTCGTCGTCTTCGTTGTTGTGCGGCGGGTGTCACGGAGAAATAACTGTTCTCCATTACTAGTGGGGCCCCCGTCCGTCAATAAGGTCGCCGAAAATATTGATTCACTATGTGGGGGGGCTCTGAGGAGCTATAGGGGCGACGTGGGACCGTTCATTGACCCTTTCCTGCTGGATGAGGCTCCCGGGGCACAGGCTTAATTGCATGCTAGAGGGTAGTTTTTCGGGCCCCTTTCATGTCGGGGGTCACCCCCAGGACAGTACATCGCACGATGTTCCACAGATGCCTGTTACAGTTGGAGCCTCACAGGCAAAACATGGGAAAACACCCTCACCCTCCCTCCTCCCCTCTTTCTTCTCTTCCTCCTCGTCCTCCTGGGGGGGGGGGGGGGGGGGGGGGGCTGCGCGCCGCGCTCAGGGCGGGCGACGCGAAGAGGAAGAGCGTCGAGGAGTCCAAGGAGGGCGAGGTCAAGGACGACCATGGCGGCTTCGGCTGCGCGGCCGACGCTTGCGCCGGCCAGAGAGCCTGGCCCTCCGGGGGCCTCCCGCCCGGGCCCCCGAAAGAGCGAAGGGTGCCACCGAGCGGGGCGTGCGGCAGCGCGCGGTGCCTCCCGGCCGCGCGCGGAGGGGGGGTAGGGCCCCCGAGGGGAGGAGGCTTCTTAGCAGCACCCCTGCTTCTGAGAAGGCGCCGGGCCTTCTCTGTAGATGTAGGGCCGGCGCCTTTCTGAGAAGCAGCCTCCTTCTAAGAAGCCTTCCCCCGCTCCCCCTTCCCCCCTGTGCGCGCCGCCAGGTCTGGCAGCATGCAGGAAGGCGGCAGGGAAGCGCAACGTCTCGCGCAGGAAAGCGCCAGGAAGGCTCCACGTTCCTGAGTTGATCCAGGCGCTTGGGCTTTCAGAGTGCAGTCAGGGAGGTGATGAGAATCCGATGCTAAGCGTGCCAGGCACGCCTCGAGGTGCGCCACGCGCTCCACCTGCGCCATGTGTACCCCAGGGTCCATCCGCGCCGGTTGCGCCACACGTCCGGAGCACGCGCAGAGATTGCCAGGTGCGCCCGCGCACGTGGCAGCACACATCGGGAAATATCTATCTATATATATATATATATATGAACCTTCCAAGGGAACCTATGCGGAGTCCACCTGAGCGTGCGCGACGCCGTTGATGGATAACGGTTGAGTTTCATCCATCTTCCGTAGCTGTGTTGGCTGGAGACAGGCAGCGGAGTCACCGGGCGGTGCCGCCCGTCTGTGGCCGCTGCCGAGCCACTCTGGCTACTGAAAGTTTGCCGCGCCGAGCGCGGCCGCTTGCAGGGCCACGCTCGGACGACTGATTCTGATCAGCCTCACTGGCAGACTTTGCGGGCTGAGGGGAGCGAAGACCTGGCTGGGAGACGAGGATCCCGGGCGCGGGTCGCCCCTCTCCCGCGCTGCTGCTGGCGAGGAGCCCGATGGAGCGGGCAGCCCCGGCAGCTGTCGGGTGGCCCTTCCCGAGAGGGGCCTGGCTCGACGCGGCGCTGAACGGCGACCTGGTGCCGGGGCTGCCGCTGTGGGCAGGTGCACGGGTCCTGGCGCGTGTCAAGGACGACTTCGGGGCGCCGCAGGGCGTCGAGATGCTCGAAGTGGAGGTCGCCTACCAAGCGGACGCCTTCGGCCGTTTCTTCAAGGGCCGGCATGTGGGCGCCAGCGACCCGTACTTCTCATGGTATGCAGCCTCCTCCGGGCAGCAGGGCGCGCGCCCCCTGGCCACGGTCTTCCACCTCTGCAAGTGCAGCGCCGCAGAGTGCGGGGCGGTCGCCCCAGTGGGCGCTGTAGTCGAGCACTTGGACGTGTGGCAGGTGGTGGACCCCCGCGATGTGGCCCGCGAGCAGGCGAAGCTCATCTGCCCGGCCGCGGATCCTGGGGCGCCTGTGCTGACCGACGCGCCCTCGGCCGAGCCGATGCCTGGAGAGCTCGGCGGCTGGCCGCTCGGGGATGGGGCCAACGAGGACGAGGAGGAGCCTCGCGGGCCTCCGCGCAAGCGTGCCCGCGAGGTGGAGGGCACCCAGACCCCTGGGGGACCAGGAGAGACGAGCCCACTCGACCAGGAGATTGCGGGGCTCGAGGAGACCGCCGAGGACCCAGAGCTCGAGGCGCGGCTGGCGCGGCTCGGGGGCAGGGCAGCTCGTGGTGTGCCGAGGCAGGGCACGCCCAAGAATGCTGCGCGCCCAGCGGGAGCCGTGGGCGAGCGCCTGGCGCAGGTGGTAGCTGGCCGAGCCGCCGCTGCTGCCCCTGCGCGCGCCAGCGCCACGGGGTCGAGGAGCAGGCTGGCGTCAGCGTTGACCGCTGCGCTCCTGGGGCGCGACGACGACGACGCGGAGGACGGCGCGGAGAGCGACGCGGAGCGCCTTGGGGGCCGCGACCGCTACCAGGGCGTGAACATCAAGCGCGACTTGTTCCGCAGGATCGCTCGGCAGCGGCCCGGCGCTCTCCTCGAGAATGGGCTCGGCCACCTGCGCAGCCAGTTCACCCAGCAGTTATCCGCAGGCGAGGCCGACCCTCTGGCCCCGTGCGTCACACAGTTCCTGAACACGGTGTTCTTCGTTGCTCACCCGCCGCGGACGCTGGGGACAGACGAGGTGCGGGTCCTCCGCACGCTGGGGCTGGCGCTCGACGGCATCCTGCGCGGAGAGGTCGTCGAGACTGCGGATCTGCTCATGCAGGAGTTCAAGGCGCGGACGATGGCCATCCGCGACGGGAACTGGCGGTCGGCACGGTGGCTCACGCTGGTCGCGCAGGAACAGCTTCCATCAGGCGCCTCTCTGGACGAGGAGAACGCTGCCGAGAAGGTCGAGGCCCGGGAGCTGAAGGTCGCCGAACTCCGCCAGCGACTTGCAGACCGCAGGCCGGGCTAGGGGTCTGGCCGGGAGCCGTCTCCGTTGCAGGGGGGGGCGGCACCTGCAGGCCATGGGCGCGCGGAGGCGCGCCCCCCGCCCCCTGCTCCCGGGACGCCAGTCTCGGGATCGCCCGAGGCGATGAGGATCCTTGCCGGACGAATTCCAGGCGACGGTCCCGCAGCTCCCCCCGCCGGGAAGAAGCCGCCAGCAGCGCGGAGGACCAGCCGCAGTCCCACGCGGTCAGTCCAGCTCCTGAGCGACTCGGAGGGGGACCTCGACGCAGCAGCCGCCGCCCGCGTGCCACCAGCGGAGGCGGCGGCAGGCCGGAGCTTCGCGCAGTACAAGGCGGCCCACCCGAGGCGCGAGGGCGAGACCCAGGCAGCGTGGAAGGCGCGCATCGGGAGGCCGCTGGCTGCCAAGAGCCGCGGCGAAGGCAAGACGGGGAAGAGCCGCGGCACGAGCACTGCTCGCAGGACGGCCTGGGTTCGGGCGTGAGGGCCGACGCGGCTAAGGCCGCGGCCCAGAGCACGCTCCCGTCTTCCTTCCGCCCGCCTGAGCGGCAGCTACGCGGCAGCTCGCAGGCTCGGCGGTGGCGCCAGATGCTAGCCGAGGTGGGCACAGGCGTCAGCTCCAAGTTCAGGCTCGCCCTCGCAGTCCACGAGGCGGTGCGCGGCTCGCCAGGGGCGATCGGGCGGTACGTTCGTAAGATGTGCACTTCGCCAGACCCCACGGCCAGCTTCGCGCGGCTGCGCGAGGTGTTGCCGTTACCGCTGCCCGACGCCCCACTCTTTGAGAGGTACCGTGCCGCCTGGTACCTGCACCGGCAGCTGCCGGAGACCTGCGAGGTGGACGCCGCCACGGCGCAGGGGTGGGCCCAGCTCGTGGTCTTCAGCCTGAACTACCAGTACACGGGGCACATGCGCAGTCCCACCGTCGCCGCGAGGCGGCCCACGGCTAGACAGGTTAGTGCGCTCGGCATTGTGCAGGAGGCCTGTGAGTATTTCGTTCAGGATGCCGCCACAGCCTTCGAGCTCCCGGACTGGGACCAGGTCATCGCGTCGAGGACCGTCTCCTACGGGGGCGAGGAGACGGCCCGCGCCCTGCCGCTCTCGCTTGCGGGCATCATGCCAGGCCTCCCCGCGCGAGGCGTCGCCGCCTCTGTCAAGGCGGTCGACATCGCGGACGCTCAGGTGGGCGCCTGGCTTGCCGACCCCACGCTGGCTTTGCTCCCTCGAGATGAGTGGCCTGCAGAGGTCCCGCGGGCGGCGATCCAGGTCACGTCCAAGCAGGAGTGGTACCGCATCGGGACCAAGCTCGTCGAGCTGGGGCTGGCGGCGCCGATCGCCGACGACCGCATCTTCAAGGTCGGGAGCCGCAGGGTGCTCGCTGGGGCGTTCGGGGTCGCCAAGGGCGGCACGGGAGGCACGGGCCGTCACCTGGCAAGCGTTGCGTCCAGCGTTTTGATCATCAACATGGTCCCCGGCCACAGACTACCAGCGCAATCATGAGGGATGGACATTCGGGCCCCTTAGCGCGTCCCATCGTGGGTCGCCATCCCCCGCTCACCAGAGGGCCACAATGCTGCTCTGGTCCTCGGATGACCAAGCCTCCGCTTTCTACTGCTACGAGCTGCCCGAGGCCTGGCAGCCATACATGACCCTCGCGGAGGCGATCCCGAACGAGCTCATCGGTGTGCCGGGTCCTGGGAAGACTCACCTCGCGCTGCGCGTCATCCCGATGGGCTGGATCAACGCGGTCACGGTGTTTCAGCACTGCCACAGGCGCCTCGGGTTCGGCTCTCGCCCCCTCGCCGCGGGGTTTCCCGCAGAGCTCGAGTGGCGCAAAGACCGGCCGCTTCCGTTCAAGTCGAAGGAGCTCGAGCAGCAGTGGATCCAGTACTACATCGACGACTGGGACCATGGCGAGGTGGTGCCCAACGCGATGGTCGCGGAGCTCCTCGGCACGATGAGCTGCGCGCAGGAGGAGCAGAGGGCCGCCTACGGCCGCTCGGGGATCAGCGTCGCCCCCGGCAAGGCCAAGCACCGCGCGCTGGTCCTGGAGCGGATGGGCGCGGGTCTTGACGGGGCCGTCGGCCGGGTCGGAGTCACGACCGAGAAGTTGCACCAGCTGCTGGCGTTCATCTTGTGGGGCATGGGCAGACAGGGCCTCTCGTCGCAGGGCATGCTCATGATCCTAGGCAGGTGCGTCAGGGCAGCGGAGTTCAGGAGGCCTTTCATGGGATTCCTCAACAGCGTGTGGGCTGCTGGGCGCTGGACGCGTCCGCAGGCTGTTCCCCTTGGCATGTGCGACGAGCTCTTGGGCTTCGCGATGGCGCTGCCGCTGGCCTACACCGACCTGCGCGCAAAGATCGACACTTGTGTCATAGCGACCGATGCCAGCGAGCGCGCCGGGGGCATCTGCCACACGGCCGGGCTCTCGGCGCAGGGCGTTGCGTGCGCGAGAGGGGGAGCTTCGGCTGTGACTTTGCGGCCTGGTGCAGTTGCGGCCCCTGTGCGGGGAGTGCGGTGGCGCCCTCGCATAGTTCTCATCGAGCTCTTCGCAGGCGCCGCTGGGGCCGCGGTGGCGGCCTCCAGACTCCCGATCGACGTGATGGCCCATGTCAGCTGCGAGGTCGAGCCCGCTGCCCGGCGACTGGTGCGTCGCCGCTGGGCGGGCGTGATTGAGCTTGGCAACATCGAGGCCGTCGACGCGGCGTGGTTTACTGAGATGCTGAAGGGCTACGCGCGGGACGCCGACTGGGTCGTCTTGACCGCGGGGAGCCCGTGCCAAGACCTCGCGAGCATCAATGTCGTGGGGACCGGCCTAGAGGGGTCGAGGTCGAGGCTCCTTTCCGGGTCCCCGAGCTGATCCAGGCAGCGGAGGCTGCCTTTCCCAAGCGCACCATGTGGTTCGTCGAGAACGTGTTCAGCATGACCCTAGAGTCGAGGGCGGAGTTCACCAGGGCGCTTGGAGTCACGCCCGTGTTCCTCGATGCCAGGTGTCTCACTCACGTCAGGCGGCCCCGCCTGTACTGGTGCTCGCGGCCGGTCACGGCGTTCCTGGCGTCCGACGCCACCGTCGAGACCAAGGGTGTGGGAGAAGCCGCGTACTTCAAGGTCTCGCTAGCGGTGGAGAGGCTCCCACTGAGTGCCTCGCTCCTGGAGGGCTGGTCGACGCTGGACCCTGAGGCAGACCTCCCTTGTTTCACGAGGCCGATCCCGCGAAGTCACCCGCCGTTTCGGCCCGTGGGCCTCGACCGCGCCTCGGTGAGGGCCGCAGAGCGCTGGGCTGCCGACAGCTACCGTTACCAGGTCAACAACTACGAGGACGGCAGCCTCATCTGGGATGCGAGGCGTGAGCGGGGCCGGCTGCCCGTGCCTGAGGAGCGTGCTGCTCTGATGGGGTTCGACCGTCTCTATTTCCAGGCCGCTGTAAAAGATAGTGCACCCGCCGCCGAGCGAGACAGCGTCATTGAGTCCCTGATCGGGAATACGTTCTGCGTCCAGGCTGTCATGTATCTTCTCGGCTCGTGGCTCGCTCAGGTGGGGGCGCTAGCGGCCGCCATCCCAGGCAGCAGCTGCCTCGCTGTGGGCACGTGCGAGGCGAACTGGAACGTGGTCCCCGACTTCCAGCAGCCGGGACATCGCGACCCGCAGTTGGAACGCAGCCTGATCGTAGAGTTCCTGAGGGTCGCGGACCGCGGGGGCACGGACGTCCGGCTCGACACCGGGGCGCCCTACCGCGCCCGCGCGTGGCCGCGGGCAGCACTCCGTGCGCACCTCTGGGCCTGGCGGATCGCCAAAGGCTTTCGCTGGCAGCGGCCCGGGCACATCTCGGCGCTGGAGCTGGAGGCTGCGGTGGCTGGAGCGCGCTGGAGGTGCCGAGCAGTTGAGAACCACCGCTGCCGCTACCTGCACATTCTGGATGCCCAAGCGATCGCGGCAGTCAGCACCAAGGGCAGATCGAGCGCGAGGGCTTTGCAGCCCGCACTCCGCCGGCTCAACTCCCTGCTCCTCGCGACGGCTGGGTACCCGCTGTACGGCTACTGCGACACCGACGACATGCCCGCCGACACGCCGTCCCGCTGGAGCTTCGGCCGCCGCTGCCTCGCTCCCAGTGCTGCCGCAGGCGAGGGCCAGGAGGGCCGCCCCCAGCAAGCGTGCAGCGCAAGCAGCAGCAAAGGTGAGCAGGGTCACGGCCCAGGCGATGGCACGACGAGCTGCAGCGAGGTCCCAACCGCTGAGGGAGGCGATGGTCACGCCACTCACCCTGCAGCGGTACCGTGCGGCAGTCGATGAAGTCGTTGATTTCTGGATCCAGGAGCACCGGCAGCCGCAGACGCCCGCTCAGGTCGACGCTGGCGTGGCCGCCTTCATTGAGAGCCGCTGGCTGAGCGGAGGATCTTTGTTTGAGGTTAATAATGCAATTGCAGGCATCACGCACGCTTTCCCGCCCGTGCGAGGGCACCTGCGGGACAGCTGGCGCTTGGCCAAGACGTGGCAACGCCTGGAGCCAGCTGGGCGGGCGCTGCCGATCGGTCCGCTGATCGCGGCTGCGTTCGCTGGTGCATTTGCGGCCGTGGGCCAGCTCGGTGCTGCGGCGGTGCTGGCTGCAGGCTACGATGCTTTCCTCCGGACGGGTGAGATGACCTCGCTCGTGTGGTCCGATGTACAGCTGTATCCACTCCGACGAATGGCCGTGCTGCAGCTGCGCAACACCAAGAGCCAGCATCAGACTGGTGCCCGAGAGTTCGTGCTCGTGCGGAGTGGTGTAGCGGTCGCCCTCCTTGCCAGAGCAAAGGCTCAGGCGCACGGACAGGACTTGTGCCTCGGGATGGAGCCAAGCAGTTTCATGAACACTTTCGGCCGCGTGCGTGAGCTGCTGGAGCTGCAAGATGCAAAGCTCACCCTCTACAGCTGGCGGCGGGGCGGCGCCTCCGCCGACTTCCCGCAAGCCACGGCTCCATGGAGCACAGGACGCTGCTCCTAGGCAGATGGGCCTCGCGCGCACCACGGTCCCGCTTTATGTCCAGGAATGCGCCGTCGCCGAGGCCACTCAATTAAATCTCTCGCCCACGCAGCGGAAGCGCTGCGGCCTGCTCGCGTCCCGCCTGCGAGCAGAAGCGAGATGAACTGTTCTTGCTTTGTGCTGCCTGTCTGTCTGTCCCGCCCATCCTCCACCTTTCTTCCCTCATTTCATTACAACGAGGTGGAGGGCATAAGTAAGAGCAAGAGGGAGCGGCTTTTGCCAGAGTAGGGACCGTGGAGAGAGCTAGGGGGTTCAGGGGTTGGTGACGTTTAACCTCCCGGCGGCTCAAGGGCCCAGCGCGACTGGGACGCAGCGCGGGTGCTTAAGCGCCGCGGCTGTGCCAGGCGGGTTGGGAGGCCCTTGGATGCCGCTGAAGGGACGGGACCTCTCCCAACTCCTGGGTTGACCCCTGAGTAGCCCCCAGAGGTCCTGGCCTGACAAGCTCCCTGGCGGAGTGCACAAAAACAGGTGAGAGAAGCATATATGAACCTTCCAAGGAAACCTATGCGGAGTCCACCTGAGCGTGCGCGACGCCGTTGATGGATAACGGTTGAGTTTCATCCATCTTCCGTAGCTGTGTTGGCCCACCCACAGACAGGGGGCAACATTGCTACCGTCTCGCGCGTGGCCGTGCCTGCCTCCGCGCGAGTATTTGCCAGGACGAGAGCTAGGGGGTTCAGGGGTTGGTGACGTTTAACCTCCCGGCGGTGCAAGTGTGTCAGCGCGTCTGGGACGCAGCGCGGGTGCTTAAGCGCCACGGCTGTGCCAGGCGGGTTGGGAGGCCCTTGGATGCCGCTGAAGGGACGGGAACTCTCCCAACTCCTGGAATGACCCCTGAGTAGCCCCCAGAGGTCCTGGCCTGACTGGCGGAGTGCACAAAAACAGGTGAGAGAAGCATATATATATATGTATATATATATATATATATGTATATATGTGTATATATACATATATACATCAGGCGGCGGTTGTCATAGCGGCGGAGGAAGAGGATGCGGATGTGAGGAGGACGAGCAGGAGGAGGATGATGAGGATGAGGATGAGGAAGGATGAGGCCGAGTAGGAACAGCAGCAGCAAGAGCAGGAGTGGGAGGAGCGGGAGGAGCAGGGGACCCAATGGAAGGCGGAGGAGGGGAAGGGGGCGAGGAGAGAACGATGAGGCACGGGCGGGATCGAGAGCGCAACTCCCAACGACGGGAGCAAAGCGCCGATCCTATCATGAGGTCCAGGCTGCAGCGGGAGCACCATTTGAAGCTCCAGAACACTCTGAGTGACAAACGCTACATGGTCCAAGCTGTTGAGATCTGTGTGTAACACGCAAGTGTGCGGAGAGGGCGCGGTGCCCATTGGACGTCTTCGGGGGACAGGGGAGTAGTTCAGGGGTTCTTGCTTCTTTTCCTAAGGCATCGGATAGGTCCGTCGAGCTGTTTCTCGCCGCCGCCCGTTGCCGCCTCGATGCCGTCTCGTTACTGCCCTCTTGGGCGTTCCGCCGAGGTCTCGCCGCGTCGCCGCCCGTTGCCGCCTCGTTGTCGCCCACGCGCCTGGGGGGGGTCCGTCGAGGTTGCACCACGTAGGTTGCACCACCGAGCCTGCACCACATAGGTCTCACCACATAGCTTGCACCACGTAGTTGCACCGACTAGTCTGAGATTCCTTGGAGGTGTACCCGAGGACCCCTCTGGAGCCCGCCTAGCCCTGACCCTCTCCTGCCAGTACCTTGTCTACTTGCCCCTTTGAGTGCACCTGCCTCTGCCTCCTCGCCCGCTGCCCGCTGCCCGTCTCGGCCCGCAAGGCCGGCCTTAGAGCTTGTTGTACTGGGCGCCTGGCGCCCCCGCAGATAGCTTGTGGCCCGTGCGGGGCCGTGGATGCGATAAACAGGTTTATCATTGACATCTACCATACGCTTTCAGACTGGTATTGCGGAGCTGGTGGTTTCGAGATTGTGGGCGTGGCCGAACGCTCACCAGGACCGACATAGAGCCCAATAGTAGCGAGAGCAATGAGATGAGCGATCAAGGAGCTGGACGGTCTTACTACCGTGACGATGAGATAGTTGTGGACAGAGATGGGCTGCCTCACTACACCGGCCAGAATCCTGATTTGCTCAAGGAGTATAAGAAGAGAGTCACGCTGGCGCTGGCGCGATTGGAAGGCAGTGGAGATGACGAAGAAGCGATCGCGTTGAGCCTCGGGAAGAAGAAGCGCAGATTCAGGGTGAAGCTGCTCGACGGACTACATGGTCGGGCATGGCGACGCGCAGAGCACCTCGCACAGGAGACCGCAGAAGTACGTGCTGATGGCGGCGAGAGGCGGATCTTCGAGGCGCTGGCGACGCTGGACAAGGATGCCATAGTTAAGAAGGGCATGGCGTTCGATAATTTCTTCAAGCGGAGTTTTCGGAAGCGAGGCACCGACATGGGCGAGTACCTCTCGAATAAGGAAAAGCTGTGGGAGGACTTGCAGGAGCGCGACGAGAACACCACGCTTTCGGACGATCTGATGGCGTACTTCCTGCTGGACGGCGCGAACCTCACGGACGAGCAGAAGCACAACATCGTTCTCAACAGCAACTCGGAGTACAACCTGGATATGTTCCAGCACACGTTGAGAGTCAACTTCACGACCTGCACGAGAAAGAGAGACGGAGCGCGCCGACAAGCACCCGCAAGCAGAAGTGGCAGAACCGGCGCGGCGGCAAGGCGAACCAGGTCGAGGACAACAATAGCGGCGACGAGGACGACATCACGGATGAGGAGTTCGAAGAGGGCGCCCACGCGGCGGACGGCGACCAAGAGGCTGCGAGCGACGCCGGAGCCAGTAACGACGACGACGTGTTCGAGGCCTACAGCGCCTACGACGCGGCGAGGGAGAAGCTGAAGGACACGCAGAAGCAGCGTGGGTTCTTCAAAGGCGAGGTGACCTTCGAGGAGCGTCAGGAGCAGATCAAGGAGGAGAAGAAGCGCACGCGCTGCGGAGCGTGTGGTCGCATCGGGCACTGGGCAGGAGACGCTGTGTGTCCGAAGACAGGGAAGCAAGGCGACAATAAGTTCGGTGGAGGACGAGGCGGAGGCCGCGGAAGCGGCAAGCCCAAGGCTAATAAGCCTGGGCGCGGAGGCAAGTCGTACTTCACGCTCGACGGCGCCGTAGACGAGGACGAGCTGATGGAAGAGGCGACCTCCTTCGTGGTGCGCGGCGACGACGTCTCGTGCGACCGCGACGGGACGAACGAGGAGCAGGACTCGTTCTACACGGACTCGGAGGAGGAGCCAGACGACGAGCGCGAGGACGACAGCTACCACAACAGGGACTACGACCAGGACAGGAAGAAGTCGGCAGGAGCGGCGAGCAGTGGAGAGGCGGCCCCGAGGCCGTCGGCAGCACCAGAGGACATCCCGACCACGCCAGATTTCAGGGCCTGGAAGCAGTACGAGCTCAAGAGTCACCTCAGCGAGCTCGGGCTCCAGACCAACGGCAAGGAGGATATCTTGATCGAGAGGCTCGAGGGGCGCTACTCGGGCAAGGCGCAGGTCAAGATGGGGTGCAGTGTGTCAAGGACCGCAGCGGCGTTCTCGGACGGGACTTTGACGAGAGCACCGGGCGAGAACATCAAGTGCGCGGACTGCGGCAAGTACGGGCATCACGGAGGAGACAAGCTCTGCCCGCTCTACGCCGAGATTCAGGCCTACCAGCAGGCGAAGCAGCGCCAGGAGCTGGAGAAGACCGCAGAGGTCCCGCTGACCAAGCCGAACATCTCGAAGCAGCAGAAGGAGATTGGCGCCAAGTCACTGGGCGCAAGGCCAAAGGCAGCAGCTACATCGTCAAGAGCGTCCACATCCTGGGAGTTTGTGGACGAGGACAACACGTTCATCGAGCAGCTGACCTGTCCGAAGTGCCGCCGCCAGGGCACGCAAGTGAAGAGCGACAACCTGGGCGGCGACAAGTTCTACGGGTGCCTGAACTTCAACACCACCATGCGGTGCAAGGGCACGATCAACTGGACGACTGGTCAGCAGATGCTGCGCGATGGCGGCCCTTCGGGCCGTTCGTTTCGACGCTATGCAAGGGCAAGACCGCGGAGGGGGCTCGACGTCCCTCAGTCAAGGATGCATAAGCCGTCTTGAGGAGCCTCTGAGGTCAAGGACGTGGGCAGCCATTTTGGCATCGCCCGACGAGCTCGCCGCCGCGCAGCTCGACCCGCAGAGCCTCGCCCTGTTCAATGCCGGGGGCCAGGTTAGCGGCAGCAGGCTGGGACACTCACAGTTCGCCTTCGCCGTGGGGCGCACTGACTGCAACATAATTAATTGCGACGTGGTGGCCCTTGTGGACACCGCCTGTGCCCTTTGTATGCGCAGCAATAACTGGGGAGAGAGGTTCGAGAAGCACTTACCTCCTGGCCTTACCTGCAGGAAGACGGGCATCCAGCGGAAGTTCACCTTCGCGAACGGCTCCAAGCAGCAGGGCGACGTCTACGTGATCCCGATCGGCATTGGAGGATTCAGAGGAGAGGCGCACTCGACCGAGATCGACCGGGACGACTCCACTGTTGATCTCCATACCTGCCCTGGACATGTTAGACGGCCACATTCACATGAAGGCAAAGAATTTGGAGCTTTCGGCATAAGGAATCACAGTACCTCTGATCAAGATGAAGAATGCGACACACCTAGGTATCGATGTATCGCAGTTCGGAGATGACCAAGATTCGGTACTACAACGTATGGAGCTCAAGTCATCCCAGGGCGACGCGATCGTGCACCTCGCGACGTGCATGGACGTGGTCAGGGGTGGCTATGCATATCTGGAGAACGACGATTGCGACGATGAGGAGACTTGCGACACTGTCAAGATAGATGCAATTCGTCGCCAGGGCGCGGGCTCGAATGATGAGACTGGCCAGAAGTCGGATATCTCCTTGGCAGCGAGGGGTGTGCGTAAGTCAGAAACGAGAGGCGAGCTCGCCAATCGAAGAGCACAGGAGTTGTCAACTACAGCTTCAAGAATAGCGGCTGAGGAGAAGCGGACTTGGGCGACGCTCAAGAAGGAGTATACGCTCACAGAGAGGATGGCCACATCAGGTTTCAAAAAGACGATGATCTTCGAGCCTTGGGGCGGCAGCTCTATCGCTGCACGAGTGGCACCAGGAGTTTTTGGTTGGACGAATTCGCAGCCGCTGGACAAGATAGACGACTGCGACCTGATGACCAAGGAAGGCGAGGATTTGCTCTTCGAGATCCTCGACGAGCACGGCCCGTACCTCACGATCACTGTCTTCGATTGCCGCATATGGTCAGTTATGACGAACGTGAGCCCGACGGTGGATTGGGAGACTCTGCGAAGGACTTACGGAGTTCGAGTGCTCACGTCGGTGAAGCGCATTTGCTCACGCCGTTATAAGAGGCATCGATATTTTCTAGCAGAACAGCCATGGTCAGCAGCTTCCTGGAAGTACAATAACATCTTGGCTGAGATCTACGCGCTGCCGAATGTCTGGTTCGCCTGCGGAGCTCAGTGCGGTTTCGGCAAGAAGGACATCGACAGCGGCAAGCCCATCCAGAAGCTGGCCGGCTACCTCGCGAACGGCCAGTGCGTTCTCAACAAGTTGGCTATCCCCTGCAAGTGCAAGACTGCTCGCGAGATGGTGGAGGGCAACAACTCCGCCGGGAAGAGAGCAGCTCAGGCAGCGGCCTGCCCTCCGAGGATGGCGACGGCGATCTGCGAAGGAGTGAAGCAGCATATGGAGATCGACAGCGCCGCCGCACTCGCCAACGGACACATGGAGTCGAGCCTCCCTGTGGGCGATGGGTTGGCCACCGAGCTTCCCTCCAAGAAGGGGCAAAGCTACTCGGAGGGGCAGGCGGACTCAGGCGGAGAGTTACGCGCAAGGGCGGCTGGCTCAGCATGGCCAAGGAGAAAGTCGACAAGGTGATGGAGATGTTCAGTAGTTTCGTCGGCTTCCTCACGCCCCTCACCTTGCTGTGGCCTTCGGTGGACAGGAGGGCCGCCGAGATTGCCGAGCTCGAGGAGGCGTCCGCCAGCGTGAAGCTGATTATGGTACGACGGAATCCACGTTCTCTGCTCGCAGTGGTGCCTCACTTGCATACTTCTCAGGCGCCTATGCGGACTGCCTACGCTCGGTCCGAGCGTGGCGTGTGGTCCGAGCTCGGCTGGGAGGATTGGACCAACTTGTCGCCGCAGCAGCGGGTGATGAAGATCGCCGGGGCCGACCTACTCATCATGGTGTACGGCGCGCAGATCGGCGAGGCAGAGGACGGCGAGCAAGATAAGGAGACTATGAGGAAGCAGCGATGGGATCAGCTACCACGCGATCTGAAGGTGGCGATCCGACGCTTGCACGAGAACCTGGGTCACGCGCCGAAGATCGAGATGCTAAGGGCCTGGAGGATTTCGAGAGCCTCGGAGGCCGCGATCAAGGCGTGCAGGCTTTTCTCCTGCGAGCACTGTGAACGCACGAGGCGACCGCTGCTGGCGAAGCCGAGCAAGTTGCCGAGCGTCGACGAGTTCAACGTTGTCGTGGGCTTTGACACCTTTGCCGAGAAGGACGCAGACCAAGCAGAGTGGCAGTTTCTGAATATTGTCTGCTTGGGATGGTTTCAGGTGGTTGCTTTACTTGGCGAAGTTCACGAGATGACGGGCTCAACCACGGTGCTGGAGACCTACGAGTTGTGCTGGGCATCTTGGGCCGGTGAGTCTGAGGTTGGAGTCATCGTCGACAGGGCCAAGGGCTTCCTGGGCAGTTTTTCTGAGCACATGTCGAGTCGAGGGTGCAGATTTGATTCAGCCGCCAAGGCGGCAGCGTGGCATATTGCCAAGGTCGAGCGTCACGGAGACCTGGCAAGCCACGTGGAGGAGAGTCGTCTGGGCGAAGCAGGTCGCTGGGTGCGAGGACGTCCTGAAGGCCGTGATAGAGATCAACCAGGCGAAGAACTCGCTGAGCAGGAGGTCTGGCTTCTCACCGGCGCAGTGGGTGCTGGGAAGAGATATTCGCCTCCCGGCAGACCTCATGGACGACGGCGAGGTTGAGAGGATCGGTGCCATTGCGGCATCGGCTACCCCGACATCGAAGTTTGCCAGGAAGTGCGCGCTGCGGCAGGCGGCGCGGGAGGCCCGCGCGAAGATGGCCAACGAGGACGCGATCAAGAGGGCCGAGCTTCGACAAGTTCGACCAGAACGCGGACCTTTCAACGTGGGCGACTGGGTTTTCTACTACGACCAAAAGGAGCAGGGCAAAAGGCCCGAGAGCGTTATTAACTGGAGAGGAGTCGCACGCGTGATAGGTCACGAGGGTAAGCGCGCGATCTGGATCGTGCACCGCGGGATCACGATCGCCTGCGCTCCCGAGCACCTTGCCAAGGCTTCCGACGAGGAGGTCCGATCATGGCTGGTGACGGCGCAGGAGGCGGATTTGATAGACACCACGGGGCGGCTGGAGGCAATGGATTTATCGATCTACGACGACGGCCTTTTCCCCCAGAGTTTCGAGAAGATGGAGGACCAGTTCAACCAGAACCAGCGGCGGCTCAGCCACCGCCAGAGGCACCGCCGCCAGAGGTGCCGCAGCCGGCAGAGCGTGAAGCACCTGCCGAGCCACTGGTCCAAGAGGAGGAGCCGCCCGCGGAGGAGGTGACGGAGGACCCCTACCAGGAGGAGCCCCCGATGATGCAGCAGGGACCGCCGCCGCCAGTCGAGCCACGAGGAGCGGCACAAGCGGAGGACCCGATGGAGGACGCGGTGAAGGATTTTGTCAACGAGGCTGTGCGATCCAACCAAGTACCGATGGGCGACGAGTGGGGCCCTGATCTCGATGATTACCACACTCCTGCGGCATCGTTCCCGCCTCGCCCGGCGGAAGGAGCTGCCGGCAGGTGCTAGGAGGGTCGGCCAGCGGAGGAAGCTGCAGAGCGGGAGGCGAAGAGACAGAAGTTGCTGGATGACGTCCCCGAGTCGATCAAGACGGACGACGCCTTTCAGGTCTACGAGGATAAGGACTCTATGATCAACGAGGCCTACTCAGCATATGACGTCAACCAGTCCTTCTACGCCGAGCACGAGGTCAGTAAGGAGGTTTTCGCCTTCGGCGTCGAGCGTAATGAGTTCGAGTGCTCCTATGAGGCTGGCCCGACAGTGGCGAAGAAGGGGAGAAAAGAGTTACACTTGAAGGAGCTCGACGAGGCAAAGCGACAGTTATTTATTAGACCTGGAGGTTCGGATGAGAAGGAGTGGAAGGCCTGGCAAGATCTGGATGCTTGCGATGCGCTGAGCCTCGGCGAGAGTGAGCAGATCTGGGAGACCAAGCGCGACCTGATCATACCGGCCAAGTGGGTGAGAACCAACAAGAGTGAGGGCGTTTTGGACGCCGAGTTCGAGGCGAAGTCGAGGATGGTGGTCCAGGGCTTCAAGGACAAGAGCCTCGGCGAATACCGAAGAGATGCGCCAACAGCATCGAAGTTGGCGGAGGCAATGGCGTTGCTCGTGATCGCCAGCATGGGCATGGTTATGAGCTGTGGAGACATAAAGAATGCCTACTTTTCAGGTCGAGGTATAGGACGCGAGATCTACATCAGTCAGCCGCGTGGAGGTTTAAAGGGACTGCATCCGAGACAACTATTGAGGGCCAAGAAGGCGATATATGGATTTGCTGAGGCTGCTCGTTTATTTTGGTTGGCTTTCTGCGAAGTATTGGAGAAGGACGGATGGGTTCAGTCTGTTTTGGAACCAGCTTTGTTATACTTACGCGACAAAGCAGGCGCTTTGGTTGGTATTCTATGCACTCACGTGGATGATTTGCTGGCTGGAGTTCTAAAGAAATACGAAGATACGGCCTTCAGATGCACGAGACAGAAGCTGAATTTCTCGAAATGGCTCAAAGAGGATTTCGTTTTCAGAGGACGTGATATACAACGTTTACCTAACGGCGATGTTGGAGTAACGATGAAGGGCTACTCGCTGAACATGAAGACGGTTCCGATCCCTCGAGACCGGAAGAAGGAGTTGATGAGCCCGCTTACCGACGACGAAGTGACAAGGCTACGGAAGGCTACGGGAGAGATATCTTGGTTGTCGCGGCAGCTTCGAGCAGATTTAGCCTTTCAAGCGGGACAAGCTCAACGAGCCATGGTGGCGCCGTGCATCGCCGACCTGGTGAAGGTCAACAAGGGCATCAACGACGGCAAGAGAGGCGCCGACTATATGCAGAAGTTCCCGAAGGGCATCGACCTCAGTCGAGCTACGGTCTTGATTGAATGCGATTCAGGACATGCGGACGGCAAGCCCGAGAGTGACGAGATCGCCAGGTACAAGAGCATCGGTTGTCATTTTCTCTTCATAGTGGACCACGACGTGTTGTCGGGGAAGCTGGTGACAGCAGCTATGATGTATTACAGCTCCAAGTCGACACAGAGAGTTTGCCGGAGCACGCTTGCAGCTAAAGCCTCACACCTTGCAGGTTCACTGGAGGCTGGTGAATGGCTGTGTGTTTTACTTGAGGAGGTGTTCAACCCGAAGATCGACTTGAAGGACTGGCAGAAGATCGTGGCGAGAAGAAGCAGGGTTCTCTTGACTGATGCCAAGTCGGCGCATGATTATTTAACGAAAGAAGGATCAGGCCTTAGCCGAGACAAGCGGATGGCAATATAAGGCGCTTTGTTAAAGGAGGCTTTGAGGCAACCAAACACGACACTACGGTGGGTGGATGGACTGCGGAACCTTGCGGATATTCTGACGAAAGAGGGAGTTTATCTGGAGCATGTTCGACATTACCTGAGGACGAATCAGATTACGATTCAGCATGACCAGGCTGCAGTGAAGATAAAGGAGAAGAAGAGGTCACAGCGAGCCGCACGGAAGTCAGCTGCTAAACCCGATCGAGCTGAAGCTGATCGACTACGACGTGAACGATCGGCCGCTGGAGTTCGAGATGAAGACTTGCAGGGTGACTGAGATGGTCAGAGCTACAAAAGAAAAATAATGAGTCTGAGATTCCCTGGGGGTGTGCCCGAGGACCCCTCTGGAGCCCGCCTAGCCCTGACCCTCTCCTAGCAGTGCCTTGTCTACTTGCCCCTCTGAGTGCGCCTGCCTCTGCCTCCTCGCCCGCTGCCCGCTGCCCGTCTCGGCCCGCAAGGCCGGCCTTAGAGCTTGTTGTACTGGGCGCCTGGCGCCCCCGCAGATAGCTTGTGGCCCGCGCGGGGCCGTGGATGCGATGAACAGGTCTATAATTGACATCTACCATACGCTTTCAGAACTAGCTTACGCATCGACAGTGCGAACCACATATCTGTTGGGATTATCGCTGGCTAACATGTTCAGACTGAGTAATTTTGAACGGCAGGGGCAGGGGGTATACATATATACAGATGCATATTTATACATGCAGAGAGAGATAGAGGAAGAGAGAAAGAGAGAGAGGGAGAGAGAGGGGTCCACAGCAGCGCCTTCCTCGCCCGCATGCTGACATTTCTGAGAAGCCTCCCAGAGGCACCTTCGACCTTGTATCTGTTCATCCTGGCAGACCTAGTCCAAAGATGCAGCCGAATCGCCACGACGGCGCTCGAGTGGTTCCTCTCCGAGTTGGGCCGGCCAGGGACAAATTCAGAGCGCCTTGAGTGCGCCTCGCTATTCCTGCGCCACTTCGACTTCATTGTCGCCCGGGATCTGCGGGAGCCAGCGGACGTCAATGACATGGTGGCGACTTTTCCTCAGGACACCTCGCAGGTTCCCCCCGTCGTGAAGAGCCGGTTGCAATTACTCGAGCAGGGCCAATGGCATCAAGCAGTTGTTGATGCCAACGCAGACGCTGCAAAAGCCAGAGAGCGCGCTGCTACCAGGCGGGCCGCGGCCGCAGCTGAGGTCGCGCACGGCGATGCCAGCACAGGCCGCTGGGTTTTCGGAAGCAGCGGGGTTCATCCGCCCAGCCCCGAGACGGTCGACCTCCGAGAGGGCAAGTTCATCGTGGACCCGACGCGCGACACCATCGCGCAGCGCCCGGGTTTATCGCAGCGGGCCGCACGATGCAAGCCAGGGGTTGTGCAGAATAATCTTGTTAGTGCCGTCCTTGCCAAGACAGCGGATGGCAGAGCTTCTGGCACGAGTGCTTGGCGAAACTCCAGACTCAAGAATATCGCCTCCAGCGATTCTGGGCTGGCGACTTTGACGTCGTGGGCGCAAGCATGGGTGTCGGGCACTGTTCCCGAGATCATGGCGGCGCCTTGGCGTGCTCTTCTTGGAGGCCCTCTCAGAAAATGTAGTTGTGGCGAAGGCGTCTACTCCGAATTTCCGTGTTCTGTTGGTGGTACACCCGTGAACCTGGAGTGCATGGACGACATGTTGATGACGTTCGACCTCTCGTTAGCGTGCACGTGGCTGCCGTTGCTTACTGATGCGCTGTTCACGGTAAGCATGCGCCTCAACATCACCAAGACGAAAGTGTGGGTGCCGTCAGCGGCGGACGGCTTTCTCCACTTCGCTCTTCAACCAGCAGTCCCCTTCGCCAGGTTTTCGATCGCCTGGAGGTGATGGGGGACGCGCCAGACGGCCAGCTCGCCGCTTCAATCGGCCACCCGGCCGCGCCGGCAGTCTCCCTAACGGAACAGGCGGAGAAGCCCGCGCAGACGATGCAGCTCATGCTTCAACCCTCACACCGAGCAGCGTGGACGTTGCTGGACGAGGTGCTGAACAAAGCTTTAGACTACGACTCCCGCGTCCTTCATCCATAGCCATTCTCCACCAATGCCGAGCGATTCGACAGAGCGGTGTTACAGACATCTTGTAAAGTAGTCCGCGTCGATGGTTTTACGATTGCCGGCGCGCCTGGGCGGGTGCGACTTGGTCAGCGCAGGCGCGAAACGATTTTTCATGCACCTTGCGGGGGCGTCCCAGTACATGCCCTCAACTGCGCAGAAGCTGCCGAACCACGAGAGCATCGCTGACGCCATTGATCTTGACGGGGTTGCCTTTTGCTTGGATGCGCTGGCCCAGCGTTCGGTCCGCGTCAGATCCGATGGTGTCGTCGTCAGCGGTGCTCCGCCTGGGCGCAGCATTGCGCCGGAGGCATTTGTATAGGGCCAGGCCCTCAAGATCCACGCAGCGTTGTCTGACGCATTGCAGTCGGCAGCGTCCCTGTCACCGCATACCTGCTTGGTGGATTCCGAGAGGGATCGCCAGGCTTGCGAGCTGCTGCGGCCCTGTTTCCAGCAGATGGCTCACCGAATTCCAGGCTTCATGGTGGCCGCAGGTGAAAGACGACAGCTTCATCATGGCCATCAAGTTCAGTATCGGCACGCCCATCTATACTGCCGGCGCCCAGTGCGCGCAGATGTAGGCGAAAAGGACATGGGCGTTTTCGGCGACCACGCCTTTTGCTGCAAAATTGAGCCGGTCCGCCCGGCGCAGTTCCCTCAATGGCATCTTGGCGCAGGCTGGCCGCGATGCAGGTTACGCAGCGCTGCTGGAATAGGTGGTCCTTGACCTCGGCCTGAGAAAGCGACGCCGCGATGGGAGAGTAGTGCTGGAAGAAGCTGTCCTCGATGTGGCGTTGTTTGGTCGCCCCACGGCGCAAGATCGCCTGCTGGACGGCACGGCTCGCGATTCGGCAGCATGCCACATCATCAGCTTCGCTGCTACCACCCCTGGGGCCGTCGCTGAAGAGGGAGCCCGGTGCAAGGAGGAGCGGTACAGGCCCACCGCCAGGAAGTCCGTGCTATTGTGTGCGGTGGAGACGTGGGGCTACGTCGACAGCAAATTCGCTGGGCTTCTGGGTGAGCTCGCGGTCCTCGCCTCGCAGAGGCAGAGGGGCCGCGGCGTGCTGCCAACCCGCTGGGGCGCCCAGTAGCGCACGCTGGTCAGCGTGAAGGTCGTCATGGCGGTGGCCCGGGCGCTCCTGGACGCGGCGCCGCCGGCGGCGCGGCCTTGTGGGCCCTTTCGGTCGGTTCAGTAGCTACGTGGTGGTAGAACTGCAGAAGGAGTCTGGGAGAAGGAGAGAGAGAAATATAGATAGATAGAGAAAAGGGAAAGAGAGAGAGGGTATACATATATATATATATATATATATATTTATAGAGAGATTCATAGAGATACACACACATATATATATATATATATATACAGAGAGAGAGAGAGAGAGAGAGAGAGAGCGAGAGAGAGAGAGAGAGAGAAAGAGGAGAGAGAGAGAGAGAGAGAAAGAGAGAGATCGGACAAGTAGGCGGACCAGGGTCCGTCCGCGAGGCGCACTGCGGTGCGACAACTCGCATGCACTATTTGCGGCGGTGCAGCCTTAAGATACGAGGGCGGGCTACAAAACCCCCTCCCCCGGCGCAGTGCGACAGACGCTACAGACGGCGGACAGACGATGAAGATCTCACCTGACAGACCGCGTGAGGTAAAAGGCCCCAACAAGAAAGGCGACGTGCTGGCACGTGGCTAGGCGGCTTGGCGGACCGCCAGTTGGGCGCTTGGCCGCTAAGCGGCGCGCAGTGACGGGGCACCCCCCGCCCCCACGCCCTGACACCGTGGACGCGGAGCCACACGTACACACGGGCAGGCAGAAAGGAGGAGATTAGCGCGGGGCACCAGGTGGAGCGCCGCGGAACGATGACAACATAGCTTGGATGTTGAGTGACGGCACGACACCATCGGGCGAGGTCGTGAGCAGCTCGGCGAAGGCTCGCCCAGCGCTGTGGAGGCGCTGGAGTAGAGGACCTTGACGAGCTTGGGCAGCGGCGAGGTCCGCGGCGAGAGCTAAGCACCTCTGCTGAAGGGCAGCCATAGCCTGTGACAGCTCGGTTTCACGGTCGGTGAGAGGTGGCTGCTCAGTGACATCCGCCGAGGATCTCGAGACAGAGGCGAGGTCCTCGGTACGCCTGTCCAGGTGGGCTAGCGGCGTGCGGGACCCTGAACGCTGACGTCCGTCACCCTTGAAAGGTGACTGGAGGGGCCGGCGCGACCCCAGGGCTGGAGCCGCTAGGGCCGCGCCCCGAGAGGTCAGGGGAGCCGCTTCCTCTCGCTCAGCAACGGAGGAAGCGTGGGTGGGGCACGAGGGCCTGTCTGGTTTAGTACCCTGCGGGGGGGCTGAAGCCGCCCCCGCGGGTCGCTGACGATGGGGAGGCGGAGTGGTATGCGCGGTGGGACCAGTCGTGATGCCGTGCAAGGCCGCTGAGGTCGGTCGCGTAGAGGGTTGGTGTCTCGGTGGGGCGGCATGGTCGGCAGCGTGTGGTGTCGGCGGTGCGTCCTCAATGCCACTCAATCCTCGGGGGGCACCCGGGTCGTGGTCGGCGTCTTGGCGGTGACCGATATCGTCGTATGTGGGCGTTAACGCTCTTGGGGACGGCGTCGCAGTAGGGTTTGCGAGGTTTCCCGACGGGGCGGGGTTTTCGTTGGCTGGTCCGTCGTCCAAAGCGTCCGATCCCCCACCGAGGCTGAAAAGGTCATCGTCCTGCTCATCAGCGTCTTGAAAAGGAACGGCGTTGTCATGTGGGTGGGCTGACGCACTCAATGGCGGAGTCGGGGGCGCCGTGCGGGTGCCCGCCGGGGCAGGGTTGGCGCTGGCTGACTCGTCGCCCAGGAAGTCCAAACCTCCACCAAAGCCGAACGGGTCGTCCTCCTGTTCGTCGAATAACACCCGTTGGGCCTCGGCCCAGAGCTCGTCGGGGTTTTGTGGGATGTCTGGTCCAGCCGCGGGTGGAGCCTGGTCAGACAGCAGGGGATTTGGTTCCATTTTGTTTAGTTCTGCAGCAGTGAACCCAGCCCTGCGGTGTGGGAGAGGAAGTGTACGATGTCTCCGCTCGTAGATGGCAACGGCGACTCCATGGAGCACGGTCGCTTGGCGGTGTCGTGCTTTGGCAGCTTCAACGATGTCGTCTGGAAGGTTATGAGTACGTGCCGCCGCTGTGGCGAGGGCGTCAGCCTGACGATTGAACTCCTCCGCGATGGGCCCGATGAGCCCGAGGTCGATGCCCGTGTCGCCCTGGTGGCTAGCGACTTTCTCTACGCGGAACATGTTTGGCTTGGCCATGACACATCGGTGGACCTTTTCCCAGAACTCCACGTGCGTGCCCTGCGGAGGTGAGTGTCCGTCGATGATCCTTTGGAAGCCGTCGACCACCGCCTGGTTGTCCACGAAGACGTGTACGGGCCGTTCAGCACATGCCGTGAGGTGGACAATGGCGAGGGTCTCCGCAAGCTGTGCGTTCTGCGTGATGCCGTGAACGCGCGCACTGTAGTTCATGCGGTGGTCGATGCCGTAGTAGACGCCGTAGCCCGCTCTTGCAAGCAAAGGGATGGCTTGGTTGGTGCATGCACCGTCCGTGGCAGCGTAGACCCATGTCCAACCAGTGTCGTGGTCAAGGTAAGTGGTGTAGGAGTCCTGGGCTGAAGCCGCAGGATCTCCCTCAGGCGGGGGCCGCGGTATGGGTTGAGGTAGCGGGTCCCTCGCGAGGTCGGCTTGCAGATCGAGGAGGGCTGGGTCCTCATCGAAGAGCCCGCAATGTCTTGTGTGCGGAGGAAGACGGGCCCACTGCTCGTCACTGATGAGGGTGGTGAGAGGGACCCTTTCACGGGCCCAGCACTTGCAGTCACGCACAGTGTGCTCCTGAGTTTCCTCTTCCTCATCACAGTAACGGCAAATAGGGCTGGGATCAGCGGACGTATTTGATCGAGAACGTCGCTGTTGGGTGTGGTCCCCGCCCGACAGGTAGTTTAAGAGGAGCGCCAGCTGCCATGCGTTGCATTTGGCAGCTCCTTTGGTGCGGGCGAGCCACGTGCTGGCGAAAAGGTCGAGGCCCTGTCTGACCGAAGCCAGGTGTCCAAGGTCATGACGCCGTGGCTTGATTTTTCTCAGAAAGGCTCTGCGTTGCGAGGCGCGCAGCATGTGAAGGAAGGCGTTTTGGGGAAGGTTCAGCCAACTGATCTGACAGCCCCAGTCGTCGTACATGGTGCCAAATGTGGGCCAAGTCCAACGGAGCTGCTGAAGCGTCTGAACAAGTCGTCCAACAGGTCCTCCGCCAAAAAGGGTCTGGACATGGTGTTGGAGATCCCTGACGAGGCCGCAGAGAGTGGCGTCGCGGTTGACCTGTCGCCGCAGGCACAGGAAGACTTCACGCTGCATAATGGCGTCAATCTCCAGGGCGTGCCCTGGGACGCACACGGCCATGAGAGTCCAAAACTCGACCCACCTGTTTCCCTTGGGGCGGATAGCCGCCTTAAGGGCATGGTTGTAGGCAGTTTTGACGGGGCCTGATGGGGCTTGGATGTCAGTGCCCGTGGTACAGACGCTGGCAGCAAGGGAGCGGGCGTGCCGCGCCTTAATACGCATCGGAGATGGGAGCTTGCCAATACGCGGCAGGCGACTAGTCGCCCTGCGAACACGGGCGTCAGCGGTGGCCGTGAGGTTGAGCGCGGCTGGAGCCGGCGCTGCCTCGGCGTTGATGTAACTTCCGACGAGCTTGAAGGAGTCGACCACGCGTAAGGGCCGTTCCGCCAAGGTGAGCTGGGTAACGGCGGTGTGAAGCTCGTCAGTAAGCGCCCACCCCGCCACTTTTCCAGGATGAATGCGTTGACCAGAAAAATCGATCTTGGCTTGTTTCATCCAAGAGATTTCTGCAACTCGGGCGCGGTGTGGGTAGTGGAGTTGCTGTCGTCAACAAAAGTAGTGCTGAGTGACCGCGGCACGTAACGATGCTGTCTCTTGGTCCAGACGCACATGAGCAGCTTAATGTCGTCCAGGGACCAAGAGCTTCCCTGGAGGTGACCGTTTGTCCTGGCCAGTTCCTTAGAGTACGCACCGTTCATGCGGATGTAACGTTTGTGGCGCCTGTAGAAGTTTCTGCGGACAGTAACGATGTCTTGGGGACACCCCGCGTGAAGCGCGAGGTTAAGGCATATGTCCGTGATGAGATAGTCGAAACACTTCTGACGGTCCAGGGCAGCTCCAGCCAAGGGAAGGAGAAGGGCTCTGGCGTGTTCGATGCGAAGGGCGAGAGAAGTGCTGACGTCCCCAATGGTAGCTTTGGGAACAGCGCCAAAACTCGTGGCGTGGGTCCATCCTTTCCGCCAGTCCGTGAGGCTGCGGTAAGCTGGTGCTTCCCACGCATACATCCAAACGGAAAGCACCGAGAGAAGTCGTTGGTCCGTTGGGAGTTCGCCTCGGCCTTTTCGGAGGCACGGGTTTGGGACGTGGAGGAGGGGTTCTGGGATGGTGCCAGTGCGTTGCATAGCTCGTAGGACGCTGGCGAAGAGGCGAAGAATGTCGTCGGGAAGCTCCTTTGCCTCCTTAGTAGTCCAACCGTCCAGACCCCCCGCGCGTCTCGGTGAACGGGTGCGAATGAAGTGGATGAGTTGGTCGTCGGTGAGGTGGAAAGGGGTAGCTGGTGATGGCGTAGGCAGCTCCTGTCGGTACTCGTCGTAGAAGTCGGCCCACGTCGGCATGGCTTCGGCATCATGTCCCGCACGTGCGCGGTACCTGCCCAAGATGGGCTCCCAGGTGTCGACCATGAGCTTCAGCATGTCCTTGATGTTAGCAACAATGGCGTTGGCAGGGAGGATGTCGGGGACTTGCGCAGGTGGTGGTTCACGGGTGTGGTCTTCGTCGCTGTCCGTGTCGGGCGAACTACCGTCGCCGGGGCTGAAGCCGCCAGCTTCGGTGTCAGCGTCGCTGTCGTCCGTGCAAGCTTCGTCAGGTTTGAAGGCGTTGGTGTCGCAGTGGAGTTGCGTATCGTCAGGAGTGGTAGGCGTGCGGAGATACGCCGTGGGCGAGCTATCAGCAGCTCGTGCGTATATGGCCGCCTTTCGCCCGCTTGGCTCACGGACGCCCTCGGCCCATATCCTGATGCGTTCCGCCTTGGCACGGTTCGCGCGTCGCGCCAGCTCTAAGTCGAGATGTTGGATCAAAACGTCAAGGTGCTCCCCGTGCGGCACTGGCTCGTCTGGGGCCCAGGCCTCGGGGAATTCCAGGAGAACCGTGGGGCGCAGCTTGTGGCATAAGAGGCGGGCCGCGGCCCACGTGCAGTCGATGCGCTGCGCGAGGTACGGCGGGATAGCACGGCAATCTAGATGGTGGTGCTGTCCGATGAAACGGAGCTCGCAGAGTTGCCGATGGAGCTTGCGCAGTCGGTTCATGTGAATCGTGGAAGCTCCGTAGGTGGGGAACGCGCGGGGGACAACCGGTCGATCCTCGAACGTAGGCGTGAGCCCGTGCATGGTGGGGGGCTTCTTTTTTGGGTGGTGGGGCGGTGGAGGTGGCAGATCGCGTAGACGGGTGAGATGGTACTCATGACTGGCCTCGTTAGCCAGGGTGAACATGCGCTCCACGTCGTCTCGTGCGTCGGCCTGCTCCATGCGGTCCTGGTACCGCCCAGCGATGAGGGTCCCAAGTGCTTGCAGCTCGTGCCCCTCATGAACTCCATCGTCGGGCGGGTAGGGCGTAGGGGCAAGAAGGCGTCGGGCCGTATGGTCGAGGCGACTGAGGTCAAGCGTGACCTGCAGGCCAACGTGAGACTTCGCAGGCAAGTCGCGAAGGTAGCAGAAGTCGGTGACAAGGGATCGCGCCGCCTGGTTGGCAATGATATAATCGATGCGCGAAGTGCGGGGGCACTTGGTGACGCGGTCCCAATCAGGGATATTGCCATAGGTGTGCATGGTGTGGTCTGGTGTGCCCTCAGCGACGTTGGACCATCCGTGCTGCAACATGTGCAGAAGGTGTGGATTGTCGTCAATGTTCGTGTTGGCGTCCATGCAGATGAAGTAGGGTGCTGAGCCGACCCTAGCGGCGGCACAGTCAGCGAGCCGAAAGAGAGCTGTGCTGTCTCCTCCAGCAATCCCGTAAAGGCTCGCTATGTAGATCCCCGCGGGCCCATGGTTATTTCGTCGCCGCCTACGGCGGTGTTGAGTGCAGAGTGGGAGAAAGACCTCATGCCATCTTTTCTTGGCCTTGAGGGCGGCGATACAGGGCGCATTGTCGTCGACAGTGGAGTCGACGATGGCATCCTTAGAGAGAATGGCGACCCCTCCCGAGGCGCCAGTGTTGCCCACAACGGTGTGATCAGTGCCGCCGTGGGCAGCTCTGCGCTGGGCTCGCGCCAGATCAAGGTCAGGCCCAAGACTGGCGTGGTATCCACCGTGGAGAGGATTGGCGGCGCTGGTAGCGATGGCTTGCCTAGTCGGCTTGGCATGTCGGGTCTCCTGCAGTGCTATGACAGCGGCGTTGTGGTCGACACCAAGGGCGGTGATGGTTGGCCAGTTCGCTGAGAGACTGGTGATGTTAAGGCTGACGAGGTGTATGGAGCGACCTGGCCCGTCTCCATCGGTGGAACTGGGGTTTGCGCGCCCCGCACGGTGAAGGTCAGCTTGACCCTCGCCCCAGTAGGAGGCTTGGCCACAGTAGGAGCTCATGGCGTTACTATGGGTTAGCTTGAACGGGGCTGAAGCCGCCGTCAGGCCAAACATATAGGCGGGACACGGTCGGCACTGCGCCAGGGGGGGTTCATAAATATTAGTAAAAATGTCACGAAAATTCCTCCTCACTCCTGTACTGTAGGGGACGAGGGGAGGAGAAGTGAGACGGCAGCAGTGGGAGAGGGAGGCGACTCCTCGATCCATCCTGCCGAACACAAAGACAAAAACGAGACAGCGGCGGCGGCCAGGCGCGGCGGCGGCACAACGCACGCGCATGTACTGCGCACGCGCCACCGCTGGTCCCTCCTGCGGTGACACGCCCGCCCCGTCAGTGTCTTGATGAGCAGCATCTGGTGGAACGGCTCCAGCAGCACGATCGGAGGCCTGACGCTGGGCCTCGTCCATGCCCGCTGCCGTGAGGCCCACGTTGCGGACAGGGCTGATTCCCCGCGGGGCCGCAGCTGCCGCGGCAGCAGCCGAGGTGGCGGGGGCACCGCCCCGACTCTGAGGTGAGAGCGGTGAGCCCCCGCCAAAACCCGCCACAAGGTTCTTGACACGGTACTTGTTCTTGAACGGGTCGAAGGTTGGCGCCTCGTCGATGGGGACGATCACGCGGGTGGGCAGCTGCGGCTCGTGGTCCGTGGACGGCGTCGGCTCGAGGTCGACCTGGCTAGGGTCGATGACGCTGGCTCCGAAGCGTGGCACCACTTCGGGGGGTCGGCCATCGGCCTGAGTCTCGCGAGGCGGCGAGCTCGTGGAGCTCCCTGGGGCCTTGCGTGAACTGTGGCGGCTGCAGGTCCTGCTGCGCGGGACGCGCCCGCCCGTGTGACGGTCGCGTGGCGAAGTCGCCTGGGCATTAGCGCGCTCAGAATCCGCCCTGCTCGGGGATCGGATCGGCGCCGCGCAGGGTGATGGGCTGGGCTGGCGAGAGGCGCTTGTGCCGCCTTCCGCCGTGGCTGTGGCCTGGTCGGGGTCGGCCGCGTCTGGGCGGGGGCTGACGTGGTGGGCGCTTCCCTCGCTGTGCCTCGGGGAGGCGCTGCGATGCGCCTGGATGCGCGTGAGGACGAGCGGGGTGAGCGGCTGCCTCTCCCGCTCAGGTGGGGCAGGTTTGGCCTGGGCAGGGCGCAGTGCTGCAGCTACGTTTGGCGGGGGCGTGTGCTGGCGCGGTTGCCAAGCGCGCACGTTCGCATCACGCCATCCTTCGGGGCGCCCAGCCCTGCCACGGTTTGTTGCAGCCCCCTGGGCTGAAGCCGCAGGGGTTATCACTGCAGGCTGGTTGCTGGAGGAGCCCTCATGTCGGCCTGAGTAAAGGCCCCAGGCGCGCGTGGACCCTGGCACTGGCGAGGTGGCCCTTAGGGCATGTAGGGGTGCACGCGAGTAGCCGATGGCCGCTGGGTGAACCCTGGCGTTGGGGGCTTGGCCGTAGCTGGAGGCGGCTGCTCCAGCAGCCGCAGGCCTGGCACCTATGGGACCACGGTGGTAGGCGGCAACCCCGTCGTAGGCCGTGTTACCGCCTGTCGGGACTCGCGCAGGGGAGCGGTAGCGTGGTGTGCCCTGCTGTCCTGCGTCACGTTGGTCCCGCTGCTGGATGCGCTGCTGGTGCTGTTGGTGACGCTGCCAGTCGGCTCTCGAGAGGGGACGGGTGTCGGGGAGGATGGTGGGCACGTCGGGCCGCTGCCAGCCCCGATAGACGTGCTCGAAGGCGTGGTCAGGGTAGGTCCCCCCTACGGGTGAGTATCGTCGCACATGCTCCGTGTAGTCGATGTTCTGCGGCTCTGAGATCGCCGTAATGTTGATGGCCCGCTGGTGCGCTGGTCCATAGAGGCAGAAACTACCACGGTTGCTGCGGTCGTGGTTTAGCTCAGCTTCGGTCGTGGCACGGCTCACCATGGCGTCACAGAGTCGCATATCGTAGTCGAGAGCTTGAGGCCCAGGACCACCCTCGGCGTCCCAGTACAGTACCACATCTCGCCAGCGGGTGCGGGTCATGTGGGTGCGCTCGGCGATCAACTCGCAGACGGTCCTGACCGTGACACGATCCCTGTACATGTTGGTAATGGCTAGGGAGAAGGGTCGGCGGACCGTCTTGTTGAAGGTGAGTTCCTCCTTGAGGGCCTGATGGGGGCTGAAGAGCACGTAGCCTTCCCTCCAAAGCGGTTGGTCGGGGGAAGGTTCTTCGGGCATCCCCGTTCCTGTGAATCCAGGTGGCCGCGTTGTGCCGTCAGGCAATCCCTGCCTGGGGACGCGCCGCGGCTGTGGTGGGAGGTACCATTGGCCCTGGTAGCCTGCTTGCCCTGGTTGTGGAGGTTCTCCCCCGGGGCCTGAAGGCGCTCGGGGGGGTTCCTTGAGGTCGTGGAGGGCTGGCGCGTTGCCGAATTGGCGGGCAAGGATGTGCGGCGGCATCCCTGTGGCACGGACGTCGAGCTGGTTGTGTGGCCTGGGGGGGTGGGGACACCTGCTGGACAGGCAGCATGTGTCGGAGTCCCTCTTATTGGTGCTGTATGCACACGTCCAACTGTTGCACGAGTAGTCCGTGGACCAGTCCATAAGTGTACGCAGTCCGCTGCGGCCGCAGTCTGGGCACGTTGGTTGGCCCGAGGTGCCAAGCTGTGTGTTGCGGCGAGCCGCGCAATATTGGCAGCATTGGAATCGACACTGTAGGCAAGACCAGCGTCCTGGTAAAGGCGGTAGCGCATGCTCGTTTGTGCCTGGGTCGTCTGGGTGGGGTCTCGGGCGATCCCACAAGGGCCAGACGTCAGCAAACCAGGATTGGCCTGTAGTGCGGACAACCTCAGCGGGGAGGCGTGCGTCCTCGGCATGGCACCTGATCCACTGGGGCCCCATATCCGCTGGTACCATGACGGTGCGCCAGGAGTCGTCCGCCTTAACGTGGACTTGGGTCGGTGCCCAGAGCTTAGTAGTGGTGTCGCCGTGATCATGGTGGAGGATGACCCAGCCGTCACGCCCATCCACCGTAGGGTCAATGACGCGGTAGCCCATGACTGTCGTCCCCCACGGTAAGTAGGCGCCATCGTGGTGATCACCAGGGTCGAGCCAGACCTCGATGCCAGGGGCGTTGACACGGGACCGCACATCACGCACGTGGTAGGCGAGGACGTGGTAGGCAGTCGGCTCCTCCTCCGTCACAATGTGCTCCCACGTCTCGATGCCGCTGTTGTCGGAGGTGGAGTTCCCGTCGCTCTGTCGTGACGAGCGAGAGGCAGATCGTCGCGCACGGGCGCGGCCTCGGGCGAGGGCGGCGGCCGCGCTGATGAGGGAAGGCGTACGGCGTTCGTCGACTCCAGATGACGTCGATGAGGGGTCTGGACTGTGGGCTAAGGCTGTGCCTGACTTGTACGTGCGTGGTGGGCCCGACGCGGCCCCAGGGCTGGAGCCGCTGGGGCGCGACCCGTGTGCGTCAGGGTGCCCCCGCACGGGGACAGCTTGCAAGCCCGTGTACACCAGGTCGATGAGTGGTTTCGGGTCCAGCTGGAGTATGTGGAGCGAGACGCGTGGTCGAGGCTGATTAGGGTCGTCCCTGGTGGCTGCTTCCGTGTCGTAGTGCTGTTTGGCCCATGCTCGCGCCGCTTCTGGCGAGTATAGCGCCTGCGGTGGTGGCCATGCTGCCGCGATGGCTGATCTGCGCCTGGTGCTAGCTTCCTGGTCGTGAGCTTCAGCCGCCTCACGGAGATCTGGATGATCGTAGCCAGCAATGTGGAGGGCGTGCGCGCAGTCACCCATGCCATAGGCGTGTGGAAGGGCACGGCACCTGGAAGCAGCTTCTGTGGGGGCACACCAGTCCATGCGGATGAGGAGGCTCAGGACCCGAGGGTAAATGAGGCGCGCTCCGTGAGCCTCCCCTTTCACGTAGTTGTGCCTGTTTTCCCCGCGCGGTGGTTGGGTGGCTTCGCACATCCAGAGTGCGATGGGTCCCCACGCGAGGGTGTCGTCTTCGAGACTGTAGGGCGGGTGGGGCGGTATCGCGTACCACGCGGCCAGCGAAGGGTGCACACTCGTGTAAGTGCGGCCAACGTTTGGGCCAGTTCGGCCCTTCGCTTCACGGCGGGGGCCTGGCAAGAGGTGCCCTCCACAGGCAGCAAGACGGGCCGCAAGGTCGCCGCGGGTCCCATGCCAGAAAACAGTGGGCGCGTCGGTGGTGGGTTGACGGAGGTCCCACGTGAGGTATGGGAAAATTGTCTCGCCCGAGTTGCCGCCCGAGTCTTCCAGCACCCAAGTGAGGCGGTTCGGTGGCCTCTGCATGATGTCCGTCCACGGCCCCAGCACTTGGAGTGTTGGGTCGTGAGTGAATCGAGGGTGGTCGTGGAGTCGTAGAGCGTCTTTGATGTCCTCAGTGGACACGCCACTGTTCCCTAGCGCGAAGCCGTTTTGGTACAGGGCGTTAAGTATGCTCTTCGGCGGCTCGGGGACCGCTGGGTCACGCTGGATGGTGTTGCGTAAGTTGCGTGTCGGTGGCTTGAGGGCAGTGTAAGGCGTACCAGGGCCTGAAGGCGCCTGGGGCCTGTCAGGTGATGCATAGCGTGCTCGCCGTCGTGGTGGTTGGGTGTCCGCGTCGGGGGAAGAACCACGAGCGTCAGCGTGTCGGAAGATGGACCACGGGCTGCCATGGGTGCGTTCACTCGTTTCCCTTGGCTCGGTGTCGCTACCGTGTGCTGTGGCATCCTCGTTGGTCGGTAGGTTACCGAATGTCGCGCCGTTCTTGGAGCCGTCTCGTGGCGTCGGGCTGATCGATCTTGGTGTGACAGACGAGGCTCGCGATACGGCGGCTGTGACTTCAACGATGGCGGCGGTGGTGGCGGTGGTGACGTCGGCGACTGCGGCGGCAACAGCTGCGGCGTAGTGTTCCTGTAGCAGCGGATGTCGGAGTGCGTGCACCTGCTGGTCGTCGTGTTCGTCGGCGAGCGTGCACGGCATTTTGTGTGTGGCCTCGTCCTTCGGCTTCCTGCTCGGTTGGCAACAGCGGAGGCACCACTGGGCAGTGGATGAGTCCAGGGCCCGCGCACATATGCGGGCGCCTACGTGTCCGACAGCTCCCTGGGCAAGAAGTTTGGCACCGACGAGTAGAAGACCACACACAACTCCACCCGTGGCTATGGCCCCTAGCTTGCCGCTGGCCCATTTAAGGACGCCCCCGAAGCCGACCCCGACTGCAGTGGCTCCGCCCGAGACACCATCTCTGAGTTTGTCGCTGGTCCATTTGAGAGTGGCCCTCAATGTGGACGTGACATAGTATGTCGTTTTGCGTCGGAATATAGTGGACACCGATGGGCCTGGTGCGGTCGCTTGGCGTCGTCGTCGTTGTCGGTAGCTGGGGTCTCGGCTCGGGGTCGGCAAGTATCCATCGATCTGGTCCTTGTACGGCATTGCTATCGCGATGGCGTACGTGGCCACCAGGAGGCAGATGAGGCAGCCACAATGTCGTGATGCCGCTGAGCTGTGCTGGGGCTCGTGGGGACCGCTGGCATCTGGGTGTTCATCATCGATGGGGTCGTTGTCGATGTCGGCCTGCCAGTGGTCGATGGCACTGGGGTTGGAGTCAGTCACGTTGTCACCTCCTGCGGTCTGGGGATGTCCAGGTCTAGCCAGTGGTGCAGCGGGGCTGAAGCCGCCACTGCACGGACTGGCATGAGCTGGCGAAGCAGTGGAATGGCTAGTCACATCAGCGGCAGTGACGCCTTCAGCGTCGTTGAGCCGCGCACAAGGGTCGGCCTGATCTGAGGTGTGGGGCGCACTGCTTTGCCACGGGGCGAGCCCAAAGTAAGGCTCACTGTCGCGGTCACGCTGAGCCGAGTCGCCTGATGGTATCGTGCCGTCTCGATCCTGGATATCGATGTCGTCCTGGCTATCCTCCGACGCGTGGAACGAGTCCATGGATGTATTGCCGATATCGCTGGCCGCGATGTGCTGGAGCAGCCATGATACGGGATCTTCTGCGGCCTGATCGGTGCCGTCCGTCGGCGCCGCAGCGAGCTCCGCCTCGACGAGCGGCAGCATGTCTGGCGGTTGGTGCAGGATAACATCAGCGAGGTACGCCATGGCGTCATGGTCGGGTGGAGGGAGACCTCTTGGCAGCAGAGCATGGGCCCGTGAGAGGTATGGCGGCAAAGGTGCCATGAAAGCCTCAGGGCCAACGAGCGTGGCACGAGCGCCCTGGTACTCCAGAAGGAGGCCGAAATAGCGGGTGGCGTACTCGCGGCTGCTCTGGATCCGAGTGAGGTTGCGGTTGATGCGCTGCCTGTCGGGGCCCGCTCTGTGCCAGATGTCCTCGCACATGTCGACCGCGGTGCGATGACGCAGGGCGTCGGTGGTGTCCTCGGACGCCTCAAGGAAGAGGTGATCGTACTGTGGCAGATGGAGCGTCGCCAGGATGTACGGGACGCAGTCCTCGAGCCATGCCCAGAACATGTCCTGGTTATCCTCACCTGGTGCCCACGCCGCAGCACACGGTATGAGCCGGGCGCGGATCATCATCAGGTGCCAGAAAGCAGGGTCTTCCTCGGGTTCGCCCCTATCTCGCATGGGAGTGGTGGGACCCGTAGGGCAATAGCGGGGCACAGCAGCGGGGCTGAAGCCGCCACTGTGTGCCTGGCCAATACTGCACGGACTCGCGGCAGCGGTGCCGTTGACGATCGGGTCCAAATGGTGCAGTGATCGTACTTGTAGATGCTGTCATCGTAGAGGTAGAAAAGGGACGCACGTTCGACGTGCTGCAGGAGAAACCCACCTCCATGCTGGGGCGCACCGCCTGAAGACGGGTGTGCTCCAGCGAGCGAGGGGAGGGCCAGGCTGAAAGCAAAGCGCCACATGATGGCGAGGCCTGGCAGGCGGCGCGAGCGATGAGCCAAAAGCTGCATGTCAGCACGCATCTTTAGGTACCCCTGCATGCTCATGTACATTGCAACAAACACACCCACAGCAAGATGACAGGTGTCCCTACACCAGGTAGCTTGCTCGTGCTGCTGCCAAAAATGACATGATATAGCAAGGAGGAGGTACGACGAGAAGTGAGAAGGGATGCCTCTGAAGGCGCTTCCTCGGAGGGCTGAGGCGGGCTCTCTGAGGCACCTTCAATAGGGTTCCTGTGTGACCCGCCCTTTGTCTTTGCCTTTGTCAGCCCCTGGGGGCCCCGTCCCTGGGGTGACCTGGCCTGGCTGGTCGATCCACCCGCAGACAGCCACGGGATCGGCAACTGGTGCAGCTTCCTCCTTTTTGGTTTCGAGGGTGGCCACCTGGGGCAGGTGGATGGTACCCCCCGTGAGGTGCCCGAGGAGGGCCTGGATGTCGCCGCGCAGTGCAGCAGCTTCGGTAGTTGCCGTCTGTTGCTGAGTGACGACGGTAGCAAGCCCTCGTTCCAAGCCTGAAACGTGCTCCGTGAGTGTGGCCTGGGATGAGAGAACGCCCGCAAGCTGGACCTGCATGTTGTCCACCGTGTTGGCAAGCAGCTCGTGCTGTTGTTCCATGTGTTGGATGCGGGTCGTGGCGGCATCTGACAGTTTAGGGGCCGTAGCGAAGCGTTCGCCGAGGGTGTTCGGTTCGCGCGATGCCACGCTGAATTCATCCTCTGATGAGAGGATCTCGACGTCGCCTGGTACCTCGGCGGCTGCGTCAGCGTGCCCTTCCGTGTGGCCCCCACCTTCGGCCGCCCCCGTGCCAGGTTGCGGGTCATGCCCGTCCCCACCTGGTCCTTGGACGGCCGTCTGCTCGGCAGCTCCATCCGTGCCGTGCGGGGGTGCAGAGGAGCTGCGGCCTGGGGCGCCGTGTGATCTTGCGTGCGGCGTGGCGTCGCGTTTCCCGCTGGAGGATCGGTGGCGCTTGGCTAAAGGCTCCTCCTTGGGGATCGGGAGCGGTGCGACGCCCTTGCCTTTGGGCGTGGCAGTCATGAGGTCGTGGAGGTAGGGGCTCTGGGCCGCTTTGGTTAGGAGTGTGCCCGTGGCGGGGCTGAAGCCGCCACCACGGGCGGGCGGCGTCACAGGCTCTGTGATAGTGGTAGGGGTGACAATGGTAACGTTGTCCCTCTTCGGCACGACCTCAGCCAACGGGGCCTCGGTGATGCTCCACGGGATGGGGCACCCTGCGACCTGTACCGTATATGTGGGTGGGGGACGATGAGCGCGCACTAAGGCAAACTGCGCCGAAGTGGCTGGGTCCCAGGCGGTGTGGTAGACCTCACAGTCCCATTTGACGGACGGGCCCGTGAGAGTCTTAGCAAGCTGGGTCAGCGTGGCATGGCGTGCCGCAATGCCCGTGATGCGGTATCGCGTCTTGGCGAGAGTGGCTTCACAGCCACGGATGCTGACGGCAGCGGCCTTGGCGGCGTCTGACCCACGTGCAACACGGATCCCCAATAAGCCTGACTTGCCGTGCCTGACGACTCCTAGGGCTTTGAAGTCCACCGACTTCTGAAACGCCTCTGCCATCGTGATGGGCTGGTCCTCGGGGAAC
>CAUYUJ010015049.1:961952-981952 GCA_963575745.1 Prorocentrum cordatum
CGGGGGTGCAGAGGCGAGAGCACGAGGGAGGAGAATGAGGAAGCGGATGAAGATGAGGACGATGATGATACTGATGATATTGATGCTGATGCTGATGCTGATGCTGATGATGCTGATGATGCTGATGATGCTGATACTGATTATGATGATCATGATGCTGATGCTGATGCTGATTCTGATGCTGATTATGATGCTGCTGATGATGATGGTAATGATGATGCTGCTGCTGATGTTGCTGCTGCTGATTATTATTATTATTGTTATTATTATGATGATGATGACGATGCTGATTATGTTGATGATGATGATGATGATGATGCTGCTGATGATGATGATGATGATGATGATGATGAGTATGAGTATGATGATGATGATGATGATGACGATGATGATGATGATGATGCTGATGATGATGATGGTGCTTATGATGATGCTGATGGTGCTGATTATGATGATGATACTGATGATGATGATGATGATGATGATGATGATGATGATGATGATGCTGATGATGCTGATGATGCTGATGATGATGATGATGATGATGATGATGATGATGATGATGATGATGATGCTGATGCAGATGCTGATGCTGATGCTGATGCTGCTGCTGATGATGATGATGATGATGATGATGATGATGATGATGATGAGGTGGTTGTTGGTGATGATGAGGAGGAGGAGAAGGACGAGGAAGAGGATGAGGAGGAAGAGGATGAGGAGGAAGATGAGGAGGACGAGGAGCAGGAGAATGCAGAGGAGGGGGAGGAGGAGGATCAGGCGGAGAAGAACGAGGAGGATGTGGATAGGGAGTGGAGCTGGGGAGAGTCGGAAGGAGGAGGAGGAGGAAGAGAAGGAGGAGTTGCAGGAAGATGAGGAGGAGGTGGAGGAAGAGGAGGAGAAGGAGGAGGAGGAGGAGAAGGAGGAGGAGGAGGAGGAGGATGGCCGACTGGGAGTTCGAGGAGGAGGAGGAGGAGGCCATGAGGAGGCCAGGAGCAGGTAGGGGAGGAGGAGGAGGAGGAGGAGGAGGAGGAGGAGGAGGAGGAGGAGGAGGTGGGAGGAGGAGTAGGAGGAGCAGCAGGAGGGCGAGGAGGAGGAGGAGGACGAGGATCGGGGATGTTGAAATAGACGACGGCGATGATGGTGATATCGCCGACACGTGCAGGTGGCCATGTCTTTGATGGCAAGGATGAGGATTACGACGAGGATGGTGGTGGTGGTGGAGGTGGTGGTGGTGATGATGATGGTGGTAATGCTGATGACGATGACGATGATGGATGATGATGGTGATGGTGATGGTGATGGTAATACGTAATGGCTTCGCCTTCTGCCGCCGTGTCAGAGCTACTCTGGGACGCGTCGGCGCTGATTAAAACCTTTGAAAACATCATGCGAGGACAATTGGCACTCAGCAATCGCCTTGAGATGTTGGAGTTGCGTTTCTCTCTCAAAGCGCGGAGCTGGCGTAATTTACGCGAGAGTCTGGCCTCGGGAGCGCGAATCTGGGGTAACGAAGAAGGATTCTGGCTTCGGGACTTCAACTTCTGAATCATATGCGAAGGATTCTGATTCCGGGAGCGCGAATCTGGCGTAGTTCGCGAGGGATTCTGGCTTCGGCAGCGCGAGTCTGGCGTACGTTACGAATGAATTTGGCTTCGGGAGCGCGACCCCAGTGTATTTTACAAAGGGTTCTGTCCTCGGGAGCGCCACCCTGGCGTAATTTACACAGGATTTTGGCCTCCGGGGCGCGAATGCCGGCGACACTTGCGAGGGATAATTGCCTCGGGGGCGAGAATCTCATGCGTGTTTAAATGTCCCAGACCCGCTAGAGATTCCGACAACGCGTTTCGGGCGTGGTAACTGGATGCTTTTTGGCTCCCCCCCCCCTCGCGCGGACAGTAACGATTTCCAGTAGGAAGCAGAAAGTAGCACTGTAGCATTGGAGACTGAAAATTTGTACTGGCGCAGGAAACAGGAAACCTCAGCCGCGCAGCCTGCTGGCTCCACAAGGGGGCCGGCGGATACTGATTAGGATGATGAAGCAGACTATGACGATGGTTATGATTCATGATGTTGTTGTTGATGTTGATGTTGATGGGGGACAGGGTAGCGGTGATAATGATGGCGATCATCATTCTGGTGCTGTTCTTGATGATACTGATGTTACCGATGATGATGTTGCTGCTGCTGATGAGGATCATGATGGTGTGATGATGATGTTGTTGTTCGTGATGGTGATGGTGATGGTGACGGTGACGATGACGGTGACGGTGACGGTGACGGCGATTATGGTGTTGATGAGGCTGATTCTGAGGATGATTATGATGATGAGGATGATGACGATGACGGTGCTAATGATGATGACGACGATGAATGTGACGATGATGATGAGGTTTTTGATGGCGATGCTGCTGATGATGGATCCTCTGATGATGAGGATGTTGATGACGATGCTGGTAATGCTGATGAGGATTCTACGTGCGATGCGGTTGTTGCTGCTGACACTGACGATGACGATGATTACGACGATGATGATGCTGATGATGATCATGATGCTGAAGATGCTGATAATGATAATGATGCTGATGACGATGGTTATAATTGTGATGGTGATGCTGATGATGATGGTCATGATGATGATGCTGCTGATGATGATGCTGTTGACGATGAAAACGATGATGATGATGTTGAGGATGAAGGTGATGGTGATGAAGATACTGATGATGACGACGATGATGACGGCGATGATGATGATGATGATGATGCTGATCATGATCGTGATGGTTGGCATGATGGTGGTCGGGCTGTCATGGTGGTGATTTGCTCAGGATGCTGCTGATGCTGATAATGATGCTGCCGTCGATGGTCAGACCATGAGGGTGCAGCTGCTGAATGTAGATTCTGAGAATGCTGGCGGTGGGGATGGTGTTGATGATGGTGATAATGAACATGATTCTGATTATGATGACGATGATGATCATGACGATGACGATGATGACTATAATGGCGATGATGCTGATGATGATGCTGATGATGAGGATGATGATGATGGTGATAACGGTGATGATGGTGGTGGTGATAAAGATGATGATGATGATGATGATGATGATGACGATGATGATGATGAGGATGATGATGATGATGATGATGATGATGATGATGATGATGATGATGATGACGATGATGATGATGATGATGATGATGATGATGATGATGATGATGATGATGATGATTATGATGATGATGGTGGTGAGTGTGATGACGATGCTGACGATGCCAAAATTGCGGCATGACACGAACTCGGGTCAGCTTAATTGACCCCGCAGGGACGGTGACACCGGACAGACTTGCAGAGAACACGAGACGTCATGCTGCTTCCGATTATGCCTTGGAGGATAAGGACACGTAAAGGACCAAATGCTGCTGCTGCTGATGATGACGATGACGATGACGATGGCGATGACGATGACGATGACGATGATGATGATGATGATGATGATGATGATGATGATGATGATGATGATGATGATGATGATGATGATGATGCTGATGATGATGATGATGATGATGATGATGATGATGATGATGATGATGATGATGATGATGATGATCCCTGCGTCTGAGAAGGTCTGGAGCTGCCCGCTCGATACAGCCTTCTGAGGCCAGGGCCTTTCCCTCTGGCGCTGCGGTCGCAAGGCCCGACCCGTGCCACAGGCACACTCGCAGACTCACCTGAAAGCCAGAGGCCACGCCTACCGCCCCAGCCAAAGGCAGGCGGTGGGCAGCGCATGCAGCATTCACGGCGACTCAGCACGCAGCGGCTCGAAGTGCCACAACAGTGCAAAGGTCCCCTGCCCCAGACACACGCAGGGACGGCTTGCACTGCGGTGGCCTTCGGAGGCGAACATGGCAGTCGGTGAGCCTACCACCATCGTTCGGCCTCCGACTGGCGGCACAGAGCACAGAGCGGGCTGGAGCGCAGCAACTGCGCGGGCCGACGCGCCAAAGCGCGCCAGCAGCTACATTAAACGGATGCGCCACTGGCGCAGACTCGCCACGGGCCGCAACACGTCCTCTGGCGCGAGGCCACAGCGCGGACAGGTTGCCCCCCTGGCGCGGAGCCCGATCCCGTGCGTGGGCGAACCTACGCACCTGGTTCAGCTTCCGCCCGAGCGGCCATGCACAGAGCACCGAGCAAGCCCGAACAGAAACGGCCTTTCCCTCTGCGCGGGCCGACGCGCCAAAGCGCGCCAGCAGCTACATTAAACGGGTGCGCCAGTAGCGCAGGACTCGCCACGGGCCGCAACATGTCCTCTGGCGCGAGGCCACAAAGCGGACAGGTTGCACCCCCTGGCGCGGAGCCCGATCCTGTGCTTGGGCGAACCTACGCACCTGGTTCAGCTTCCGCTCGAGCGACAGCCATGCACAGGGCACTGGGCTAGCCCGAGCAGACAGCGGACGCCCGCCATGGGCGGACAGGATGCTGAGGCGCCTCTTTAGCAGGGCCGCTAGGCTAGCCGCCGTCCACGCGCCTCCGCATACGCCGAAGGGGTTCAGGGTCGCCTCCAGCGCCCGCTGGCTGCAGGCCTCGCTTGAGGCGGCTGAGCACCGCCTTCTGCCTGTCGTTCTTGGGGGCCTTCGGGCACACCACCGCGAGGCCCGCCATCCTCCGACTCTGGGTCCAGTAGCCGCACTTGACGCAGAAGAGGTGGTTCCCTGCGCGCCAGAGGTCGTGGGAGTCGTGAGCGTCGACCCCCCATCACGGCGGCAGCTGCGGCGGCGGCGTCGCCAAGGCCTTCGCCAGCGGAGGGGCGAGAGGCGCGGGAGGCGCCCGCGCCGCGCCGCCGCTGCCAGCAACCTCGCCGCCGCCACCATTTGCAGGTCCCGCGCCGCCGCCGTCTGACCCCTGCGTGCCGTTGGCCTGGCTGGAGAGCACCGCCGCGCATGCCGTGAGCAGCGCCGCGCCAGCCGCTGCCGAGCCCGAACCACCCTCTGTACCCGATGTCCATGAGCCTGCGATCGCCTCGCCTCGGCCAGCGCACTCCTGGCATGCCCAGAGGGTGTCGGTGCCGACTTCGAGCCACGTGCCGTGTCGCCCGCACGTCCTACGTGGGCAATCTGGGAAATTGCAGTGGCTGCGCCACCGCATCTTGCAACCCTGCCAATCGCAACGCACGGCTGCGAGACCAGGCCCATCGTAGCCGTCCTCGGCAGTCAGCTCGCCGTCGCCCTCCTGCATCGTTGCCCCCAGCCAGCGAACGACCTTTTGCGCGAGCCGATCCTGGCGGCGGCTCCGATCGCGTACAGCCTCGTCATTCGGGTGCATTTGCGCCCCTTGCACGGCTCGCGCATCTGCGCAGTAATTGCCCCTGCGCTGCCACGCCGTGATGCGCTCCGCCTGCGCGTCCGCCAGCGCCGCGTGGGACTTCACCTTATGGATGGAGACGCTGTCGATGCCGACGTCGCCGATGGCGTCCCAGAACCTTACCCGCAGCTCGCGGTAGGGACGCTGCTTCTGCAGGCACCGCGCCTTGCCCGCAGCGAAGGCCTCCACGAGCTGCTGGCAGTCGGTGAAGATGCGCACAGGGGGGAGGCAGCCCTGGCTGCCCTCGATGGCCGCTGCGAGCTCTGCTGCGCCCGACTCCTGCGGGCATGGCCAGGGCAGCGATCCGAAGAGGCTGACCGCCTCGGCGTCGGGCCCCATGGCGACCACCGCCCACCCACCTCGGGCTGACACGAGGGTCGGGTCCAGGACGCTGCCATCCGTGAACAGGTCGCCCGCGAGCGGCTGCCCCACCAGGTCTGGGCGCCCCTCTTTGCGCGCCTCCCTGCAATGGGTGGGCAGCGGGAGGGGGCGCCTATGCTCTGGGGCCAGCGCTCGGGACCAGAGCGGGTCCTCGTCGGCGCTGAGGCTTGCCGTCGCGACGCTGGTGCCGAAGTGGATGTCGTCGGGCGGCCGCCTCTCGTCGGCGCCCTCGCTTGCCGTCCACTCTGCGCGACCGAGCTCGGTCGGAGGGCGCTGCCGTGCAAGGTGCCGCGCCGTGCCATGCGCTGGGCATCCCCTGGGGCACCGCGGGGATGATGCCAGCGGCCTGTCCTCAGCGAGCCTTCTGGCAACGGGCCACAAGCAGCCCGCCAGCGCATTCTTGGCCGAGCTCATCTCCTTGGCCGCCTGTTTGCTCGCCCTCTTGCGGTGGGGGATCCGCCGAATGCTGGTCAGCGCGCCTCCCCCCGCAAGGTGTTCCAGGCCTGGGTGCTGCCCCGCCGCCCGCCGCAGTAGCCGCTCGTGGCCCGCGGCTAGGTGCTTGCTGAGAGTGGGGGCGCCCGGAGCCCGCAAGTCCAGCTGCTGCTGCATATCGTTGATGATGAGCCCTGGCCGCGTGGCTGTCCAACCCAGGCGGTGGCAGGCTAGCACGCATGCTGCCGCGGGCCCCCGCCCCGCCAGCGCTTCAGGGCCTTCCTTGGCGAGCATAGCGGTGGCCCCCGCGAAGGCGCTGCCCATGGCCCTCAGGCCCCTGCGGTCGGAGTTGAACTGCACCGCCCTGGCCTAAGCCACGACGGGGGGCGCCGCGTGGTCTAGTAGCGGTTCGCTGGCGAGCCGCTTGCTGAGAAGAAAACTGAGGCTGAGGCTCTTGCCTTGCCCCCTGCCGTGGTGTACGGCATTCACTTGGCTCCTCCACTCGTTGAGCTGAGATGAAGGCCAGCCGACCACGCTCAGGCCGTAGCGAGTAGCTGGCCGCGGCCCCGTGTTGGCCACTCGCGCCGCTGCTGGAGCCTCCTGCGAACGTATGGCGTGCAGCCGTTGCAGCTGGGCTGCTGCCTTCGTATGCCGCATCTCCAGAACCGCGAAGGCCTGGCCGTCGAGGCAGTAGTCCACCCCCAGAATCTTGACCAAGCCCGCGATGGGAAAGGCCATGCCGCCCATCTGCTTGGCGACCATGGAGGCCAGCGCGGGCGAGCTCGCGAGCAGCTCGCTCTTCGCCTCGGATACCTTGCAGCCTAGCGCCTCCAGCTGAGCGACCGCTGCCATGGTGGCCTGTGCCGCGTATGCGGCTACCTGCGCCATTGGGCCATGACGCCCGACGCAGCAATCGTCGAACATGATCGCGAGGGTGGCCCTCGGCTCCAATGCCCGCCATAGCCTCGCGTGCAGCAGGCCGCGCGTGAGTGACCGCCCAGCGTGCGATCAGCCTGCGATGAGGCCCGCGTCCAGCAGGAAGGCCTCTGATACGCTGCCGCCCAGCATGAACCGCCGCTCGCCTGCGTACAAGGTGAGGGCCATGCCGAGCACCCCCCTCGGGTAGCCCGCGAGGATGCCGCGATCCTGGATGATGGCCAGGTCGACGAGCTCGTACGCCTTCCAGAGGTCAATGAGCGCCGCCGCTGCGTCCTCACCGCGTGCATGCGCCGCTTCCGACCGCGGCGCTTGCCACCGGGCGGCCTCCTCGGCCGCGCGCCCGCGGCCGCCCCAGAACGCGCCGGCGACGCCTGGGTCGATCTCCGCGCCCCAACGCCGCGCCTCAGGCTGCCGAACTCGGCTCCGCAGGCGAGGGGGCCAGCCCAGCAGCCCAATGGGCCGAAAGCCGCCCTGGGGCTTGGGCAGCATAACCACCGGCGAGTCGGTGATGACGTCGGGCCAACCGCCGAGCTCCTCGCACTTCATGCCGAAGTCAGTGGCGGCCTCGAGGAGCTCGCCGCTGAGGTCCGCAGCCTTCCTGGGGTTGAGGCGGTCGCTGCCGACGCCAGTGCCGTGCCTGAAGGTCCGTGCTGCCGATCGGACCTGATCTGGCGACGGCCTTGGCAGGGCCTCGCCATCGGCAGGAGGTTGCCGAGGGCGGAACCTGCCGCCGCCGCTCCTGACCCGCCACACTTCCGTCGACCACCGTGCTGCCACTACCTTCACCCTATCGGGAGCGTGCGCAGGCGCCCCGTGAAACTCGTCGTCAGGAGCCCATGCCCCTGGGCCTCGCCTGTAGGCGCGCAGGCCGCCCGCTCCTTCCACGATGGAGTGCTTGATCCACTCCTTGAAGCCCTTGCCGCGGAAAGGCTGCTCCTTCTGCTTCGGCCTCGGCCCTGGCCTGGGCAGCCCACTCTTCCAGGGGAAGGATGCCTGGGCAGTCAGCTGCCAAGCTGACGCGCGCGGCCCACTGCGCGCCGAGTGGGGGGCCCACTGTGGAGGGTGGCCTCGGAGCCCCCCTGCCTGTGCGGCTGCCTCCGCTGCGTGAGCCGTCGCTGCTGCAATCGCCGTCTGCGCTGTCGCCACTGCCGTCTGCCGCGCCACCGTGGTGCCGCAAGAACTGCCTGACGCCCAGGATGTAGCTGTTGTGCGCGTCATCGGCGATGGCCCACGCGACGGGGTCGCTGGTCTCCAGGGCGCCCGCGCTGCGCGCGTACTCGTTGCGCACGTCCGCGGATGCCATCCAGCTGTCCTCGCAGATGGCCACGGCGCGGGCCCAACGGGCTGCCGCTCGCTCGCCAAAGGGCTGCGCCGCCGCTGCCTGTGAGGGTTGGAGTGGGACCACGCTGATGCCCTCCGCTGATGCGGCTCCCCCATCCAACCACTGCCGCTGGTGCTGATGCTGCTGCCTCAGATGCGACTCCCAGTCCAGCCCCTGCGGGTCCGCCATCTGCGTTGCCTCGGGGCCCTGGTTGGTCGCCACCGTCGCTCTCGTACTGGCTGAGGCGCGCGTAGGCGTAATGGGTGCACAGATCCATCCACTCAGCCTTATCCTGCCCCATGTCCAAGGAGTGCAGGTTCGGGGGCCATCCACGGCTTAAGCGCTGGAGGGTTCGACGCACCGCTGCTGCGCCGACGCCAATGGTGCTCCACCCCCCCATGGGCGAAGTGTGGGGAATGGCTGCGCACGTGGCTGGTGCCTGCGGCTCAGTAGCGAGGCCCGAGCTGCCGCGGCCGTCGCCCTCGATCCCGTCGCCCCCAGGGTCCACCCCTGCGAAAGCGATGGGGGCTCCTGGCAGGTGCCTGCTGTACTCCCCGTTCTCCTCCGGCCACCTCCTGGACTCGTGGTAGTTGTCCACGGTCCTGTGTACTTCCTCTTCCCATCCGCGATGCTCGATGAGGCCAAGCTGGCGAAGGATGCGCGCCAGCTCCAGACGCCCAGGGCCCCCGCGCCGCCATGCCGAGGAACGCGCCTCGCGGGCCGTGCGCACGCGCCTGTCGAAGTCCTGGGCGAGACCTGTGGCGACGTACGTCGGCAGGCCCAGCATGCGGAAGATGAAGGGCGCGCGCTTCGCCATCCACTCGCCCTCGTCCCAGTAGTTGTTGGGGTTACTGGGGTTTGACGCCCAGCTGCGGGCGCGCCTTCCCAGGGCGCGTTTGAGGCGATTCAAGGCCCTAGTCTGCGTGCGCTCGGCCTCTCTCGTCTCGGGCTCCATCTTCACCTCGGAGTGGCCGCCTGGAAACCGGTCTCCTGAGCCCCCGCCGACGAGAAACCTCAACTGCGTGAAGTAGTCGCTGAGGTGCATCAGCTTCTTGCCCCTGAAGCTGGCCTTGGGGCCCTTGATGGGCCTCGCGCGCGCCTGGTAGCCGCAACTGAAGCACGGCGGGCCCCCTCGACCACGGTAGAAACTGGCGCCCTCGGGTTCAATCTGGTACGCCCACACTAACTCGTCCTCCACGCTCTCGCACAGGGCCTGGTACGCCTCGCTAAGGGCCTGCATGTCGCTGCCCATGTCGATCTGCGCCCTCACGGGGCTGTGGTCCCACTGCTTCTCTAGCATGGGTCCGAAGGGCCTCGCCTTGGGAAGCGCCATCGGCCCCTTGACCCTGAACGACTGGCCGAGCTCGCCGTAGCAGGTGAGGCTGAGCTGGGCTGCCATGTGGGGCCTGCACGGTTTGGCGTACCACTTGGCCGTCATGTCGAGGCGCGAGCAGTCCACGACACGGTCCAGCATCTCGGCGCTGACGATGAACCATTCGAGCTCGGACGGCTCCTTGGCAAGGGAGTGCTGGCAGGTGCCCTCGCCCGTGTCGACTACGTGCCCCCTATCTTGCAGAGCCAGTTGCCCGCGCGCTGGTGGAACCTGTCGGGCTCGACGTTCCAGTCGCCAGCGAGGACCCACGGCTTGCCCGTGCGCTTGAGGAGCGCGCCAACCTCCTGCAGCACGTACTTACTGTTCTCGCCGACGTCATCGTTGTCCAGGTAGATCGAGCCCAGCAGGAAGCCGCCAGGCACTACCCCGCTGATGTGTGTAACCGTGGCCCTGCCGTCGGCGACTTGGCAGCTGGACTTGCTGCCCTGCGCGCCTGGGCCACGCATGCCGCGTGCTGTGCGCACGGCAGCGCCAGTGCCGCCGTTGACGGCGCGCTGCTGCGACGCGCCCATGGTGCCGACGCTGGGGGTCAGCACAGCGCTCCAGCCCACTTGCCTGCGCCACTGCTCCCGCTCCTCGGCGCGGTAGCCATTGAGGTGGTGCTCCTGGAAGCACATCGCGTCGCCGATGTGGGCCTCGGCGACCTCCTGCTGCTGGGGGTCCTGCTGCGCGCCAAGGATGGTAGTGGAGGGGCCCCAGCCGCTGCCGTTGAGGCTGACTACCGTAAAAATGGGCCTGCTACCCCCGCTTCCCCCTTCTCCTGATCCCCGCGGACCGAAGGCCTTGGGGGGGCTTCTGGGCCCGCTGCTTGCGTTTGGCGGCAGCCTGCTCCGCGGGGTCTGCGGCAGGGGGACCGCCGCCGCCCTCTCCGCCAGCGCCGTCCGAGGCGTCCTCCTCCGAGGCGTCTTCCCCCATGCTTTCCAGGATGTTGGAGATGTCAGCCTCGTCGATATCCTGCTCTTCACCGCCGTCGCGTTCGACCGCGGCTCCTGCTGTTGCCACCCGTTCCGCCAGGCGGCGGAGCTCGGCGCTCTGGCCCTCCCACTGCTCGGCGAAGCCAGGGGCGAGCATGCCAGAGGCCTGGTTGAGCGCCGCCGGGAGCGCGGTCGCCCGCTCGCCTTCGCTGAGCGGTGCGCCAGGAGAAGCGGGGGCGGCCCCCCCCCGCCGAGCGCAGCCTCGCGAGGGGGGCCGCCCCGTTCGCGGAGCTGCTTGGCCAGGAGATTGTCGATGAGCGCCTGCAGCTCCTTCTCGGTGGCCTTGCTCTGCTCGCGCTTGCCCTCCAGCTCGAGCTTCTGGCCCTGGAGATCTGAGATCTGCTTGGTGGCGGCCGCGATCTTGCTCCCCAGCGCCTCGGTGGTGCTCTGCTGGTTCTTCTGCTTGCGTTCCAGCTCGCTGAGCTGGACCGATGTGGGCTTGGCCTCGGCGAGCTCGTGTTCCAGCTGTTGCGCTTGCTGACGCTTAACCTCCACGATCGCCTCTGCGCCTACCACCCCATCGAGCCGTTTGATCTCGCTGCGTAGCTTCCCCAGACGGCGGACGCGGTCTGTCTTCTCCGCAGACTGCGGCCCACCGGCTGCCGCTGCTGCTCCGCCTCCGTCGCCGCCCTGGCCTGGGGACTGACTGTTCTCCAGCTTCTTGACCTTCCTGCGCAGCTGGTTGAGCTCATGGCGTTCTTTGGCGTCCGGTTGCGACATGCCACTCCGCCATGAGCTTGTCCCAGAGCCGCTTTCCCACCAGTCATATCCACAGCTGCGACAGACGCGCCTGGAGCCCCAGTTCTTCTTGGCTCCGCGCTTCGGGCAGTCCCAGACCCTCGGGGCGCCGCCGCCACCGCTGCCTGATTGCTGACCACCCCGTCGTCCTCGACCGCTGCCTCCTCGGCCGCCGCCTCCGCGCGCGCCGCCTCGATCACCACCTCCGAGTCCTGCCATTGGTCGAGCCCGCCGCGGCTGGGCTCCCAGTCGGGCGACTGGGGCCGAGTGTCGGAAAGGTCATGGATATGAAAGAGCTGTGGCCTCTGAGGCCTCGCTGAAAGCTTGGTCGAATTGGAATCTGACCCAAGAAGAGACGCGACGGCAAGAGCCAGCCACATGGGACCAGACATCTGCCCTGATCGCGCCATCTTGAGCCAAAATGGCTTGAACCAAAATGGCTACGGATGATGATGATGTTGATGATCATGATCATGATCATGCTGATTATGATCATGCTGATGCTGATGCTGATGCTTCTGCTGCTGATGATGATGCTGTTGCTGATGCGGTTGCTGATGCTGATGATGATGATGATACTGGTAATGCTGATGATGATGCTGCTGCTGATGATGCTGATGATGATGATGCTGCTGATGATAATGACGATTCGGATGGTGTGGATGACCAGGAAGATGATGATGATATGGATAATGAGGAGGACGAGCGGGAGGAGGAGGAGGAGGAGGTGCTTGAGGAGGAGGAGGAGGAAGGGTTTGGTATAGGATGGGAGAAGAAGAGGAGGAGGTGTGCAGAGGAGGGCGGAGGAGGGTGATGGACTGATGAGCAGGGAGGAGCAGATGGGTGCGAGGAGGAGGAGGAGGACCAGTGTAAACCCAAGAGTCATCAACGCTGTTGGAATACAACCTCCCTCCAAGCTCTTCATCGGCCCCCGCAACGGTTCATTTCCACTGAGGGAACTGCCTCGTTGGAAGACAACCGTTTGACGACACTGAAGCATGCCAAAACATTGTTCTTGGTATTCCAACTCCACGGATCAACCTGACTGATGCGTATTGACAGTCCTGAATTGTGCCAGAACGCCGTTCTTGGGACTTCAGCACCGCGAACACACGTAACTTTTGCACCCTCATAATCTGGAATCCGTCCAACACACCATTTCTGGTATTTTGATCATGGGGATTCGCGAAACATTTGCAGTTCTTAAAACGGATTTGCGCGGCGTTACGGCGAGAGCCACATTTTGAAAAACACCCGCCCTCAATCCGTGAAGCTCTGGCAATGGTTTGAAAACGAATGTGCGCGGCGCTAAGGCGAGAGCCACATTTTGAAAACGGGTTCCCCTCAATTCGTGAAGCTCTTGCAGTTTTTTCACAACGAGTGTGCGCGGCGCTACGGCGAGAGCCACATTTTGAAAACCACCCGCCCTCTATCCGTGAAGCTCTCGAAGTTTCTTGAAAACGAACGTGCGCGGCGCTACGGCGAGAACCACATTTTGAAAACGACCCGCCCTCCATCTGTGGAGCTGTTGCCAATTTGAAGTTTCAGGGTCATAAATGGTGAGGACGTCTCAGGCGAAATGCCAGGCCCGCCCTAAAACTGGCCTCGGGGTGCGACAGGGAGAAGTTATTTAGAAGGAAGAGGAATGGAGGAGGAGGGGGAGGAGGAGGAGGTGGAGGTGGAGGAGGAGGAGGAGGAGGAGGGGGAGGAGGAAGGAAAAGGAGAAGAAGAAGAAGGAGGTGAAGGAGGAGAGGGAGAAGGAGAAGGACCGAAAGCAAGGGCTGAAAGAAGAGGGTGGTGATGTTGGGGTGGCCGCGCGACGTGGGAGGAAGGTGCCCTAGGATCCTGCTTCGGGCCAGGGGCTGGACAAAACCAGGCCTAGACGGCGCGCGGCCCCGCCGGAAGCGCCCGGCAAGGCAGCCTCGTGCTGCGGGCCAGCCCGCAAGAGCCCAACGGGGACCGCGGGGGGCCCTACGGCCAGCTGTGGGCCTCGGACCACCAGGACAGCGACTGGGATTCCTCCGAGGCTGTGGCCCGAGGGAGCAGGAGGAGGAGGAGCATAGTCGTGGTGATGATGATGATGATGATGATGATGATGATGATGATGCTGCTGATGCTGATGATGATGATGATGACGATGATGATGCTGATGACGATGATGCTGATGATGACGATGATGCTAATGATGATGATGATAATGATGATGGTGGTGGTGGTAGTGATGATGATGCTGCTGATGATGCTGATGATGATGCTGATGCTGCTGCTGCTGATGATGATGATGATGCTGCTGCTGATGACGATAAGGGTGGTGGTGATGGTGATGGTGGTGGTGGTGGTGGTGGTGGAGATGGTAATGCTGCTGCTGCTGACGACGATTATGATGATGGCCATCATGGTGATGATGCTGATGATGATGACGATGATGACGATGATGATGATGGTGGTGATGATGCTGAGGATGATGCTGATGATGAGGAGGACGAGGAGCAGGAGGAATAGTTTTACGGCCGTTAGAAGGAGCGGCATGCGTACTACCTTGTTCCGAGCCCTCATCCCCTCCACCCTCCTACATTTGTTCATGTCTCCTCACTGCTCCTTCCTCCTTCGTATGTCTCCCCCCCCCTCCGTATCTCCCTCCTTCCGTCTCTCTCCTCCCGCCTCCTGCTTAGCCCAGAGGGTTATTGATCCATACGAGGCGGCAGTCTCGGCCACGGCCGATTTCTCGTCCTCGCTTCTCCTCCTTGTACTGTCTCTCCCCGCTTTACAACCAGGTAGCCAGGGCCTTGAAACCGAAAAGGGGTTTTCACGTTCTTACAGTACTGCCTCAAGCTAGAGCCAGATTAACATGCACAGCCGTGTTCTTGCCGATACGCTAGTGATGAAGGTGCAAGTTCCTATAGAGGCGGCAGCGTATTTGCAACGATCAGCATGAGAGGTATGATACCAGCTAGCACTGAACATGCTGGTAACCGAAGCACCACCTGATGTGCACACGAGTCGCCTTTGAGCAATGTTTGAAGCATCTTGCTGGCTGTTTCCGCATGCTGCTAATTCCCGTCATCGTTCACCTAATTGTCTTTGACCCTGTCATCGTCGTCCTCCTCGTCCTCCTCCTCCCACCCCTCCGCTCTCCTAGCCTCCCTCCTAACCTCCCTCCTCCTTGCCCTCCCCCTCCACCCGCCTCTTCTGCTGCAGCTCCTCCTCCTCTTCCTCCTCCTTCTCGGAGGAGGAGGAGAAGGAGGAGGAGGAGGAGGGGGAGTCACGACGATGAGGAGGGGGAGGAGCGAGGAGGAGGAGGAGGAGAAGGAAAGGAGGAGGAGGAGGAGGACCCAGAGGGCATCGGTGCTTCGACGCGAACTCGTCCGCATCACCGAGTTACCGAGGAGGAGGAGGAGGAGGAGTAGGAGGAGGAGGAGGCTGTCAGCTCTCTCTCTCTCTCTCTCGCTCTCCCTCGCCCGTCCCCGTCCTCTGTCTCGTCTTCGTCCCAATCTGCCTGGCTGCCGCTGTCTCGCCTCGCTTTGGATCGGGGTGGTCTTGTCCGCCGAGGAGGTCGTGGGAGCTTTCTGCACTGACGTTTGCTCTGCCGAGGGGCGGCAGCGGCGCCTATAGCCGGTCTCGGGGGGCGTGCGCCTGGAAATCTTTGTTCGCTTGGGTTACCTGAATGCAGTGATGTCTCGTCTGCTCGGAGGACACGCGCGATCCTGCGGCGCTAAGGCGAGAGCCACATTTCGCAAACGGCCCGCCCTCCATCGGTGAAGCTGTTGCAGTTTGCAAGCTTCAGGACCATACATGGTGAGGACATCTCCTGCGAAACGCCCGGCCCGCCCTCCCGGCACGTCTGGGTGGTGCGACAGGGAGGGGATGTTTAGAGGGACGCGGGATGGGCGAGGAGGTAACGAGGAGGAGGGGGGGGAGGGGTAGTGGCGAGGTGAGTGAGAGGGGAAGAGGCGGGGGGGCGGGGCGGGCGGGGCGATGTGGCCTCCCGTGCCGAGGCTCAGCCCTCTCCTCCTGCCCTCCCCCTCCCTGCCGCTCCAGGGGAGAGGCGGGGCGAGGGGCGAGGGTCGAGGGCCTCGAGCCCCTCCCAGGCGGGGGCCGCCCACATGCAGGACCCGCTGATCGAGGCGCCAGCTGCGTCGTTGCCGTCGCCGTCGTCGCCCTTCTCCTCGCCCTCCTCCCCTTCGTCCTGGTCCTCGACCTCGTCTCCGTCTTCCTTCCTCGTTTTCAATATCTTTGTCCTTCTCCTCCTCCCCATCCTTCCCCTCTCCCCCTCCCCCTCTCCCTCGTCCATCGCCCCATCCTCCTCGTTTTGTTGAATTCTCATTTCTGAAGAATAATTATTGTTGATCCCCCCCGTCCGGTGCACATTGTTTTTTCTCGATTGAAGTCGGGTCGGGTCGACGGTCCGCGGCCGCCCCGCCGATCAGCGCTGCCGCTGGCCAGGCCGACGGTCCGCGGCCGCCCCGCCGCTTGCCAGGGCCCGGCCTGCAGGGAAGAAAGATATACCCACCAAAAGTGGTTCGATCGAAGACGAAGAGGGCGGGTATCGAGGGTTTGGGAAATACGCGTTATTGGACACTCGAGCAGATAAGGGCGAACAGTCTTAAAATGATTATTGTTGTTGTCGTCGTCGTCGTTGTTGTTGTTGTCGTCGTTGTTGTCGTTGTTGTCGTTGTTGTTGTTGTTGTTGTTGTTGTTGAACATTATTTCTTCTTAAGAATAATTATTGTTGGGCCCCCTGGTGCGCGCCCCCCCTGCGCCGCCTAGGCCGCAGCTACATTTTCATCATTTTCGTGAGGAAGCCTCAGGAAAAGATGTGTCCAGATCCGGTTGTTTTGTTGTAATCCGTTTTCCCTTGCAAAAAACACTATAAAATGACATTTCTTGTTCTAATATAATCAAATTTCAAGAATCCCTTGCAAAAAATAAGGTAAAGTGGACATTCGCGCGCGCAAGACGAAATCCTTCCAAAAGCTTAGTGTTCGGAGCGATTTTAACATAAAAACATCAAAAAACCAATGGTTTTTCAACAAAAAAATGTCAAAATCTCATCCCGCGCGCTCTTGCGGATTCGTAGGAAACCCAACACTTTTTAAACATTTCTGTCAAACGGGCTTTTGCGAGCAACTTTTTCGAACTTCTGCAACAACGGTTGCGCACCTGCCAGGGCCATCATCCCTGTCAAATAATACCATGCGGGACACATTCGTTTTTTCTTCGCGCGCGCACGCCGTCGTCGTCGGCCGCGGGGCCCTGAATAGTAGCCACGGTCGTCCGCATGCCACGAAGTGAAGTGTCCGAACGTCATAGGGCGGGAAGCTGGGTGTGGGTGGTGGCGAAGAGTCGTTTGGAAATTTGGTAGAGCTTGAACCGGCCCCCCCACAAAGTGGGGGTATTGCCCGCCTCCTATGAAAACCCTGGCACTGGTGAGAACGGAGTGTCCCCACGTGCTAGTAATTGTTGTTGTTGTTGTTGTTGTTGTTGTTGTTGTTGTTGTTGTTGTTGTGTTGTTGTTGTTTGTTGTTGTTGAACATTATTATTCTAAAGAATAATTATTGTTGGGCCCCCTGGTGCACGCCCCCCCTCGCCGCGCCTAGGCCGCAGCTACGTTTTCATCATTTTCGTGAGGAAGCCTCAGGTAATTCGATGTCATCCAGATCCGGTTGTTTTGTTGTAATCCGCTTTCCCTTGCAAAAAACACTATAAAATGACATTTCTTGTTCTAATATAATCAAATTTCAAGAATCCCTTGCAAAAAATAAGGTAAAGTGGACATTCGCGCGCGCAAGACGAAATCCTTCCAAAAGCTTAGTGTTCGGAGCGATTTTAACATAAAAACATCAAAAAACCAATGGTTTTTCAACAAAAAAATGTCAAAATCTCATCCCGCGCGCTCTTGCGGATTCGTAGGAAACCCAACACTTTTTAAACATTTCTGTCAAACGGGCTTTTGCGAGCAACTTTTTCGAACTTCTGCGACAACGGTTGCGCACCTGCCAGGGCCATCATCCCTGTCAAATAATACCATGCGGGACACATTCGTTTTTTCTTCGCGCGCGCACGCCGAAATCTCCAAAAACCATTGGGTTCTGTGGGTGTGTACCCCACGCCAGTGTAGTAGCCACGGTCGTCCGCACGCCACGAAGTGAAGTGTCCCAACGTCATAGGGCGGGAAGCTGGGTTTGGGTGGTCGCGAAGAGTCGTTTGGATATTTGGTAGAGCTTGTAATGCCCCCCCACGAAGTGGGGGTATTGCCTGGTGTCGTATGAAAACCCTGGCACTGGGGAGAACACCACGCGTTCGGGTAAAATGATTGTTGTTGTTGTTGTTGTTGTGTTGTGTTCTGTTGTTGAGGTTGTTGAGGTTGTTGTTGTTGTTGTTGTTGTTGTTGTTGTTGTTGTTGTTGTTGTTGAATTCTCATTTCTGAAGAATAATTATTGATGATCCCCCCCACCGGTGCATACTGTTTCTCTCAATCAAAGTGTGCCCCTCGACGCTCGCACCCTGTTTTTTGACAGGGACAGTCTTCCTGCTCAAACTGGGCCCCTGGCCCCCGGGTTGCAACAACAACGGCTCCCGCCTGAGACGTCCTTACAATTTAGCCAGGACCCCCGCTCCTGCCCGAGACTTCTTCGCATTTTATTATTGAATCGCGCTCTCGCTTGGGACTTCCTTGCAATTCATTCAGGAATCGCTCTCCCGGCGCTCTGGAGCCGCGCTCTCGCTGGAGACTTGCTTGCAACTTACGGAAGAATGGCCTTGCGTTGGAATTTCCTGCAATTTGCCCAAGCGCCGCGCTCCCGACACCCAGGCACCCAGGAGTCGCGCCCGTTGTGGCCCCATGTGCATGCCCTTCGTGGCCCCGCTGTCGCCATTTGTGTTCCCCTCACTGTCCTACGTGGCCCAGTTGCTACCCTCAGTGGCCCCATAGTTGCCTTCTGTGGCCCCGCATTATCTGCACTTCGTGGCCCCCGCTCGTTCGCGCTCTTCGTGGCCCCATACGCATTCCCTTCGTGTCCCCGCTGTCGCCCTTCGTGGCCTACTTCGTGCCCTTCGTGGCCCTGCTGTCGTTCTCTCTCGCTCTCGCCTCGCTCGTCGTCGCCGTCGCCGTCGTCGTCGCCGTCGCCGTCGTCGTCGTCGTCGTCGTCGTCGTCGTCGTCGTCGTGGTCGGTCCCCTGTCCGTCCCTCTTGGGGTCGGGTCGACGGTCCGCGGCCGCCCCGCCGATCAGCGCTGCCGCTGGCCAGGCCGACGGTCCGCGGCCGCCCCGCCGCTTGCCGGGGCCCGGCCTGCAGGGAAGAAAGGTATACCCCCCAAAAGTGGTACGATCGAAGACGAAGAGGGCGGGTATCGAGGGTTTGGGAAATACGCGTTATTGGACAGTCGAGCAGATAAGGGCGATCAGTCTTAAAATTGTTGTTGTTGTTGTTGTTGTTGTTGTTGTTGTTGTTGTTGTCGAATTCTCACTTCTGAGAAATAATTATTGTTGATCCTCCCCGTCCGGTGCACATGGTTTTTTCGATTGAAGTGCCCTTCCCGGGGCTCGCACCTTGTTTTTATTAGGGAAAGTCTTGAGGGTCAAACTGTGTCGTTGGCCCCCGGTTTACAACAACAGCGGCTCCCGCCTGAGACTTCCTCCCAGTTTAGCCAGGACCCCAGCTCCCGCCCGAGACCTCCTCGCAATTTATTCAGGAATCGCGCTCTCGCTTGGGACTTCCTTCCAATGTATTTAATCGCTTCGCTCATTCCGCCGGCCTTGGAGCCCTCTTTAGGGCCTCTTGGGGGCCTCTTGGGGACCTCTTGGGAGTCTCTTGAGGCTCCTTGGCGGCGTCTTGGGGGCCCCCAGGGGTCGGAAAATGGCCCTCTCCTGGAGTGCTCTGGTGGCTTCTCCCGGGACCTTGCCAGGGTACTTTTCGTCCGGGGCCCCCAGGGGCCGCTCCGCGCGCGCGAACTAGAAATATTGTTAACCAGTTGCCGGAGATCTTAGCACGCCTCTGGCCCGTTGGGCCGGCGCTCTGGGGTCGCGCTCTCGCTGGAGACTTGCTTGCAATTTACTGAAGAATAGCGTCCTTGCGTTGGAAAGTCTTGCAATTTACTCAAGCGCCGCGCTCCCGACACCCAGGCACCCAGGAGTCGCACTCACGTTTAGGACCCCCTCACAGATTACCAAAGAATCGGTATCTCGCTGCCCTTCGTGGCCCCGTTGCAGCCCTTCGTGGCCCCCTCGCTTTGTTTCGTGGCCCCGTTGCAGCCCTTCGTGGCCTCCTCGCTGCCCTTCGCGGCCCCGTTGCAGCCCCTCGTGGCCTCCTCGCTGCCCTTCGTGGCCCCGTTGCAGCCCTTCGTGGACCACTCGCTTTGTTTCGTGGCCCCGTTGTAGCCCTTCGTGCCCCCTCGCTGCCCTTCGTGGCCCCGTCGCAGCGCTTCGTGGCCCCGTTGCAGCCCTTCGCGGCCCCTTCGCT
>CAUYUJ010015049.1:984452-1049452 GCA_963575745.1 Prorocentrum cordatum
CCGCGCTTCCGCTCGTTTCGACTCGTGCTCCCGCTGCAGCGCTGGCGTCATCTCCCGTGCCATGCCACGGCGTGCAATGCAATGCTAGGTTGATACTACGCTTTGCGGTGCTCTTCCACGCCATGCCATGCCGTGCTCTACAATGCATCGCGTACCTTTTCGGGATCATTGCCCTGCTCGACATCCGACTGTGCGAGTAGAGAGGGGATCTGCGCCATGGTAAGGGATGGGAGGGAGGGGTAGGATGTCAGATGTGACGCGAGCGCACCTAGCTTGTCCATCCTTCCCCTCTCCCCCTCCCCCTCTCCCTCGTCCATCGCCCCATCCTCCTCGTGTTGTTGAGTTCTCATTCTTGCAGAATACTTATTGTTGGTCCTCCCCGTCCTGTGCACATTGTTTTTGGATTGAAGTGCCCTGCCCGGGGCTCGCACCTTGTTTTTTATCAGGGAATGTCTTGAGGGTCAAACTGTGTCGTCGGCCCCCGGTTTACAACAACAACAACAACGGTTCCCACCTGAGACTTCCTCACAATTTAGCCAGGACCCCCGCTCCCGCCCGAGACCTCCTCGCATTTTATTCAGGAATCGCGCTCTCGCTGGGGACTTCCTTACAATTTCTTCAGGAATTGCTTTCCCGGCGCTCTGGAGTCGCGCTCTCGCTGGAGACTTGCTTGCAATTTACTATAGAATAGCGCCCTTGCGTTGGACTTTCTTGCAATTTACTCAAGCGCCGCGCTCCCGACACCCAGGCACCCAGGAGTCGCGCTCACGCTTAGGATTCCCTCACAGATTACCTAGGACTCGGGATCTCGCTGCCCTTCGTGGCCCCGTTGCAGCCCTTCGTGGCCCCCTCGCTTTGTTTCGTGGCCCCGTTGCAGCCCTTCTGGCCCCGTTGCAGCCCTTCGTGGCCCCCTCGCTTTGTTTCGTGGCCCCTTGCAGCCCGTCGTGGCCCCGTTGCAGCCCTTCGTGGCCCCCTCGCTGCCCGTCGTGGCCCCGTTGCAGCCCTTCGTGGCCCCCTCGCTGCCATTCGTGGCCCCATATATGTATGCCCTTCGTGGCCCCCGCTCGTTCGCGCCCGTGGTTGCCCCATATGCATGCCCTTCGTGGCCCCGCTGTCGCCCTTCGTGGCCCCCTCGCTGCCCTTCGTGGCCCCGTTGCTGCCGTCCGTGGCCTCGTTCTTGCCCTCCGCGGCCCAATATCCGTATGCACTTCGTGGCCCCCGCTCGTTCGCGCCGGTTTTGGCCCCATGTGCATGCCCTTCGTGGCCCCGCTGTCGCCGTGTGTGGCCCCCTTACTGTCCTACGTGGCCCAGTTGCTACCTTCAGTGGCCCCATCGTTGCATTCTGTGGCCCCGCATGATATGCCTTTCTTGGCCCCCGCTCGTTCGCGCTCTTCGTGGCCCCATACGCATTCTCTTCGTGTCCCCGCTGTCGCCCTTTGTGGCCTACTTCGTGTCCTTCGTGGCCCTGCAGTCGTTCTCTCTCGCTCTCGCTTTCGTCGTCGTCGTCGTCGCCGTCGTCGTCGTCGTCGTCGCCGTCGTAGTCGACGTCGTCGTCGTCGTCGTTGTCGTCCTCGTCGTTGTCGGTCCCCTGTTCGTCCCTCTGGGGGTCGGGTCGACGGTCCGCGGCCGCCCCGCCGATCAGCGCTGCCGCTGGCCAGGCCGACGGTCCGCGGCCGCCCCGCCGCTTGCCGGGGCCCGGCCTGCAGGGAAGAAAGGTATACCCCCCAAAAGGGTCGATCGAAGACGAAGAGGGCGGTTATCGAGGGTTTGGGAAATACGCGATATTGGACACTCGAGCAGATAAGGGCGAACCGTCTTAAAATGTTTGCTGTTGTTGTTGTTGTTGAACATTATTACTTCTAAAGAATAATTATTGTTGGGGCCCCTGGTGCACGACCCCCCCGCCGCGCCTAGGCCGCAGCCACGTTTTCATCATTTTCGTGAGGAAGTCTCAGGCAAAACGGGTTGGTCCGGATCCGGTTGTGTTGTTACGATCGGTTTTCCCTTGCAAAAAATAAGCTAAAGTGGACATTTCTTGTTCTAACATAACCAAACTTCAAGAATCCCTTGCAAAAAATAAGGTAAAGTGGACATTCGCGCGCGCAAGACGAAATCCTTCCAAAACCTTAGTTTTCGTAGCGATTTTAACATAAAAACATCAAAAAACCAATGGTTTTTCAAAAAAAAATGTCAAAATTTCATCCCGCGCGCTCTTGCGGATTCGTAGGAAACCCAACACTTTTTAAACATTTCTGTCAAACGGGCTTTTGCGAGCAACTTTTTCGAACTTCTGCAACAACGGTTGCGCACCTGCCAGGGCCATCATCCCTGTCAAATAATACCATGCGGGACACATTCGTTTTTTCTTCGCGCGCGCACGCCGTCGTCGTCGGCCGCGGGGCCCTGAATAGTAGCCACGGTCGTCCGCATGCCACGAAGTGAAGTGTCCGAACGTCATAGGGCGGGAAGCTGGGTGTGGGTGGTGGCGAAGAGTCGTTTGGAAATTTGGTAGAGCTTGAACCGGCCCCCCCACAAAGTGGGGGTATTGCCCGCCTCCTATGAAAACCCTGGCACTGGTGAGAACGGAGTGTCCCCACGTGCTAGTAATTGTTGTTGTTGTTGTTGTTGTTGTTGTTGTTGTTGTTGTTGTTGATGCTGTTGTTGTTGTTGTTGTTGTTGTTGTTGTTGTTGCTGTTGTTGTTGTTGTTGTTGTTGTTGTTGTTGTTGTTGTTGTTGTCCCTCTCTCTATCTCTCTCTCTTTCTCTCTTCCTCTCCACCTCTGCCTTCCTCCCTCCCAGCTCCTTCCTCCAAGTCGGCCGGGCTCGAGTCTGCCTGAGCTGCCGGGCCCTCGCTCCGGGCCGTGCGCCGCTCCGTCAGGATCTCTGGGCCTGCGCGGGGCAGAGTGCAGTCGAGTCGGAGGCCTACCGTCAACCCGCATAGTGAGGATGGGCAACCTTCCTAAGGGTCCCCCTTGCGTCCTTGCCTCCTCGGTCCATCCTTGGCCACTTTCGTTGGGCGCGTCCCGCTCGAAGAGCTTAGAAATGGGCGCCCAAGGCCCTTGCATCCTGATCGCGCATCCTTGTGGTACGGGCCGACTGCAGAGGTTGACACCAACAGCAGTGTCGGCGGTTGCCTCCACCAGGGGGGCCGATCTCGGTGATGGTGGTAGCATTCGGGCTTCTCAGGTGGTCATCTTCCCCAGTGGAGGCAGCCATTGCGTTTGTGTTGGTGCCAATTTCCGGCCCCCAATCGAGCGGAAAAGAGAAGGGACAAATTATGGTCAATTCATGCCGTATTGACGAGGTGACGTCCCCAGTGCATGCGTTCAAGGTTGAACGCCGCCAGTGGCCCAGAATCGGCCTGTGTGGAACGAGCTGGCGGTCGAAAAACCGCCAATGGTTCAAGGTTGAAAGTTCCACTCGGTGTTAGAAATCATCGCCGAGGTCTCCACGACACAAACCTGCCGTAGAGTCGAGAATACGGCAGACTCGTGTCGTGTGGTCTCGGCGACGACCGCTCTGTGTGCTGTCAAGGTTGAACGCCGCCAGCGACCTCTGGTCCTGCGTTGAACGATGTGCTTCTTTGGAGAGCCGATCCACGCCGTGGCAGAACCCTGGCCGAAGTCGCCACAGCACGAGGCTGCACCGTCAGAGCTTCCGACGCGAGCGTCCCACCCCACTCCCGCCCTTGGTCCGTTAGCCTTTTCGGCTGACGGCAGTGTTGTTCACGCGAAGCTAACTCAGTACGTTCCTTGGCGGAATAGATATAGATTTGCTCGACGCTGCCACCGCATGGCTCGCTATCTGATCTGGGTGGGAGTCTGCGTTGGTGCCGCTGCTGCGGGGCAGAGAGCTGAGAGGTGTGAATTGGTTTTGCAGAACTCTTGCCTGGCGGAATGCTATCCTGAGCTTCAAGGCCGACCACGGGATGGTTTCGCTCTTGAGTCGGAAGTTCTTGCGCGGCAAACCAACTGCAGTTGCGAGTGGAACCTCGAGATTGCGGATTTGTTGAAACCCTGTCAGGTGGATGCGAATGCCAGAGTTGTTCGCGTCTTCTCGCCGGGTGATGGAGGCGTTTCTTGCTTTCGAATTCCTGCCGTTCTACGAACCGTTAAGGGCAGTCTCCTGGCTTTCGCCGAGGCGCGTCATGGCGGATGTGGAGATGGCTTGGTGCACGAGATTGCGCTGCGCCGAAGTGAGGATCACGGGGAGACATGGAGCGATGTGGTGTTTGTTGCTGGTGATTCCAATCATTTTGTGAGCAGCCCATACCCCATTGCAATGCTATCTGGCGAAATTGCGCTGGTGTACTCGAACCATAGCAATGGGCATGACCTCGGCAATGGTAACGGCATTATTTTCAGCAGTGACGACGGTGTTACCTGGGGCCAGCCCAGCGACATCAGCGCTGGATTTGGCAAAGCCGCTGGTGGCTCGCCTGGTCCAGGTGCTGGAGTGGAACTGGCAGATTCCAAACGTTTGTTGGCGGTGTCACACCGTGGGGCCTACGTTGACGATTACATTTCCTACAGCGACGATGCAGGGAAGAGCTGGACAACAGTGGTGCAGCCCTTCGCAAAGATGGATGAGGCTACACTGGCTGATCTCGGCCACGGAAACGTGATCCTGAACATGCGCCACAAAGAAGAAACGACAAAGGGCAGAGCTGTGGCTCGCTCCAGCGATGGTGGTTCTACATGGAGCAACATCACTTTCGACAAATCACTCATCGGTCCAGTGTGCCAAGGCAGCTTGGCAGCTTTTAATGGCAGCGTCTACTTTTCCAATCCTGCTAGCCCTTCGAGCAGATCTCACTTGACTGTACGGAGGAGCGACGATGGCGGCTTGACATGGCCGTCGAAGCTGGAAATTCAAGAGGGTTGCAGCGCTGGCTATAGCAGCCTTGTCCAGGGCAGCGTGGGCGATGCTGAGCACGGTGGCATCCTGTACGAGTCGACGTCGCCAGGCTGCATCGATTTTGCGACCTTCCCCCTCGCTTTGGGCTCAGATCCGCTTGAAGTCGTCGTCTGAGCCTCTAAGTACTGTTGAGCGGATGCTGCTGCGCAATCTTTGCACACTGGCCGAAGCAGTACGTATGATAGAATCGGTTCCTTGTTCTATTCTGCTTGCTACATTCTCCCGCCGGCGCGCCGTCACGGGCAAGTATTGAAATACGTGTAGCCGCTCCATGCAAACACCCAAGCAAGTGTATGAAATCACGCGCTCATCTGGGCAACTGTGCGTGCGGCTCGTGTGGTACGACTGTGCCCAAGCAGTGCTCGCACTCAGGGGTTCTGACTGGTCTCACTCAGGAAGTGGATGGGTCCGCCGAGGCTTTGCCGCGCCGCCGCCCGTTGCCGCCCCGTTGCCGCTCACCTCGGAGGGGGGGTCCGCCGAGGTCTCGCCGCGTCGCCGCCCGCTGCCACCTCTCCCACCTGGCGGGCCTGGCGGGCCCGCGGAGAGTTCGCCGCCGCGCCGCCGCCTCGTTGCCGCCCCGTTGCCGCCCGCCTTGGGGGGTCCGCCGAGGCTTCGCCGCCGCGCCCTCCGGCGGCACCTCGTTGCCGCCCGCTTGGAGGGCCAGGGGAGGTCTCGCCACGTCGCCGCCCGTTGCCGCCTCGTCGCCGCCCACTGCGCTTGAGGGGTCCGTCGAGTATGCACCACACGGCTCACACCGCAGAGCTTGCACCACACGGCTTGCACCGCATGGCTTGCACCACGCACGGTGCGTCACGTAGCTGACACATCCACAGTGCAGTAACCTGCTGTTTGGGGCCCACACCGGCTAACATTTTACAGGCGCGATTTTCGTTCAGAGTGCGCGCGTGAAGCACACGGTATGTTGACGACAAGCTAAAGGCGACGCGGCATGTGTGCCCCGCGTCGTATTTCTATGTGCGTTTCGCGCATGCCCATTAGAGGCGATTTCTACGCGAGTTGCCCTGCTCAGGCTATGAGAGGAGCAAAGAGGCTTGGCCGCCGACAACCAGAAGGTCGGAATCAGCCTGAGGAGACTCAGGAACGAACCATACATCTCGCGGCGACTCTTCCGAAGATGAGGAGAATATAGTGGAAGAGGGAGGATGATGAGGAGGAGGAGGAGGAGGAGGAGGGCTGAGGAGGAGGAGGAGGAGGAGGAGGAGGAGGAGGGCGAATAACATAATACACGGTTGACGGAAACACTTTGCAACACATTTTTTGGTGAGCACCAAGTAGGATGAGGACGCGGAGTACGAGGACGAGGACGATAATGATGGGCAGGGAGGAGGATCAGGATGAGGAGGAATATTTAGGAGGAGCGGGAGGAGGATGATGTGGAGGAGTGCGAGGACGAGGACGAGGATGATGGGAGGGAGGAGGAGCAGGATGAGGAGGAATCTTTAGGAGGAGCGGGAGGACGATGAGGAGGACGAGGGAGACATGCGATGTCCACGATGGCGACGGCATCGCTGCGCGGATTTTCCGGCATGGGAGCCTTTTGGAGGCGAGCCATCTTGGGGTAATTTTCAGAATTTCCTCAAGAGCTTTGGAGGTCCTATTATGGCTATCTTGAAGGACATCGATCCAATTAGGAGAGATCCTTGAATAGTTGTGACTTGGCAGAGTACGACAATTCGTCTCTGGGAGCCGTCTCGAGGTGCTTTTGGGGCGCTCTTGGGCTCCCCTAGGGCCGTCTTGGACCTTTTCTGGGCCCCTCTTCTTGGGCGATCTTGGAGTCATCTTGTGACCTTGGAAGCCCATCGGACGCGAACAGGCGACAAGGCACAAATACTTGAAAAACATTGGTGTTTGACAGACTCTGGTATACAAAGGGTATCCTTGGGGGGCTTCGATGCCACGTGGAGCCGTCTTGGGGCAGTCTCGGGGCCTCGTGGAGTCATTCTGGAGCCCATCTTGGAGGTCATCTGAAGCTATCTGGGGCCTTTTTGGAGCCATCGTGGGCCGGGCGGGACCTCTAGTCAGCGCCCGGCTAGGGCATCGGCATGTCCTTCGCTCAAGGGGCGCCCAAGACGCCTTCAACGACAACAACAAGTTCAGACAAGACAACAAGACGAGATGAGACGCGACGGTGCACATCCCGACAAGACATGCCAAGGCAGCCTCCCGGTCGGCACATGGTGGCCCGCAGACTCCCCCGAGAGGGGAACACCTTACGTAAGTGGTTGCGTCCGTAGCTCGCCCGGAACGCCTCTCTTTTTCACACTCACTCCTCCTTCCTCTGCAGTCATCTGAGCGACGGAAGCAGCGGGGGCCGACTGCGCCTACATTGGCGCGTAAGCTGCTCGCGGAAGGTCGGCGTAAGCGCCCTCCTCTCCAAGCTGGCGGCCCGCGCAAGCCTCCGCGCAAGTTCGCTACGGCATCTCGCGCAAGACACGTTTTTGATCGTTGCTCATTTGGCTCAGAGGCGGCGGCGAGGCGAGCCCGGGGGGGAAGTGAGAAGGCGCGGGCCTTCTCAGAAGGCTCGGAAATCCACCGGCCTTCTAGACGTTTCCTGAGCCTCCCCCGAAGACGCAGAAGCCCTCTTGGAAGGCCAGACAGAGCTTCTGCGAAGCCCCGCCGCCTTCCGAGAAGGCCTTCTCCTTCTCACTTTCCCCCCCTTCGCTCGCCGCCGACTCGCACATCCACACCCTCCAGGAGCCAGCCGTGGCGAGCCACCCGGGGCTCCGGGGCCACCCCGTGGACTGTGCGTGGCCCCTCCCCGCAGGCGACTGTTCGCCCCCAAACCCCGACTCTTCGACGAGAAATGCAGCCGCTGAGAAAAGGAGGGGGGGCCCTGGGGTGCACCCCCACTCGTCGGACGCATCCCCGTCGAGGATGGACGCCCCCCCTCGAGGAGCCGATCTCTGGACCACTCGAAGACCCCACGAAGTCTGGGATAGGGGGTCGACACATCCCCTGTTACCTCCGCCCTCCCATCCGCGGCCGTCAGGGGCAAGGGCCCCTCCCTGGCGCGGGCCCTCGCCCGGAGCCGCGCCCGGCGGGAGAAGGCCGGCGAGGGAACCGCGCAGGCGCAAACTCCGCGCAGTGGGACGGGGCGCGGTTCGGCCGCCAGGGACGTTTTCTTGCTTTTTCCTTCTCCCCCGAATCCAAATCAAAAGCAATCAAGCAGTCCTCGCGGCCGCTAGGGACGGAGCTCGCCCACCGGACCGAAGGGGGCCCGAGGCGGTCCCGCCTCCGCCCTTCACAGGCCAGTGCTGCCCAAGGGGGGCCCAGGCATCGCCCTGGAAGGCCTCCAGGCCAAGGGGAGGACAAGCGCCAGAGGGAGGGCCTCACTGCCGCAAGGAGGCCGCGGGGGTCACGCGTGGTTGGGGGAGGGCCTGGAGCCTCTTCTAAGACTTCCACGACCGCCCGGGCCAGGGGCCCAGCGCTGAGGCCCAGCCGGGCCCGCAGCCCGAAGGGAATCGCGAGTCTCCAGCCTGGGGGTGGGGGAACCTTCGGGGACGAGCCCCGCCACCTGTGAACGAACCCGCCTCGGGGGAGAGGGCGCGCGGAGCCGGGCGGGACCCCCAGCCCAAGCTGGGTCCAACAGGGAAAAGCTTGTTGGGGAGGCCTGGCCTGCCGGCTCTGGGAAGGTTCTTCCCCAGCATGGGCTTGGTGTGGACCCGTCTGGTACGGCACCTTTTTTGCGTGCGATGCTCTGGTTGTCGCTTTCGGGAGGGAGGGATACTCCAGCGTCGCGTTCGGGCTGAAAGTGCTTCTCGTGGTTGTCGCCATCACCGCGGCCCTCCTCGTCGTGGGCGGCCTTCTCCGCCCTCTCTTCTGGCCGCATGCGCATCGCGGGGCCGTCCCCGCCCGCCCAGAGGATTGGCCCAGCCAGGTCAGTTCGCGCGCGCGCGCGGGCGGCGGAGGCCAGGCCATCGCCGTCCCTGGGGCCCGGGCTCCGTCCGAGCAGGGGCTCGGGGCCCACCTGGGCGACAAACGAAAACGGGGTCGACTGCGCCGACATTGGCGCACAAGCTGCCCGCGTAAGGTCGCGCGTGAGCGCCCTCGTCTCCAACGCAGCGTGCCGCGCTGGCGGCCCGCGCAAGCCACCGCGTAAGGTCGCCATGTCATCTCACGTACGTAAGACCCGCTTTTGATCGTCGCTCACCTTGTTGAGGCACTCCGGGAGCATGGAGGGTCCGACGGCCTGGGGGAAGCAAGCCTCAACCACCTGGGAGGCGGCGCCCGCTTCCTGACCTATCTGTCGAGCCTGGGGATGCCACGCATCCCCGGTTGGCGGTTGCGAGTCAGGTGGCCTGGCGGGAGTTGTGTGCCGCCCTCAGAAGGGGGTGGGGGGAGCTCGCGGACAGGGCCAGCAGAGATTTTGCAGGTTCGCGGCCAGGACTGGGAGGCACGCGAGCCCCAGGAGGTTTCGGCGGAAGCAACTGCTGGCCAAAAATACCAGCCGACTGTCTGAAGCATCAGGCTAAGAAACGACAGCCTAGGCGGCGGGAAACTGGAGCGCGTGCGAAAGGAAAGGACCGATTCAGGCTACCGGAGGGCACCTCAGGGCTATCCAAGAGAAGGGGGGACGGCGACTGGGGCGACCAGTGCTATGCGAGCCGAACATCGGGTAAATTTCGGACAATAGGTCGGCCTGGCTGGGGAGCGCAGACCAGCCGCTTTGGGCTGACGCCCGAAGTGTGTAGCAGCACTCAGTGCGCCGGGAGCGGAGGGGGCCCTCTGGGACCATGCGGTACGGCGGGGAGGCAGTGCGTTCCAGCGCGAGCTGAACTCTCGCGTGTGATGGAACATGTTGGGGTTGCCCCTCCGCCTCGCGAACCTCATGGGCCTCAGCAGTGCGGTAGTGCGGTCTGTTCGCGTTCGGCGTTCGCGTGGAACGCTGGGGTTGCGCGCGGGTGGCGAGGTGCCTCTCCTCTCTTGTGGTCCTCCCGCCCACCCTGTAATCTTGCACACGCGCTGCGTTCCCAAAGGCGGGGGGGCAGCGCCTGCCTGCGCGTGCTGAACTCTCGCGCGCCACTGGAAAAGTTGGGTTTGCCCCTCCGCCTCTTAGAGCCACTTGGCAGCGCGATTCAACGAATGAGCGCTGCTACCTGATGTTGGCCTGTCGTCTTGTCGCCCCCGAAGGGCTTTTGAGGCCTCGAACTGATCCCAGGAATCCGCGGGCTCCGAAAGTTCTTCTTATGCATTCGCCTCGCTCATAGGGCCTGGGAAGTCGGCATCACAGGTGCCAGTGATGACGGAGGCCAGGAGCCTGAGGCCCAGGGGGGGTGCATTGACCCCCAGACGCCCATTGATCGCGGACAGGGGCCAGATGGCCCACCTCGCCCAGGAACTTGCGGCTTCTCCCTCGGAGGCATACAGTGGAGACCCATGCCAAGAAACACCCTGCTCGCCTCCAAGGTGCCCTGAGATTCTTGGGTTTCGATGGCTTTGCTGTGGAAGGCGTGACTTTCCCACGCCAGGAATCCGTGGACGTCCTGGGATCTCGGGTCTGGGTTTCTTGTGGAAGGCTTCTCGTGGACCGGCCTCCGCTGTATCGACGCACCACCGACTCCAGGTCGATGCGGCCCCCCGGAGCTGTTCCCCCCCCCCCCCCCTTTTGGTATTGCTCGGACGTGTGCACTTGTTCTCGGCGGGGATCATGAAGGAGCATCCTGGATCGTCCTGCGAACACGCACGAAACCGAAGAAAGCACAGGGCATGGACGTCCGAGCGATGGCCAGCCCGCCCGCGTGCGGTCCTTCGCGGCGCCTCCGCGGAGCTCGTGGGGAGGGGGGGACGGCCCGTCGAGGCGGCGGCGGCGGGGCGCCCCTCGCCCTCCCCGCGCCGTCCCGGGAGGCCCCGCCGCCGCCACGGCTGGGCACGCCCAGCGAGAGCTTGGGCCTCCCGGGTGGGGTCCGAGTGGACGGGGTCGGAGGACCGCGCCGCATCGCCGATGCATCGACGATGCGGCTCGATGTGGAGCCCGCCTTTCCCCACGCCGGCGTCGCCGATGCATCGCTGACGTCGCCGTTGCATCGCCGATGCATCGCCGATGACTCGGCGATGCATCGGCGATGCGGCGCGATCCTTCGACCCCATCTACTCCGACCCCATCTAGGAGGCCTCTAAAAAAGGGGTCCTGGAGTGACCCGGGGAGGGGTCCGGGGCCGATGTTGAGGGGCCGTGCTTCGGGCGGCAGGGCCGCCGTTTTCTCAACGAGCCCTTCTCCTCCTCCTCCTCCTCCTCCTCCTCCTCCTCCTCCTATTCCTCCTCCTCTTCTTCCTCCTCCTATTCCTCCTCCTATTTCTCCTAAGTCGTTCTCCGAACAGGGTTGCTCCTTGGGAAGCGTTGCTGGCCGCCCGTCTGCGATCTTCCGTTGACGTTTCGCTCAAGCTTTTTCCCCACGGGGCATGGTGCCCCCGTGGGCGGTCGGAGCCCTCACCCAGCTGTCGCATGGCGTGGCCTCCTGGTTGAGTCGGGCACCACCGCCGCCGCCGTGCCCGGCGCTGGAGTGCCCGGACTGCCACTGCGCCTGCCCCGCGGTGCCGCCCTGCCCGGCCTGCCCAGGGGCGCCGGCTCCCCAGTGCCCGCTGCAGGAGCGGGCTCGCGCCCCCACGGCGCCCGCAGCCCCGACGGTGGCGGCGGCCTGGGGGACGACCGTGGCGTCGCTCGTGATCGGCATCGCGCTCGGCGACCTCGGGAGGTGGAGCGATGGCTGCTGCTGCCGCCGGCGCCGCGCCCGCGCTGGACGTAGTGGACCAGGTGGCGTACCTCCTGTATGCAGTCCCGGGGGCGCCCCTGTGGCACCAGCGCTGGAATTTGGGTCGGGTGGTGTCCTGTCCGAGTGACGCGATCCTGGTCTCGCCGGACCACCAGGTGCAGTGCGAGGTGGTGGACGGGACGTCGGCCGACATCAGCGCGGTGCGGTGGGCGCCCGCCCTGGCCCCCAGGCCGCCGGGCATCGTGCGGGCCTACCGCTTCGCGAGCCCCCCGACCGCGGCGGAGGTGGCGGCCTGGCTCCCAGACGCCCAGGCCGAGGCTCGGCGCTGCTTTGCTCGGCGCCACCCGGGCGTGGCCGTGCCGGCGCCCGTCTTCGAGGCGTGGCCCTGGGCTGCGCCGGGGGCGCCGGCTGCCGCCGCCGGGCCCGCCCCTCCCGCGGGGGCCCCCGCCGCCGGGCCGCCGGGCGGAGGATGGGTCGTGGTGCCAGCGGGGGGCCCGCCGCCCGCCGCGGCGCCCGTCGCCCCGGCACCCGCGCCCCTGCCGGGCGGGGTGATGCGCCGAGGAGGTGCGGCCGCGGCGGCTGCGCCGGCCGCGGGCGGCGGGGAGGCGGGCGGTGCGCCGGCGCCCGCGGGAGCAGCGCTCGCAGCGGCCGTAGTCGGGGCGGCCCGACCCCTGGTGCTGGCGGGAGGCGCTGGCGACGCCGCCCCCGCCCCTGTGGGGAACTGGCGCGTCGCCCAGGAGTGGAGGGGGTACCACTACGGCGATGTGATCACCCCTCCAGCGGGCTTCGCTGGGGCGGGCACTCCCGCCCGCGGAGTCGTCCTGCTCGCAGACGGGTCGTCTCTCTTCGTCGAGTGGGTGGCCATCGGTGACGAGTCGGACTTCGCCGACCGGGCGGTGGCGCCCGACTGCCGCCTGCTGCCGGTCCGCCTCGATCGCGCTGGCAGGCCCTTCCGGACGCTCGAGAACCTCGTGGAGAGCTGCCGCCAGGAGCACCTCCCCGACTTCATCGCGCCGAGGACGACCATGTGGTGCCTCGAGCACCTCGCGGGCGAGGGGCGCTCTCTCGAGTCCCACTTCGAGCACTTCAAGAAGCTGTGCGGCCTCCAGGACTCCCAGTGGGGCATGGAGGAGTACGCCAGTGTGATCAGCTACCTGAAGGCGTTGCTCCAGCACGATCAGGTGGACGCGTCCAACATCCTGTCGGTGGAGATGATGTTCCGCCGGCTCCAGACGATCGAGTACTGCTACAGCGACAAGTTGCGCGAGAGGACGGCGGGCTCTTCCGCGGGGAGGCTCACCGCCGACGAGCAGGCCGCCTTCGGCGCCACCGCCCGGGCCGAGTCGAGGCTCATGGTGTCGCCCGCGCTCCTCGAGAGCGCCAAGCAGGAGCTGGAGCGCGACGCCTCGCTGGCCAAGAGCCTCCTGAAGGCGCGCGAGGCTCGGGAGTCGCTGGGCCGGCGGAGGCAGGGCCAGGGGAAGGACCAGGGGTGATGCTCGACCGACCCCCCCAGACGTCCCTCAGGTCTGGTGGGGGGGATCCCAACATGACTGGGGATGCTCGGCACGCCGTCGCGCCGCCGGGAAATTTTGACAGGAACGTGGGAAGGGATCTGCTGCCTTTCCCCACGGAGCTGCTCACCTCGTCGGAGCCACCTGCACCTGGGCTCTCGCGAGTTTGCCGGCAGAGAGTCGGCCGTCGGCAGCGTCGTCACGCCGACGTTCTTCGGTGCTTGGAGGGTCTCAACGCGATATACGGCCGCCGTGAAGGGGTACCTGTACCTGCTGATCTGAGCCTCGGGCAGCAGCATATGCTCGAGCATGTTGAGTCCTCTGTCTCTTTCCTGGGCCCCCCCCCGGATGATCTTTCGCAGGCGGCAGCCCTCCAGGCGCTGCGCCTCGGCCTCCCCTACGACGCAGGGGGGGGCCCCGTGGGCTATGAAGCCTCCCGCGTGTCCCTCCCGGCAGCTGGGTCTGTCCCGACTCCGCTCGCTCGGCTCTGGGGATCCGGCGGGGAAAGCACTGTTGCACGCTTTGCTGAGTCGCAAGTTTTGCCCATCGACGTGGCTCGAATGAGATTAAAGGACTCGGGCCCCCTTCGGCCCTACGGTGACCCTCGCCTCCACTCCCCCTCTCTGTACGGTGAATTCATTCAGCGATTGGTCGAGGCTGGCGTAGCCGAGTTGACGCTCGAGCGAGCTACCGAGGTGGTGGATTGCTTCTTTGTAAAGAAGGGGGGCGGCAAGCAGCGGCTGGTCGTCGACTGTCGGCGGTCTAATCAGCATTTCGAGCCGCCCGCCCCTGTCAGCTTAGTCTCTGGCGATACCCTCGCCCAGGTGCATGGCGACGAATCCTTCGGTCAGCCCGTGTTTATCGGCCAGGTCGATATAAAAGACGCTTTCTATCACATGGAGCTCCCGGAGGGGCTCCGCCAGTTTTTCGGGCTGCGTAAAATTCGGGCCTCGTGGGCGGGCATCTCTCATGTCCAGGGAGTCCGGGTGTCCCCGGGGACCTGGGTCACCCCTCGGATGCGAGCCCTGCCCATGGGCTGGTCCTGGGCCCTCTGGTGGTGCCAGGCGATCCACGAGCGGGCGGCCGAGGAGGGAGGATCCCCTGCTGCAGCCCGGCTCGCGGACGGCTCCCCTCCGCCTCCCTTCGCCTCCTCCCCTCACGCGCAGTACGTTGATAACTATGTTGTGATTTCGACGAGCGAAGCGGTTGTCCGCGAGCGCTTGGCAGGAGTGTCTCGGGCCCTCGAGTCTCGCGGGCTGCCGCTGCATAAAGAGTCTGTCTCATGCGATCGGGCCGTCGTGCTGGGGTGGGAAATCGATTGCCTTCGGCGCACCTTCCGCCCGACCCCCGAGCGTGTCTGGAAGGCTCGTCTCGCCATTCGGGGTCTTTTGGCGCGGGCCTCGGTCTCTGGAGGGGACTTGGAGCGCCTCCTGGGCCATCTGTGCTTCAGCGGCCTGTGTAGGCGAGAGTCGCTCAGCGTCTTCAAATATTGCTACAGGTTCTGCGGGGCCGCGCGGAGATGCCCAGCCCGGGGGCCTCGGGCCCTCTGGGCCTCAGCACGAAAGGAGCTCGACATCTGGGACCGTATCGCCCCGCTCATCTGGGTCAACACCTTTGCGGGTACCTGTCCGGACGTCGTCGTGGTGGACGCGTCGCCGTGGGGCCTCGGGGCCGTTCGGGGACGACCGCCGGTGGCCCTGGTCAAGGAGGCCTGCCGTCACTCGGAGCGTGCTGGGGCTCGGGAGGCGGCCCGGGAGGTGCGGCCACCCCGTGGGCGCGCTTTCGCCGCGGCCGCTGCGCAGCTGCACGGAGGTGAGGGGGAGGCCGACAGGCGGATCCTGATGGAGCTCGTGCGGCCCCAGTCTCGACACGACCGACCCGACAGCGAGTTCGACCGCCGGCACCGGAAGCCGTTCGAGGACGTCCCCTTGGACCTCTTGAGGGCCCCCTGGAGGGTGTGCGGGAGGCAGAGGTGGAAACGGCCCTCGACGTCTATGCCGGCCCTGGAAGCGGAGGCGCTTTTGTACGGGGTTCGCCACCTCCTGAGGTCCGTCGCCAACTTGGGCTCGAGGCTGCTCGTGATTGGGGACTCGATCTCCGCCTCCCTGGCCGCCACGAAGGGGCGGTCCTCCTCCGATGGCATGCTCTCGGTGACCCGCCGACTGGGCGCCCTGCTGTTGGGGGCCGGCAGCCTCCTGCGGTCGCGCTGGATCGCGTCGGAGCTCAACCCTGCGGACGGGCCCTCGCGCGGCCGCCCGGCGCCGAGCGACCCGCTTGCCGGCCTGCGGCGCGAGCTCGCGGCCGCCGCCGACGAGGGCCGCGATGCTGGCGCGCGGCAGGTCCGACAGGTCGAGGACCCCCGCGGGCCGCCAGCCGCCGCCGCCCAGCTCGGGGTCGGCCTCCCGCCCGGCCTTGGCCCCCCTGGAGACTGGGGGCCTGCGGGCGGCAGCGGCGCGGGTGCGGGCGGAGCGCGCTGCCATGCTTGCTGCGGCGCGGGCCCCAGAGGCCCAGATGAGTTTGCTTCGGAGGGCCTCGGTGTCGGCGAAGACGCAGGCCCAGTACTCTCTCTACCTGGCCGCCCTGCACAGGTTCTGCAACTCCCGCGGGGACCACCCGATCACCGAGGAGGAGTGGGACACCGCCACCGCGGGCTTGATGGAGATCATGTTCATGGAGGGCGGCTCGTTGAGCGCGGGCGAGAAGCTCCTGGCGTCGGCGCAGTGGGCCGAGCCCCGCCTCGGCAGGCTGGGGGGCGGGCGGATGCCCATCTGTCGGCAGTGCCTGCGAGGCTGGCGGCGTGCTGCCCCAGCGGGGGGCCGCCTGCCCCTGCCCTACGACGTGGTGGCGCTGCTGGCGTGCTGGATGATCTGCCAGGGGCTGAGACCCCACGCGCTGGCGATCCTCATGATGATGGAGCTGTACTTGCGCCCAGGAGAGCCATTCCTGCTACGGGGCCGCGACGTGGTGGCGGGGGCCCTCAGCGGAGCCCGCGAGTGGACCCCCACGTCGGTCCTGCTCCACCCGTTCGAGATGCGGACCCCGTCCAAGAGCCAGGAGTTCGACCAGACGATCGTCCTCGACCTCGACCGGCAGGCGGCGCTCGCGGACGCCCTGGTGCAGCTGGGGCTGGAGCGCGGCGAGGGGCCCTTGCTGGATCTGTCGCCCAGCGCCCTGCGCCGGGCCCTGGACGAGGCCGCGGCAGCCTGGCGCCTGGGGCCCCTCGGGCCGCTCGACGCCTACCGCTTCCGGCACGCGGGGGCGAGCGTCGACTTCGCGACCGGCGCCCGGCGGCTGGAGGAGATCCAGCGCCGCGGGCGGTGGCGGTCCGCTCGGAGCCTCCGCCGCTACGAGCGCGGGGGGCGACTGGCCGACCTCCTGCGCCGCCTGCCGCCCGACGTGCAGCGGGCGGCCGCGGCGGCCGCTCGGGAGCTCCCCGACGTGCTGCGGGGGAGGCGGATGCCATCTTTGGGCCGCTGAGGGCGCCGACCATCGCCGTGTTCCTCGAGCTGTTCGCGGGCTCGGGCCACCTGTCCGACGCCGTGGAGCGGGGAAATGTCCCCACCTTGCGGTGGGACCTCCTGTACGGCCCCGCCTACGACCTGCGCGACCCCAGGAGCGCCCGCCTCATCCGGGGCTGGATACGGGCGGGGCTCGTCTGCGGCCTGCATGCTGGCTTTCCCTGCGAGACCTTCTCGCGGGCACGTGACCGCCCCAACGGCCCCCCGCGGCTCCGGTCCCAGGAGCACGTCTGGGGCCTGCCCAGTCTCCCCGTCGGAGGCGCCGACTTCCAGAAAGTGAAGTGGGGCAACTTGTACGCGCGGCTCACGATAGCCTTCTGCGTGCTGTGCTGCCAGTGTTTCGCCCCCTGGTCCCTCGAGAACCCCGCGCTGAGCTACGCGTGGCAGCTGCCGCCAATGCTGTCCCTGCTCCAGCGCCGGCAGGTCACGACCCAGGTGATCGAGTACTGCCGGTTCGGGACGCCCTGGAGGAAGAGCACCAAGATCGCTGCGTTTCTCCTCGATTTGGCGCCCTTGGCCAATTTCAGGTGTGTGGGGCCCGTCTGTGTCCTCACTGGGCAGAGGCATCAGGAGCTGTCCGGGAAAGACGCGTCGGGCAGGTTCCGCACCAAGTTGGCGGAAGCATATCCTCGAAAGCTCTGCAACATCCTCGCCAGAGCATACGCGGACGAGAAGGCCAGGTCCCGGGCTGGGCAGTTCTCCGCTCTGATTGGCCGTGCTGCTCGTGCGTCTTCCGACTCTTGATTGACAATTGTTGCATTCTCGGCGTAGCCAGTTTAGCTGTGCATTTTGCAGCATTTTGGATGTGTCCGAAATTTCAGTTGATGTCCGTGGCCGCCTGCGGATCGGAGATCCCCTGGCGGCAGCCTCTTGCGCCTGCAGCGTCTCGAAGCCTCGCCACCTGGCCTGCCTGAGCTGGAAAAAGGGAGCATAAGTCGTTCTCCGAACAGGGTTGCTCCTTGGGAAGCGTTGCTGGCCGCCCGTCTGCGATCTTCCGTTGACGTTTCGCTCAAGCTCCCTCCCTCCCCCCCTTGCTTTCCCTCTGTCTCTGGAGATGTGTCCGAAATTTCAGTTGATGTCCGTGGCCGCCTGCGGATCGGAGATCCCCTGGCGGCAGCCTCTTGCGCCTGCAGCGTCTCGAAGCCTCGCCACCTGGCCTGCCTGAGCTGGAAAAAGGGAGCATCCTATTCCTCCTCCCCCCCTCCGAGAAAAGGACGCAGCGGCAGAAGCAGAGGATATCGCGCAGGGCCAGCTCCCTGATGCAGTCCTCCGATGGATGGTACCTGTTGGGCTCCTTTTGATCCGACGGCCCGAGCAATTCTCGGGGCTCCGATGACGTAGGCGAGCTGGCACCGAGCTCGTCGTAGACGAGACGCTCAACTGCCAGGCCACCTTCCCGGGCATGGAGGTGATTGGCAGACTGCAGCACGTTCCATGCCAGACCTCATTTCTGGCTCAGAGGACTGGCCACCACCAGCTTTTGCTGGAGATGGGGGATATTCATCAGTTGGCGCGGAGACTGGCCTGGGAATCGGGCGCTGGGAGCTCTTTTGCTCAGGCCTCCACACAAATCCAGCCAGTGGGCCTGCTTGTGGCCGTATGCAGGGGCCGTATGTAGGGCAATCTGGGCCGAGAGCCAGATTCGTGAGTGTTCTGACGGCCGTTCCTGGCAGCGGTTTTGACAGTCCTTCGCCTGCCCTTCACGGGGTGGCTTGGCGGGCGGCGTTGGTGGCAAAGCAGGCGTGCGGGGCGCGGTGTGGAGGGTAGGCGCCAGGTCTCGTTGCTGGATTCAGCTCGTCTCGACAGGTTCGAGTGGCGAGCGCCGAGGCTGGCGTTTGCCTTCTGCTTCTTTCTGGGGACCGCCACCGGCGGTGGGTTCTGGGCCTCCTCGTCTCCTTTCGTCCTTCGGCCTGTGACGCGTTATAGTTTACAGCAGCCAAGACAATAGACTCCTCCCTGCAGGCCCTCCCCTCCCCCCCCTGCCGCGGTGTTTTTTTCGCCGCCGGGCAGGGCGGCATACAAGTACCAGTAAAGCTGTCCTTTGAGCATCTGCTCCAACCTTGTGGCCCCTCATCGAGAGGGCCCAGACTGCCCTCTGGTTCTCGACGTTCCCTCCCGCCGAGCCGTTCCGACCCTCCCTCCCTGCTTCCTCCGCCCTCGGCCCAGCCCTCCTGGCCCCCGAGGTGCTGTCCAGCAGGGGGCAGACGGCGAACACGGCTGCGGCGCTGTCTCTGCTGAACCGGGTGAACGCCCGGCGCGAGCGGCTCTGCATTGAGGGGCGCTCGGGCCTGGGGCAAGGTGGGGGGGGATCTGCTCAGGGGGGGTGCATCGACCCTGATCGCCCAGTGATCGCCGAAAAGGGCCCGGTAGCCTACCCCGCCCAGGGCCCTGCGGTCGCGCTATCGAGGGCCTATCGCCCATCTTTCAGCGATGTATCGCCAATGCCGGGTCGATGTGTCCCTCCTGAGCCGGTCTCCTCCTGACGTTGCCTCGCAGGGGGCAGGGGCAGGAGGAGGAGGGCCAGAGTACAGAAAAGGAAGAGTCCATCTCGATCCGATCGGTCCGGTTCGATACCGATTAGGGTCCGCCGGATCCGATTCGACTCCGATGTACTGGCGATCCGATGCGTCCCGGTGCTTGCGTGGCGCTGTTGCTATTTGTGCATCCTGGCGCGGCCGATCCGGTTGGATTCTGACTCTTGTACGATGCGGCCCGATTCGATGCCTGGTCCGATCCGATCCGACCGTGCTGACTGCTTCATAAGAGTAGACCCTATGCTTCAGTACAGTCTCCCTTCCCAGGTCCCCTCATCAGAAGTCCCTGTAAGCATCCCTTTTCACTTCGGAGCTCTCCCTTGAAAGACGAGATCTCCATGGACCTTCCATTCAAGAGGAAGTCCCCTTTCGAAAAGGAACCGTCCTCCATCCTCCATCCGTGTAATTGTTGCACAATGGTACACATACGAGGAAATGTTTCCCAGATGGACCTCAAACAGAGTCTGTGTACGGTACAACCCATGGATTGCAGCATCTAGAATCTATGTTGCAATATATGCGATGCAGCCTATGCGGAGCAATGCATGCAGAACAATATAGGTGGTCCAAAGTACGGGGTGCATTCAATCATAACTCTTTCTTGTTTTTTTCCCAACCATCCTGTGGTGCTGGGTCCTCGTTTTGAACAGACAGCGCCCCGCGTCTCACTCACTCACTCCTTCTCCCTCTCCTCCCTCCTCCCCCGCACCGCACCCATTTCGGCACACCCCTGACACGTTTCGTGGCCCCATAGGGAGCTCCACCTACGGCCCCAGAGGGAAAGGTTGCATGGCGGCCTCGGACCATTTCGGCACACCCCTCACACGCTTCGTGGCCCCGTAGGGAGCTCCACCTAAGGCCCCAGAAGGAAAGGTTGCATGGCGGCCTCGGGCCAGTTCGGCACGCCACTCACGAGGATCGTGGCCCCATAGGGAGCTTCACCAACGGCCCCATAAAGAAAGGTTGCATGGCGGCCTCGGGCCATTTCGGCACGCCTCTCACGAGGATCGTGGCCCCATAGGGAGCTCCACCAAAGGCCCCAGAGGGAAAGTTCGCATGGCGGCCTCGGGCCATTTCGGCACGCCTCTCACGAGGATCGTGGCCCCATGGGGAGCTCCACCGAAGGCGCCAGTGGCAGGGTTCGCATGGCGGCCTCGGGCCCTTTCGGCACACCCCTCACGAGGATCGTGGCCCCATAGGGAGCTCCACCGAAGGCGCCAGTGGCAGTCTCCCTCATTGCTCTCAGAGCCCTTTCCTGCTTCTGCTCCTCGGTCAGGGGGACGGCGTCCTCGTCGTCGTCGGCGCCCGCGAAGACGGCAACGAACGTGTCCCTGAGCATGTCGGGCTCTGGCGGGAAGCCGTGGCCACATAGGGAGCGCGGGCGAAGATGGCATTCACAATTGCGGTATTCACAACTGCGTATAGTTGGGTCCTTCGCCAGGCATTTTCTTCATCGTGTGATCATTACCCTTATTTCAATTATTCTTATTCGTAGTGAGATCCGTCGTAGCAGTAGCCGTAGATGTAGCAGTAGTAGTAGTTGTAGTAGTAGTAGTAGTAGTAGTCGTAGTAGTAGTAGTAGTAGTAGTAGTAGTAGTAGTAGTAGTAGTAGTAGTAGCAGTAGCAGTTGCAGGATTAGTAGTCGCAGCAGTAGTCGTAGTTGTAGTGGTGGTGGTGGTAGTCGTAGTATTTGTAGAAGTAGTAGTAGTAGTAGTAGTAGTAGTAGTAGTAGTAGTAGTAGTAGTAGTAGTAGTAGTAGTAGTAGTAGTAGTAGTAGTAGTAGTAGTAGTAGTAGTAGTAGTAGTAGTAGTAGTAGTAGTAGTAGTAGTAGTAGTAGTAGTAGTAGTAGTAGTAGTAGTAGTAGTAGTAGTAGTAGTAGTAGTAGTAGTAGTAGTAGTAGTAGTAGTAGTAGTAGTAGTAGTAGCAGTAGTAGTAGTAGTAGTAGTAGTAGTAGTAGTAGTAGTAGTAGTAGTAGTAGTAGTAGTAGTAGTAGTAGTAGTAGTAGTAGTAGTAGTAGTAGTAGTAGTAGTAGTAGTAGTAGTAGTAGTAGTAGTAGTAGTAGTAGTAGTAGTAGTAGTAGTAGTAGTAGTAGTAGTAGTACTAGTAGTAGTATTAATAATCGTAGTAGTTGTGGAAGCAGTCGCAGTAGTAGTAGTCGTCGTCGTCGTCGTCGTCGGTGAAGTATTCGTAGTCCTGGTGATATCCAGTTGCCTGCGGCAGCGCAGCAACGTGCCTGTGCAACAGCGCAGCAGGACGGAGGCTGTGTGTAGGAACAGTGCGATTTCGACGAGCGGTCTGAAATGGGACGGGTCGTGAACACGACCTCGTCTTGGTTCGCGCTGCAGGAATGAGCTCGACTTCACGCTCCGTGGCAGTTCAGCGAGTAGTCTGAATTAGGGAGGGCAGTGATTCCGACATCGCTTCTGTCCGCGCGGTATTCCGGAGGAGGAGGAGGAGGAGGAGGAGGACGATCAGGGCGAGGAGGAGGAGGAGGAGGCGAATCAGGAGAAGGAGGAGGACGAGCAGGACGAGGGGGAGGGAAAGAAGGAGAGGGAGGTGCGGCTCGACACTACTGGCTTGCGCCCGCGGCGCGACCTGCGGAGGCAAAATGGAGAGGGAGGATACTGTGAATGAGGAGGAGGAGGAGACCTCTTGGGGCCCTCGTGGAGTCTCCGGGGGGCCTTCCTGGGAGCGTCCTGAGTGGCCCCTTTTGAGGCCTCGTGGGCCGTCTTAGGGAGCCCGTGCCCCGTCTGACGCCTTCGGAGGTCGTCTTGGGGGGCTCTCTAGGCTGTCTTTGTGCCATCTTGGAACTTTTTGGTGCAGTCCTGGGGTCCTGGGGTACTGGGGTCCTCTTGTACATTTCTTGAGCGATCTTGGGGTCCTCTTCGCCCGACATGAGTCCCTCTTTGGAACCTCTTGGGCTGTCCTAGAGCTATATTGGAGGCCTCTTGAACCGTCCTGGGCGGTCGGAAACCGCAACAGGCGAGGACCTCAAAATCCGCAAAAACATCGTAAGACAATCGATGTTGTTTGCCTTCTCGTGCTCTCCTCGGGGGCCCTTGGGGCCTTTTTGGGCCGTATTGGGAGGAGCCTCTTGAGCTGTTTTGAGGCCGTTTCGGGAGCCTCCTGAGCCGTCTTGGGCCCATCTTGGGTTGTCTAAGTGTCATCTTTATCTTGAAGGCCATCTTGGCCGTCTGGCCGAAAAGAGCGCCGGAGAGCAAACTCGGGGGGGGGGTGGGGTCAGGCACGCTTACGAGTAGGGGAAGGGACGGCCCGGCCCTGTAAAGATCGCCCACTCCGTGCTGGCACGGAGGCGGACTGCTATGTCTGAAACCCTTACATTTACTATCACGACGACGGCCACTACTACTGCTACTACGGCGACGCCGCGACTACTACTAGTACCCCCTACTATTATGAGTACTCCGACTCATACTACCTCACTCAGACCTGAGGCCTACTACTATTATTACCACTATTATTTGTACTACTATTACTACTGCTACTACTACTTTTACTACTTTTACTACTACTACTACTACTACTACTACTACTACTACTACTACTACTACTACTACTACTACTACTACTACTACTACTACTACTACTACTACTACGACTACTACTACTACTACTACTACTACTACTACTACTACTACTACTACTACTACTACTACTACTACTACTACTACTACTACTACTACTACTACTACTACTACTTCTGCTACTACTACTACTACGACCGCCACCGACTATTTATAACGTCATCATTATTATTTGTATTTCTATGACTACCACTACCGCTACTACTGCTACTACTCCTTGCACTACCGCTACGACTACTACCACGACTACTACGACGACTACTACTACTATTTGTGCTACTTGTATTACTACGACTACGAATAGTATGATTAGTCGACCTACTATTGCTACTACTACTACTACTACTACTACTACTACTACTACTACTACTACTACTACCAGTACCGGTACTCACGCCAGTACTCGTATTACTGGTGCGGCTACTAGTGAAACCATTTCTACTGCGACTATAGCTACGACTGCCACTACTACTACCACTACTGCTACTACTACTACTACTACTACTACTACTACTACTACTACCCCTACTGCGACTCACACCACTACTTTTACTACTACTACTACTACTACTACTACTACTGTGAAATAAATAGTGTCAGTGCTGATCTGTAAGCAGTGTAGCATATGTGTAATATTCAGACGGAAGGTAACATGCCCTTTCGTAACTATTTGGGCTCAATCCTTTGAGGGCCCTTGAGCTTGGGCGTATCGGTAGACACCTCTGCAGGTGCCGCTAAGCAACATACCACCGCCTACCATTGCTGATATATTGCTGATATATTTTCGTCATCGCTGACAACGACAACCTCGCGGCTATCATCGCACTCATACCCTTCATCGCAGTATCGGGTCTGCATTGGTAGCGGAGCTAACTCGACCACGGCAGCTACGTGCGCGACTTCGCAGAGTCATTGAGCAAGCACTACAGGCTCGTGATTTGGATTGCGACTGTACCTCTCGTTCGAGGTCGCCACCATGGCGACGGCAGGAGGAGCCGCTGCAGCCAGCGGCGAGGACAAGAGCAACGGGGGCAAGATCCCCGTGCCCGTCTTCGATGGCACGAGTAAGACCATGAAGAAGCACCGCCGAGAGGTCGCCGCCCGGCAGATCGGGACCGAGGTCAAGCCGCCCAAGCAGGGAGCGACCTCGCTGGCCAGCCTGAAGGGCAAGGCCGAGGAGGCGTGCGAGGAGCTCGACCTGGACGCCATCAAGGGCGACGACTCGGTGGAGGTGTTCCTGGAGTACCTCGGGAAGCGCTTTCCCGAGATCGAGGTGCTGGAGACCCCAGCGTTGCTGGAGGCCTTCGTGCGCCCGGCCTGCGTCCGGCACAAGTACGAGGAGATCCGCGACTACAACAACCGCTTCAATGGGATCGCCACCAAGCTGAAGGCCAAGGGCATCCAGGTGCCCGACGAGGTTTTGGCGGACCTGTACATCAAGGGGGCCCGCCTGCCCCCGGCGCGCGCGGCGAGCGTGCTCAACGGTGTGGGCAACCAGTTCAACCCCGCCAAGATCCAGGAGCAGTTGATGATCGGTCGTGGACGGCAACAAGGACAGCCACGACAAAGGAGGCTAAGGAGGTCACAAGAACAAGGACCACAAGCGGGCGTGCGCTACGGAGACCTACGAGGGGGATCGTAGGGCCGAGTTCGACGGCGCGTCCTCAGACAGCTCCGACGACTACGAGGACGAGCTGCCCGACGAGCTGCAGGGCGCGATCGGCGAGGCGGAGGAGCAGGTGGCGTTCTTCACCAAGAAGATGGTGCGCGCCAAGGACAAGCTGAAGGAGGCGAAGCAGGCGCGCGGCTACTTCGTCAAGCGCGACGGCGGCAACCCGCCGAAGAGAGACGATCCCGAGATCGCCAAGATGAAGGCAAGGACACACTGCGGCGCATGTGACCAGAAGGGCCATTGGCGCGGTGACCCGCAGTGCTCGAAGAAGAACGACCCTAACGCCAAGGCCGACATCCCGAAGAAGGGAAGCAACAGGACGAACATCGCCGCGCACGAGACCAGCGATGCGCAAGAGCCTCACGTGGCGGAGATGACGGTCGCGGCGGTCTACCAGCAGGACCAGCGGGCCGCGGCCCGCGACAGGAAGTACGGGGCGCTGCACGGCATCGACTGGGCGCAGATGCGCCAGGCCGCCGAGCTACCCGAAGAAGTTACGGCGGCGGCGTTCTTCATCCATAAGGACCACCAGTGCCTGATGGCCGCGACGAGCTCGGCGCTTATCTACCTCAGCGTCGAGGACCTGCTGACCTGCTGAAGGAGTCGGGGGGCAAGCTGACCTTCGACGCGGCCTGCGCGCGGTGCGTCGGCGGCCTCGACTGGTACAACGACATCAAGAAGAGGCTGGCCGCCTTCAACATCCAGCCCATCGAGTGCCCCGAGAAGGAGCCGTTCCGGTTCGGGGCGTCGAAGGTGGTGTTCAGCCTCAAGGCGGCGCTGATCCCCTGTTCGGTGAACGGCAAGGCCTTCACCGTCCGCATGAGCATCGCGCGCGGCGCCGTGCCAGGACTGTTCAGCCGCAAGGCCCAGAGCGAGCTGGACACCGCCTACCACGCCGGAGACAACAAGCTGGACATCAAGTCGATCGACGAGCACGACATCCAGATGGGCCTGAGCCGCGCCGGACACCCGACGCTGGACATCGCAGGCTTCACGCCGGGCTACGAGCCCGTTTCGGAAGTCTCGGATGCCGAGGCCGAGATTCGTCTCCACCCTTGCGCTTCTTACCACGCCGAGACAGCTGTGGCCTGCGCCGCCAAGCCGGCGGTGCCCGAGGCTCGCCACCAAGGGGTCGCCTCGGAGGCCGACGAGTCTCAGTCGGACACTGATTGCGACGCGCTCGATAGCGCCGAACTGTTTGAGCAGCAGGTGCGCCAGGCCATGAGCGCATACATTCCATCACGTCAATCGTCGTCGGGATCAGAAGACGAGGCCTGGGGAGTGTGTACAGGGTCAGGCAGCGCAGCGCAGATTAACCTCATGCCCGTGAGAATAAACACTAGGGGATAATAAAGTTCGGGGTTCAGGGAGAGATAATAAAAGTAGCCCAGCAGACCTCAGCATAATCTCGAAGTAAGAGATGATCAAGAGGAGACCAAGCCGAGCACGTTTTGAGACATCCTTGGCGTTTAGTTTTCATAGAAATATCCTCAACAATGGCTTATCTCGCTGGAATGGAGGAAGCTATATATAAAAAAGAAAAATAAAAAGAATAAATAATAAAATAAAAGAAATGATAGGAGGAGGAGAAGGACGAAGAGAAGAAAAAATCTCGAGTTTCAAATCTATTAGATTTTATTTACAAGCGCTTTATGAAAATTGTTTTTTGTAAGTGCTCGTGTAGGGTAGCTCATGTGCCTCAATTTCCATGGATAATCAACCCCAGAGATAAAAAAGTTCAGGCGAGCGTGGGGACAGAGAGAAATATAAAAGAAGAAGAATACAGTAGAATAATAATAAGAAAGAAGAAGAAGAGGAGAATAAGAAGAGGACGAAGAAAGGAAAAATCCAAAGTTCCAAATCTATCAATTTTAATTTACAAACGCTTTATGAAAATTGATTTTTTAAGTGCTCGTGTAGGGTAGCTCATGTGCTTCATTTTCCATGGATAATCAACCCCAGGGATAAAAAAGTTCAGGCGAGCGTGAGGACATATAGAAGTATAAAAGAAGAGGAAAGTAGAATAATAATAAGAAGAGAAGAAGAAGAGAAGAAGAAGAAGAGAAGAAGAACGGACAAATGGAAAGTTCCAAATCTATCAATTTATAATTTACAAGCGCGTTTTCTGAACATTGATTTTTTTAAGTGCTCATGTAGGGTAGCTCATGTGCTCCCCTTTCCACGGATAATCAACCCCAGAGATAAAAAAAGTTCAGGCGCGCGCGGGGATAGCAACGTCGCTTGATGTTGCTATCTCAACATAGCGTTTCGAGGTGATAATGAAGTTCGGCCTCAGCGCTCGCCGCCCAATTCGAATTTTGCATAGGGCGACGATAATCAACTCTAAACACTGAAGGGGGGGGGCCCCTTTATTATCATCGGCATGCGGTTATGCAGACAAACCGCGATCATGACGAACGAGGAGCTAAACCTCGCAGCGATCCTCCGTCACGGCGCGTTCGATTTCAGCAGCAAGCAAGCCGTGGCGAGCCACGAGATCAGCCATCAGCACGCAGTCATCAAACTACATCATCACCGCAGCCATCCGGCTCGAGTTCAACTGTGGCTCCACCAGCGAGTGCGACGCGTGCCGTGGCAGATCCAGCCACCGCAGCTTTCTACGAACCAGCGGCCGGCGCTTATGCCCCCGCCGCACCAGCGACGCACGTCACCACCCACCAAACCACTCCAACCCAACCCGAAGGCTCAGATTTACCCTCGATTTCCAGTGGTGGTGGGGGGGGGGTCAGGAAACATAGAAAAAACACATGTGGAACTCTAACCCCCCCAACCCGAAATTTGGGTCTTCGGGTTGGGTTGGGGTGGTCTGGTAGGTAGTCAGTACGACATCTCCCAAGGAGACGAGCCCGGGGAGCAGCAACCAGAACTTGCCGACGACGAGTGCTGCCCGTCTCCCGGCGATATCCAGCATGCGGATGCTGCAGGCCGAGGTGGCAAGCTACGACTTGGATGTGCGCGACGCCACGTGCGACCAGCTCCGGGTGATCTTGTGTGCGCTGAGGGCCGAGGGCCGCGAGAGCACGCCGCAGGGCGACTACATCCCGGGGCTCGGCAAGAAGAACAAGGGCGAGCTCCAGCAGCTGTGCCGGGACCGCCATATCGAGTTCGACCAGCGCACGACCGTGCCGGAGCTCAGGCAGCGCCTCAAGGGCTGGAAGGTCGAGGACGCGGCCAGCAGTGCATCGGCAACGGTGGCTCATCCGAGCTCACAGATCACCAGGGCCGACAAGATGCGCTTCGGCAAGTACCCCGCGGCGGACTACCGCTGGGTGCTCAAGAACGACCTGGGCTACGCGCAGTGGGCGGTCCTGGAGCTCAACAGCAACCGGGCAAGCCCGCTCCTGGCGCGATTTGCCAGGTGGGTCAAGGCGCGCGGAGTGCAGCCCCTCCCCCCGGAGAAGGCCAAGGCCACCTTGGAGGCAGTGATGGCCGAGGAGGTGGTGCTAGACGACGAGTGGGTGGCGCCGGCGGCGACGACCACGAGGGCCTCAGTCAGCCAGGGGAGCTGGGCCGGGCATCGGCGCCAGCGTCCTCCGGGGCCGCGCGAGATGGGCACCGGCGACATGGGCTTCGAGAAGGCGGGCGAGACCGACAGGGAGGATCCCCCGAGCGGCTCCCGGGAACCTCAGCAGAGCCGAGACTAGGCGGCGGTGGCCGCCAGGACGGGTCGCCAGCCCCGAGGCGGCGGCCAGGCATCAAGAAGGGCAAGCGCGTCGGCCTCCTCTACCAGGTCACGGGCTTGCTGAGCGCCTTCGCCTTTCAGACGGTGCTCGCCGCGGACTGGCTGGCTAGACCTCTCAAGCCAGTGGTGCAGCATGCTACCGGTGCTGCGCGAGACGCGGTCGACCACGTCCAGAACGTCAAGGAGGCCTACCGCGTTCGCAGCCACCGCGTGGACGTCATGCAGGTGTTCGGAGGCGAAGGCGGCATCACCGAGGCGGCGTGGAAGCGCCAGATGACGGCCACAGAGGTGATCGACCGCAAGTACAGGTGGGACTTACGCAAGCAGAAGGACCTCGACGCGACGTACGACCTGTACTACGCCTCAAGGCCGAAGTTCGTGTCAATCGAGCTACCCTGCACCCACTACACGAACATCACGCACCTCAACTTTCGGACGCCGCAGGCCAAGCAGGCGCTCCGGCGGATCTGGAGGGCGGAGCGGCCGTTCCTTTTATTGGCCCGCGACCTCTTCAAGTACCAGCTCGACTCTGGCGACGCGGCCATGATCGAGAACCCGGCCACCAGCCGGCTCTGGACACAGCGCGCGATTTTGGAGCTACTGGTAGACGAGCGCGTGTACCAGGTGAGGTGCGACATGTGCGAGTACGGAGCTCGACGCTACAAGACGGGGGGACTCATCAAGCACCCCGCGAAGCTGCTCGTTACCCACAAGGAGTTCGAGCAGCTGAAGCGCACCTGCAGCCGCAAGCACCACGACCAGACCTTCGGGGACAACGTGGCGGTGCGCAAGTCTGGCGTTTATCCTGCTAAATTCTGCAGAGCGGTGGTGCGCATCGTGGAGCAGGTTATTCGCCAGCAAGGTGGGCAGCGCGCCTACCAGGTGGACTGCCAGTCGCACTCGTCGCCCTTCATCGTGACAGTGCCCAGGGAGCAGGCCACCGCCCACGTGAGCGACGCCGCGCCCCTGGGAGAAACGGGCGAGCCTGATGGGGGCCCAGACCCCATGGGCGGCGGAGACGACTTCGCCGACACTCACGACGTGCGGGCCGAAGATACTGTGGACGGCAGGATCGGGGTCGGCGCGATTACTTTCACAAAGAGAGCAGCAGCCGGCTGCAAGCCAGCCGAGCTGGCCATGCTCAAGAGACTCCATGTCAACTTGGGCCATCCGTCTAATGAAGATTTGGGCCGCAGCTTGCGACTCAAAGGCGCTAAGTCGGCCACCGCCCAGGCCGTCGAGGGGCTGATCTGCGGGGTGTGCCGCTCGCAGCAGCGCCCGAGCGCGAGGAGACCAGCGCACCTCCACTTCGTGCAAGATTTTGGAGACGACGTCGGCTTCGACTGTTTCGAGCTCAAGGACGTCGACGGCAAGAGCTACTGGTACTTCAGTATCGTCGACCTGGCCACCGCCTTCCACGTCGCGACGCTGATCGGTCGCCACGCCAGCCAGGAGTTCGCCACCGCGTTCGAGAGGTGCTGGGCCTCCTGGGCGGGCGTGCCGGACCGAGTTCACTTCGACATGGAGAAGGGGTTCGGCGGCGCCCTCAGCGAGCTGTTCCAGTCATTCAACACGGTGCAGCTGCCCATCGCCGGTCAGGCACATTGGCAGCTCGGTCGCGTGGAACGCCAGGGAGCTTGGTGGAAGGAGCTCGCGGCGAGGGCGATCGAGCACTCGTCGATCAGGGGCGAGGACGAGATGCGGACGCTGGCCATCATGGTCTCGGGCGCGAAGAACTCGCTGAGAAGGCGAGCAGGCTTCAGCCCCGCGCAGTGGGTGCTGGGACGCGACCCCAAGGTGCCTGGAGACCTAGTGGACGATACGGCCAACTACAGCGCCCACAGCCTCGCGGCCAACGACGATAATATTCGCCGACGATATGCTATTCGGACGGCGGCGCGCGAGTCGTTCATGAGGATGCAGAACGACGACCAGCTCTGGCGAGCTATGCTGGCTCGCGCGCGCACGGTGGCGACGCCCTTGTCAGTGGGCGAGATGTGCTACGTCTTCCGCCAGGTCAAGAAGAAGGAGCAGCGGGAGCAGCACAGCCGCAACGCCAAGAAGGGCATGTGGCGAGGGCCGTGCGTAGTCATCGGCCACCAAGGCGAGAACACCTGGGTCTCGCTAGGAGGGCGCACCATGCTGGTGGCCCCGGAGCACATCAAGGCACTCGCTCCGGACGACGTCTGGTTCCCGAACGGCAGGGGCGAGATCGGTCAGGCCGTGGCCGAGCTCAACCGGGCTCGCGACTCGCTCGAACAGGAAGAGGCTCCGGTGGAGGACATCCGCCCGGCGCCTGGCGAGCCCGAGGTCAAGCCAGACGAGATGGAGCAGGCGTGGGAGGAATTTATCGACAACCCGGACGACAGCGACCTCAGGCTGAACGTCTCCGAGGATCCGCCCCAGCAGGAGCAGATCCAGGTGCTGCCCGCCGACGTGCCGCAGCAAGCTGAAGAAGAGCGAACCTACGGCCCTGACGAGTTCCGACGACGTCGAGCTACCTTCGACGGAGGGGACAGCGGCGACTTCGGCCCGGCCTTCAAGCGCCTCCAGACCGAGAGGGAGCACGCAGGCTCGGGCGCCCTGCCCGCAAGGGCAGCTTCGCGCGACCGCGCGGCGGCGCCCGATCACGAGGCAGCAGCCGGACCTTAAGCAGAAGGAGCCCGCCAACGTTCTAGGTCGGCTCCAAGGCAAGTGCTGCAAACCTCCATCGTGACCGAGAGGATCACGCGCAAGCAGGCCGACAATGAGATCCACTGGAGGGCCATCAAGGACTCCGATCGGGAGCTCTTCAGGGAGGCGGCCGCCAAGCAGTGGAGCGAGTGGCAGAAGTATGGCTCTTGTCAGGTACTCTCCATCGAGGAGTCCGAGGCGATCAGGGGCATGATCAAGCCCAGCCTCATCCTGCCCAGCCGGTTCGTGTACCGGGACAAGAACGCCCCGCTGCGGACCGACAAGCATCCGCTGCCGGTCAAGGCGAAGGCCCGACTCTGCGTCGGGGGTCGCATGGACCCGCGCCTCGCTCAGGGGGACCTGCGGACGGACGCGCCCACGGTCACCCGCAACTCGACCATGCTGTTCATCACCATCTGCCAGAGGTTCGACCTGGAGATCTACGCGGCGGACGTGGAGGCGGCTTTCATGCAAGGCGACGAGCAGCCCGACCAGCGGCTGTTCATGGCTCGGCCTCGCGAAGGTCTGCCTGGGCTTAACCCGAAGCAGCTGATCAAAATCCTCAAGGGAGTTTTCGGGCTGGCGACGGCGCCGAGACAGTGGTGGGCGAAGCTCGAGAGGACCTTGCTCGCGGTGGAGGAGAAGCTGAGCGACAACTACGTGTTTCGCCTACACCAGCACTCGCTGGACCCAGCGCTGTACTACGGCTACGACCAGCACGGGGAGCTCTGTGCGGTGGTGGTCGCCCACGTGGACGACTTGCTGCTGGGGATCTCGCGCAAGTACCCGGGCCTCTACGACAGGCTTCGCAAGCTTTTGCCTTGGGGCGACTGGCGAGGCTTGCCTTTTACCTTTTGCGGCAAGCAGGCCTGGCGAGATCAAGAAGGAGTACTACATCTACGGCAGACCGAGTACGCGAACACCATCGAGGAGATTCCGCTCAGCAAGGAGCGCAAGACGGAACTGTCGTCAGATGCTACGCCAGCCGAGTTTTCGGACAACCGCTCCGCACTCGGAGCGCTCGGGTGGCTTTCATCGCAGACTCGTCCCGACCTGGCAGCTGGAGTGGCCATGGGGCAGCGAACCCAGAACAAGCCCACCATCCAGGACTTGCTCGAGACGAACAGGCTCATCAAGCTGGCGCGGAAGCACGCGGACGTGGGTTTGGAGTTCCCTAAGTTACGTGGACCTCTGTGCCTGGTGACGTACCGTAGGAGCAACCAGTAAGGACAATAATATCAAGATTCGCTCGCAGGCGGGCTACGTGAGTTTTCTCGCAGAAGCCACGCTACTACGCGGAGATCGAGCTCGAGCAGGGATCGTTGATTGGAGATCGGGCACCATCAAGAGAGTTTGCAGATCTACGTTGGCAGCCGAGACGATGTCGGCAGTAGACGCTCTAGGCTGTGCTCAGATTATACGCTGTGTTTTCGCTTCGCTAGAGATTCCGGATGCCCATCCAGAGGACATCCCGCCGAGTCTGTTGCCGCTCGCTCAGGTCACATATTGCGCCAGCTTGTACGATACGATGCACAAGGACGGTTATTCCAAGCTCCCGTCAGAGCGGCGCCTTTTGCTTGACCTAGTGGGCCTCAAGGAGTCACTAGAAGAGGAAGTTAGCAACGAGTTCGTCGCTGACGATCAGCGCAGCCAGCTGCTTCTCTTTTGGGTTCCGACCGATCAACAGCTCGGTGATCAGTTCACCAAGCGATCGGACGGCAGTGCCATCAGGGCAGTGCTGCGAGACACACGCCTCGCTTTGCAGCGTCAAGAGCCGACTGACCAGGCCAGAGAGCATGAGGCACACCTGACCAGTGCCGGCTCACTTTTCAAGCGCGCGGTGCGCCTGGTCTCATTTTAGCTCGTTGACGTGCCATTACCACGTCTAAATGCGCTATATCGGTAGATGCACAGATCAGAAGAATTTTGCACGAGTGTGAAACAAATAGTGTCAGTGCTGATCTGTAAGCAGTGTAGCATATGTGCTAATATTCAGACGGAAGGTAACATGCCCTTTCGTAACTATTTGGGCTCAATCTTTTGAGGGCCCTTGAGCTTGGGCGTATCGGTAGACACCTCTGCAGGTGCCGCTAAGCAACATACCATCGCCTATCATTGCTGATATATTGCTGATATATTTTCGTCATCGCTGACAACGACAACCTCGCGGTTATCATCGCATTCAGACCCCTCATCGCAGTATCGGGTCTGCAACTACTACTACTACTACTACTACTACTACTACTACTACTACTACTACTACTACTACTACTACTACTATCATTATTACTACTACTACTACTAGTACTACTACTACTACTACTACTACTACTACTACTACTAGTACTACCACTAGTACCAGTGCAAGTACTCGTACTCGTACTCGTACTCGTACTCGTACTAGTACTAGTACTAGTACTAGTACTAGTACTAGTACTAGTACTAGTACTAGTTCTATTCTTACTACTGCTACTCCTGCTACTACTACTGCTACTCCTACTGTTACTTTTACTTTTACGACTACTACTACTACTACTACTACTACTGCTACTACTACTACAACAACGACTACTACTACCATGACTGCGACTACGACTACGCCTACGTTTACGGCTCTTATTTTCACTGCCATTGCTAATACGATTGCCACGACTACTTGTGCCACGACAACCTGCTATCAGTACGACGACGACGACGACGACGACGACGACGACGACGACGACGACGACGACGACGACGACGACGACGACGACGACGACGACGACGACGACGACGACGACGACGACGACGACGACGACGACGACGACGACGACGACGACGACGACTACTACTACTACTACTACTACTACTACTACTACTACTACTACTACTACTACTACTACTACTATCACGGCTCCTGCTATTATTTCGACGCCTGCTTCTTCTTCTACTGCGCGTGCCCGTCAGCATTGTTTTCTTTGTGTGTGCTGGCGATATCGCTGTTTTACGCCCCCCCCAGGAATGTCAGTCTTCTTTTGTGTGCTAGCGATATCCTGTGGGGGTGGGGGGGGGGTCATAGATGGATCCTTTCGGTTGCGTGGTCAGGTAGTCTCAGGCCATTCGTCTGGTCCGCACCCCAGACACGTTTAGTGGTGCGACAGGGAGGAGTTATTTTCAAGGGAGAGGGATGAAGAAGGATGAGGGGGTGGATGAGGAAGGACCAGGCTGCCCCAGAACCTTGCAGAGGCGCTAAAAGACTTGCACGAGGCCCCCAGGCGATGCTGATTCTGGTGATGCTGCTGATGATGCTGACGCTGTTGCTGATTATGACGATGATGATGGTGGTGATGACGCATCAGGTGATGTTGACGACGATGCTGTTGCTGCTATTAATGATGATGATGCTGATGACGATCACGATGACAATGATGATGCTGCTGCTGATGATGATTACGGTGATGAAGATGATGATGTTGATGACGATCACGATGACGATGATGATGATGATGATGATGACGTTGCTCATGATGGTGATACTGATCATGATGATGCTGCTGACATTAGTGATGATGACGGTGCTGATGATGCTGATGATGATGGTGCCGATGCTGATGATGATGCTGATGCTGCAGCTGCTGCCGATGATGCTTATGATTCCTGTGATAATGATTATGATGATGTTGATTCACGATGATGGTGATGGTGATGGTGATGGTGGTAAAGCTGATCATGATGATGATGAGGTTAATGACGATGATGCTGATGGTGTTGATGATGATGATGATGATGCTGATGCTGATGCTGCTGATGATGATGATGATGATGATGATGATGATGATGGTGCCGATGCTGATGATGATGCTGATGCTGATGCTGCAGCTGCTGCCGATGATGATGATTCCTATGATGCTGGTGATGCTGATGATGATGCTGATGATGATGATGATGCTGATGATGATGATGATGATGATGATGACACTGATCATGATAAGGATGATGGGGGTGGTGGTGGTGATGCTGATGCTGATGACGATGCTGATGCTGTTGCTGATGGAGATGCTGATGATGCTGACGATGACGATGATGATGCTGATGCTGATGATGATGATGCTGCTGCTGGTGCGCATGATGATGCTGCTATTGATAATGATCACGACGATGATGATGATGCCGATGATGATGACGATGATGACGATGCTGATCACGTCGGCGATGATGAGATGATGATGAGGATGATGATGATGATGATGATGATGATCATGATGATGATGATGCTGATGGTGATGATGATGATTATGATGATGATGATGATGATGCTGATGATGATGATGATACTGATCACTATACGGATGATGGGGGTGGTGGTGGTGGTGGTGGTGATGCTGATGGTGATGACGATGCTGATGCTGTTGCTGATGATGACGCTGATGATGCTGACGATGACGATGACGAAACTGATGCTCATGATGATGATGATGCTGATGATGATGATGATGATGATGATGATGTCGACGAGTCTGTTGATGATGCTGATGCTGCTGATGATGATGCTGCTGTTGATAATGATCACGACGATGATGATAATGACGATTCTGATGACGATGATGCTGATGATGCTGATGATGTTGATGATGCGGATGATGATGGTGATGATGCTGATGATGATGATGATGATGCTGCTGATGGTGATGATGATGCTGCTGACGATGATGATGATGATGATGATGATGATGATGATGACGGTGATGATTGTGCTTGTGACGATCATACTGATGATGTTGATGGTGATGATGATGATTATTATTATTATTTTTATTATTATCATGACGCTGGTGGTGATGCTGATGATAATGATGATGATAATGATGATGAGGCTGCTGATGCTGCTGATGATAAAGCTGATGCTGGTGCTGATGATGATGATGACGAAGCTGATGATGCTGATCATGCTTATGATAATCCTTTTCAATCTGATGATGATTATGTCGATGATGATGATGATGATGATGATGATGATGATGATGATGATGATGATGCGGACGATGCTGATGCTGATGCTGATGCTGATGATGCTGATGCTACTGCTGTTGATGATGCAGATGATGCTGATGCTGATGATGACGATGATTGTGACGATGATGGCGATGATGATGATGATGATGATGATGATGATGCTGATGCTGATCACACGTCGGAGATGATGAGATGATGATGCTGATCATGATGATGATGATGATGATGATGATGATGATGCTAATGACGACTATGCTTATGATGATGCTGCTGCTGCTGATGATGATGATGATGCTGATGCTGCTGCTGATGATGATGATGCTGATGATGATGCTGATGCTGTTGCTGATGATGATGATGCCGCTGATGCTGCTGATGATGATCATGATGATGACGATGATGATGATGCTGATGCTGATCACGACGATGATGATGAGATGATGATGGTGATGATGATCATTATGATGATGATGATGATGATGATGATGATGATGATTCCGATGATGATGATCATAATGATGACGATTACGATGATGATGATGATGATGATGATGATGATGATGTTGCTGATGATGATGATGCTGATGATGATGATGATGATGATGATGATGATGATGATGATGGTGATGATGATGATGACGACGATGCTTATGATGATGATCCTAATGATGATGATGCTGCTGATGATGATGATGATGATGCCGATGATGATGATGATGATGATGATGATGATGATGATGATGATGATGATGATGATGATGATGATGATGATGATGATGATGATGATGATGATGATGATGATGATGCTGATGATGATGATGATGATGCTGATGCTGCTGCTGCTGCTGATGATGATGATGATGATGATGATGATGATGATGATGATGATCATGATCATGATGATGATGATGATGATGATGATGATGATGATGATGATGATGATGATGATGATGATGATGCTGATGATGTGGAGGAGGAGGAGGCAGAGGAGGAGCAGGATAGAGGCGGAAGGAAGAGAACGGAGGGAAGAGGAGGAGTCTCGGTCAGGGAGGGGTGATACATAGTAGGTGGAGTAGGAGGTGACACAACCTTACAATCCCGATGGCAGGGTCGTCCCATAGTGTGACTGTTGCCGACGCCCTGCGCTGATGGAACTCTCGCCCATCCTGCAGCGAATTGCCTCGGAGTGCTATGTGCTCTGGAGGCGGTGATGCTGGCGCCGCTCTCGCCAGCGCTAGCACTCTTGCTACTTGTTGCTGCTGGTTGTGATCGCCGTCTCCGTCGCGTCGATGCCGTCGCCGTCGCTGTTGTGATCGCAGTGCTAGTCGTCGCGGGCGCTTTCGTTGTCGTCTTCACCTGTTCGGGGGACAAGAGACGGCATACACTCACGCCTTATGAGGTCCGCGCGGATGTTCTGGGTCGGCGCAGCCAAGCGCCGACCCAGGAATCCCGCGCGGTCCTCCGACAGTTTATGCTTATACCGTTTTTGTTATTCTGACGTTGGCACGGGCGCACAGCATCTCCGAGTACCGAAGAAGCCCTCCCGGCTTCAAAGAAGCCTTCCCAGAAGCCTTCTAGTGAGGCGCCCGCCTTCTAAGACCCCCCCCCGCCTTCCTAGAAGGCCACTCCCCTCGCCCTTCGCCCACCTTGTCCGCGCCGTCGACTCATGGCGCTGCCTCCTCGAGGGGGGCGGCCTTCGGGTCAGAACTCCGGCTAGCGGCGGCCATTCGGAACGATCCAGGCACCCCCAGAACGCTCTCAGCGAGGCGCAGCTGCTGGAGAACACCCCGAGGCTTGGAAACCGCCGAGAACCGTTGAGCTTGTCCGCGACCACGGGATCCGACGTTGCGAAAACGTGGCAGCGTCGCGAACAATCGCTGCCCGAGCCCCAGGCCCCATCCGCCTGCAGCATTTCTTCGGGCCCGATCCGCCCGTCGTCGTCCCGGGGCCCGGGGCCGGGCGAGGCGTCAGGCCTGGAAGCACTGCAGCGCCCAGATTTTCGGGGGCGGAAAAGAGGGGGGTGACGACTAGAGGGGGGTTGGGTATCATGGCGTGGGCCATGATATTTCCCCAGATTTCATGGCGCCTCTTCTTATTTCATTTACGTCCCTGGCCCCCCCGCTGGGCCGCGCACATGCCGCCGGTCATGATTTGCACCCCCCCTCTTGGACACCCCCCTCTTGGCCGCTCCCAAGATTTCAGGGAACACCGAACCCTGGCACGGGAGGACGACATCGCCGAGCTGACTGCGCTCGCGGTGCAGTGCTCCATCACGGCCGACGCGTTCCTGCACCTCGTCAACGTGCGGGTGATCGAGATGCAGCGCTCCCTCCACTCATCGTCTTGCTGCGGCCCACCCTCTCGTTCTTCTGCGCTTCGTCCTCCTCGAATCCTCAAATCCTCACATCCTCACCTCCTCCTGATCCTCACCTCCTCCTCCGCAATTCCTCCTTACCTCCTCCTGCCCCTCACCTCCACCTCGTGCTCTCGCACATTGTCCTGCCCACATCATCCCTCCCTGCTCCTCGTCGCTTCACATTCGCTCGGGGGCGGGGGCCGCAAAGGCTTTGGAGGGGGAGGAGCGGAGGGAGGAGGAGGGGGAGGAGGAGGGAGGAGCAGGGAATAGACAAGCTAAGTGCTCCCACGCCAGATCTGACATCCTACCTATCCCACCCGTCCCCTCTCATTGGGCTCATTGTTTCTCTGTATCCGCCGATGGGTGTCATAGCGGACCCAGAACCCGCTAATTTATCCCATCGTGCTCTCCGCAATCAGACAGGGGAGCTGCGTACGTACACTGGACGAGGACGAGGAAGTGGAGGAGGTGGCGGATGACGAGGAGGAGGAGGATGACGAGGAGGAGGAGGAGGACGAGGAGGAGGAGGAGGACGAGGAGGAGGAGGAGGAGGAGGAGGAGCGAGGAGGACGAGAGGGAACAGCAGCAGCAGCAGCAACAGCAGCAACAGCAACAGCACCAACACCAGCACCAGCACCAACACCAGCAGCAGCAGCAGCAGCATCAGCAGCAGCAACAGCACCAACACCAGCACCAGCAGCATCATCATCAGCAGCAGCAGCATGAGCAGGAGTGGGACTGGGAGGAGCGGGAGGAGCAGGATGACCAGGGGAGAGCGGGGGAAGGGAAAGTAGCGGGGCAATAACGACGAGGAAGAACCCGCATCCAGTAGCGTGGTCCGCGCTTGGGCGAAAGCGTCATCCTGAACGACGGGAGCAGAGCGACGTTCCTCTACTGAGGGCCACGCTGCAGCAGGAGTACCATTTTTGAAACAGCAGAGGGGGGTGCAATCTTTCTCGCTCTCTCTCTCTCTCTATATATATACACATTTATTAGCTGTATGCGTATGCATTCCCTTCACTATATAGTTCTAATCTCGGATGCTGTGACCCCCTCTAAAGGGGACCCTCCGGATCCCTGGCCCCGGCGGCTCCCTGGACGCCCCTGCCGAAGGTCTCCTGGCTTTCGGAATCTCCTGGAAGCCCGTGCTGGGCCCAGGCAGCGGGCCCAAATCGGTCAGGAGGGCGGCCGAACAGCCCCCGAGGGCCCCAAGAGGCCCCAAACACTCACCAGACGCCCGAACCCCCAAGAGAGACGTCCGAAATGCAGAAAAACATGGAATTCCAATTGTTTTTGCATGATTTTGGGAATGCTCTGTTCTTCGGTCTTCCAGGCGTGCGAGACCGCCCAAGAGGTCCGAACATCACGCCAAACTATCCGAAAGGGCTTTCAGGCAGTCCAAGAGACCCCCCAACACGGCCCAACAGGGCCCCAAAATGGCCCGAAGAGAGCCCCATGACGGCCCAAGATGGAATCAAGACGCCCCCCTGAAGCAATCCAAATCGTGACCTGGCCGTCCAGGGAGACCGCAGTTGGAAGCAGGGTGGCTTGAGGAATCCCCCAGAGGCCCCCGGAAGGCGCCCAGGGGGCCTCCAGAAGGCCCCAAGAAGCCTGGTAAAACTATCATAAGGCCCCCAAGAAGCTCTCCAAGGAGGAGCCTCCAAAGAAAGGGCAGAGGAGGATGGGGAAAAAATCGCAGGGGAGGGCGAGAATGAGTAAGAGGAAGAGGAAGCATGAGGGAAGGATACCGAACTACATCATTACGACGAGGATGCAGGACAAGGTAAGGAGGAGTTATCGCTATTTGTTCTGCTTTACCTTCCTGTCCTTCCGCCGCGACGTCCGCCTGCATGCCGATCTTTAAGGACCAGAGTGCATGGCGCGAAGCGCCAATGCAGTCTAGAGGGGCAAGGCTAATTGAAGCTCCTCCCTTCTTTAATCGATGTCCTTCAAGATGGCTCCAAACGCGTCCCCAAGCCTCCCACGAGCGCCCCAAGAGGGCCCACAGACGCACCAAGGAGACCCCAAGAGGCGCCCAAGAGGCTTCCAAGAGGCTCCCAAGAGACCCCCAAGAGGCCTCAAGAGGCTCCCCGAGGTAAGCAAAGAGGCCCGCGGGACCGCCAAGAGGCCCCCAAGACGCCCCAAGAATCTCCCAACCTCGCCATGCTCCTCTTCTTCCTCCTCCTCTTCATCCGCCTATTTCCCCCCCTCCCTCCTCCCTCCTTCCCCTCCCCTCTCCCCCTCCCCTCCTCCCTCCTCCTCCTCCTCCTCCTCCTCCTCCTCCTCCTCCTCCTCCTCCTCCTCCTCCTCCCCCTCCTCTCCTTCATCCCCCTCGTCCTTTTTCCCCGCCTTTCCTCATTCGGCAGGTCCGCGAAGGCGCATACGGTTCGCTTCTGGGTCTGCGCAGGCTGATCCAAGGCTTCATTCTGACGGCTTCCCCAGCTCGCTCTTGATTCACCGCGTGCTCCTCCGCCACCCTGATTAAGGCAACTCGCCTGGGCATCGTTTGTGGCGGGGCTGGTGGGGATACTTTTTGGTACGCGGGCTCGCGAAGCAAGTCGAAAGCCGTGCATGGCGGGCGGGCTACGCGCCGACGGAAGGAAACAACAGCGAGCAGGAGCGACCCCATCAGAAGCCCCGCTGAGCTGGTCGCGGCCAAACTGGCGCGGAACCAGGGCACGGCGACGACTTCCCAACGTCGGCACACCCATAACGAAGAGAAGAGTCCCAGCAGCAAGGAAGCGACCTCCCTGCTGGCACCGAAGCAACAGTCCCCAGGGCGCCCTTGTAGAACGGCATGTCATTGAAAGCCAAGTTGCAACCGTGCAACCAGTGAGGCGCAAGTAAAGTATATCATAATGAACGTGCAAGACGTAGAACATCCAAACGCGTCCCGTATATGTCGAGCCTGCACGGCGGTCCAGTGCGAACGCTCCTTCCAAGGTGACCGGAACTGTGCCGTATAAGGTCACAAAGATGCAGAAGCGACAGTTAGCGCACTGGACGTAGTTAGGGCGAGCGGTCGGGCGGCGACCGCACGCTGGAGAGGAGCTGGTGGGGGCACTTTTTGTCGCAACCGCAGGCGAAGGCGCCGGCGGCGTCACAGGTCGGTTCGGGCTACGAGCAGAACTAATTGCCTAGCGCGCGCGCAGGCAACTGCAGAACCTACCGCGCTGGTGGGGGTACTGGGACGTCGCTCCGCTGGATCCCCCCAGCAGCCATTGAACATTGGAACGAGCGCGTTCTGTGGTCGCTTGGAGGGCGGGGGGTTTGGAACCGGACCCCCCCATGCTTCCCCTCCCCTCGGGCCAGCGCTGCGCTTGGGTCGGCGGCGGCTGGCGACGGCGGCGGGAACGACGATTTCCATTTCTTGGCCGGCGCCGGCGCCTGCGGCGGCGGGCGGCGGTGGCGGAGAGCGTCGACGAAGACGGTGGTGGTGGTAGTGGGTTGTGGTGGTGGTGGTGGTGGAGGTGGCGGTGGTGGTGGTTGTGGTGGTGGTGGTGTGGTGGTTTGTTGTGGTAGTGGTGGTTGTGGCGGTGGGTGGTGGTGGCGATGGTGGTTGGGTGGTGGTGTGGTGGTGGTTTGTGGTGGTGGTGGTGGTGGTGGTGGTGGGTTGTGGTGGCGGTGGTGGTGCTCTGGTGGTCGTGTGGTGGTGGTTTGTGGTGGTGGTGGTGGTGGGTTGTGGTTGTGGCGGTGGTTTGTGGAAGTGGTGCTTGTGGTGGTGGTGGTGGTGGTGGTGGTGGTGGTGTGGTGGTTTGTGGTGGTGGTGGTGGGTTGTGCTGCCGGTAGTGGTGGTGGTTGTGGCGGTAGTGGTGGTGGTGTGGTGGGTTTTTTTGTTGTGGTGGTGATGGTGAGTTGTGGTGGTGGTGGTGGTTGTGGTGGTGTGGTGGTGGTTTGTGGTGGTGGTGCTGCTGGGTTGTGGCGGTGGCGGTGGTTTGGGGACGTTTGTTGTGGTGGTGGTGGTGGTGGTGTGGTGGTTTGTGGTGGTTGCGGTGGGTTGTGCTGCTGGTTGTGGTGGTGGTGGTTGTGGCGGTGGTGGTTGCAGTGGTGGTGTGGTAGACTGTGGTGGCGGGGGTAGTGGTGGGTTCTTGTGGTGGTGGTGGTGGTGAACTGCGGTTGTGCTTGTGGTGGTGGTGGTGGCTGTGGTGGTGGTGGTGGTGGTGGTGGTTGTGTGGTGCTGTTGTTGTTGGTGGTGGTGGTGGTGGTGGTGGGTTGACGCGGCTGTGGTGGTGTTAGTGGTGGTGGTGGTGGTAGTGGTGGTAATCGTCGCTGCGTTCCCGCCGTTGCCGGCGCCAGCGCCGGCGCTGCTGGCCGCCGCCAGCGCCGGCGCTGAGGGGGGGGGTTTGAGCCCCCCCTTCTCTTGGGGGGAGGGGGGGGGGTTGAACGCCCCCCCACCTGGGCTGCGTCTGGTCATCGTTGCGGCGTCCCCGCCATGGGCGCTGCCGGCGGCCGCCAGCGCCGGCGCTGGCGCCGAGGGGGGGGGGGGGGGTTCGGGAAGGGGGGGCGTGGGGGGGGGGGGGGAGTCCCCTTGGTTTTGATCGACGGCGCCGAGTGTTGGGGGGGCCCATCCCCCGGTTTGAAACGCGCCGCCGAAAGTTCCCAAGGCAAGCGCCCGTGAAACGCGTTCTGTCGAACATTGCAACGAGTTCGCGGTTCGCAGCCTCCCAGGGATGGCGAGGTCAAATTTCGGTATGCGTGGGGCGTCGCTCCGTTGGCCCCCCCCCCGCTCAGCACTCTTCGAAATTGGCGACCCTTTCGCAGTTTCCTCCCGCGTCCCCCGGAATAGCGAGGTTTACGTCTGCGTGGGGCGCCATTCTGCTGGTTTCCCCAGAGGCCCGCGAAAATGGCGACAATTTCTCAGATCGCAGCCCCCGAGGGATGGTGAGGTCCAATCTGAGTGTGCGTAGGACGTCATTCTGAGGGACCCCATCAGCAACCTTCGAAAATGGCGACAGCTACGCAGACCGCCGCGGCCCCCCCCCAGGAATCGTGAGGTGCAATTTTGGTTCGCGTGGGTCGTCAGTTTCGCAGATCGCCCCCCCCAGGACGGCGAGGTCCAACTTAGGTTCGCGTGGGCCCTCATTCCGCTGGACCCTCCAGCTGTTTTCGAAAGCGGCGACGGTTTCGCATATCCAAGCCCACAGGGGTGCCGAGTTCTAATCGAGGTCTGCGTGGGCCGTCACTCCGATGGACCCCCCAACAGCCATCGGAAGTGGCCGCAGTTTCGCAGCTCGCAGCTCGTAGTGGACGGTGAGGCTTGGTTTGAATTTGCGTAGGGCGTCATTTTGCTGGACCCCGTGAGGCTTTCGGAAGCGGCAGCAGTTTCGTAGATCCCAGCCCCCCCTCGGCCTCCCAGGATGGTGAGGTTTAGTATGAGTCTGCGTAGCGTGTCGATTTGCCGGCCCCCCCGCAGGTCTAGAAACTGCGATCGTTTCGCATGTCGAATCCCCCAGGGATGGCAATGTCTAGTTTGTGTCTACGTGGGGCGTCGCTCCACTGTGCCCCCGTGCAACCTTTGAAAATGGCGACCGCTTCGTCGGACCCCCCCCCCAGGGACGGCAAGGTTTCATATACGTTTGACGCCATTCTGCTGCCTCCCCCCAACAACCCTCGAGCGTGGCGGCATTGTCGCAGTTCGCAGGCCCCCCTCCCGGGATGGCGAAGACAATTTTAGGGTTGCGTGTGACGTAACCCCGTTGCCCCCCCTGCAGCCCTGGAAAGTGGCTTCACAATTCGCAGCCCCCCATGGACGGCGAGGTTTAATTTTGGTCGTCGTATGACGCCATTCCGCTGGACCCCCCAGAGGCCCTCGAGCGTGGCGACCGTTTCGCATATGGCAACCCTCCAGGGATTGCGAGATCTAGTGTATGAGTCTGCGTAGGACGCCAGTTAGCTCCCCCCCTGCAACCCTCGAAAGTGGCCACAGTTTCGTAATTTGCACCCCCCCAAGGGATGGCGAGGTTTCATTTTGAGTTGCGTGTGGCGTCACCCCGCTGTATCCCCGAGCAACCCTGGAAAGAGGTGCAATTTCGCAATTCGCAGCCCCCCAGGGATGTCGAGGTTTAATTTCGGTCGGCGTGTGACGTCACCCCGCTGGACCCCCCAGAGGTCCCCGAGCGTGGTAACAGTTTCGCAGTTCGCTGCCCCCAGGGATGGCGAGGTGTACTTTGGGTTTGCGTGGGACGTCATTCCGGTGGACTCCCCAGCGGCTCTCGAAAGTGGCTAACAAAGTTTTGACCTATTGAACAGGCCCAGAAGGCTCCCAAGACTGCCACAGATCTCAGCCCCCTCTCCCTCTCCCCTTTTTCTTTTTCTTCCTTCTGCTGCTGCTGACGGCGGTCATGGTGTTCTCCTGTAGCCGTTCCCAGCCCTGCCCCCCCAAACAGGGAGGCAGGGCCCGTATTGAAAGGTGGCGCCACAAGCCAAAATGGGGTGTACCCCAAGAGGGGAGGGAGAAACGAGGAGGGGGACGACACGGGAGGAACAAGGGAGGGAAATCACGCACGACGAGGCGCCCCCCATATGTGGACGAAACGCAGGACAGAGGAACGGCGGTGTATAAAAATGGGGAGGGGGCGCTAAGGGGGGGTCCTCGTCCTCCTTGTCCTCCCCGCCCCCAAGGGCCGCGCACGTGCCTCGGGCCACGATTCGCGAACCTCCCTTCTGGACGTGCCCATCTCGCACGCCCCCGATCCGCCAGCTCCTCCCGAGATTGACCCAGGGCACGTCGGCAACGGAGGCCTTCTCGTGGGCTGTCTGCTCGGCACGGCTTGCATCCCCAGCTGCTTCCTACGGCAGCGGCGTCGGCCGCTTGGAGCGATCTCGGCACCTCCGGAACGTTGAGCAGCGCCCCGAGGCCGGAAAACTGCCCGGGAACCTGCGGCACCCCCCGAAAGCCTCCGAGAGGTTTGCCGGCCTCTTAGCTCCTGCTCCTGCGGGCCGGGCCCCGCCGGTGCCGCCGTGGACCGCCGGGAGGCTCGAGCGCATCGGCGTCCCCGCGCTGGAGCGGGTGCTGAAGCTGGGCGAGGCGGCGCTGCAGGGCGCGTCCGCAGGACTCTGCGTGGCGTGCGCCGCGGCTGCCCCTCTCTCGCCCCGGGGGGCTCGGGGGGGGGGGGGCAGGCGGGCGCCCCCCGCATTTTTGGAGAGGGGCAGCTGTCAGCCTCGCGCAGAAAGGGGGGCAGGAGAGGGAGGGGGCAGGCCCCTCTGAGGCGCCCCTGCCGCGCAGGAGGCACGGGCCTCATCCACGGCTCTGAGGCCCGCGCTTTCTACGAAGCAGCCTCCTCCGTACGGAGCCTTGCCGCTCCCCCTTGCGCACCCCCTCGTGCGCGCCGCCAGAGGGTGGCAGGCAGGCGCCCCCCCCCGCAGTCGGAGAGGAGCCTCCGGCGGAGCCGTCCGCCCTCGGAGCTCCGCAGGTCGGCGGGCGGGCACGGGCAGGGAGCGGGGACGCAGGCCGGCGGCGGCTCCTCGAGGGCCGCGGCCAAGCTGCTGCGGGACCCCGTCGACGCCGGGCTCGGCCGTGGTCCACGCCGGCCGTCGCCGGTGCGCGAGGGCGATCCACGAGCTGACGGTGACCGAGATCGGCACCAGCGTCTGTCGAAGGAGGAGCCACGGCATCGATCACGAGCTGCTGGAGGTCCGCGCGGCTTTCTCGGATCGGCGCCGGGCCCCCCCCTGGCAGCGCTTCCACCCCGCCCCTGGCGCGCTCCGCGCTCCAGGGAGGGGGGTCAGCGACGATCCAAGAAGTCCGCGCGGACCTCCGAAAGGTGATTCCCAACCATCTTGTGGTGTCGGGTTCTCGTTTTGAAAAAACGGGGCCCCGCCTCACTCCTCTTTCCTTCCTCCTTCCGCTCCTCCTCCATCCTCTCATCCTTGCTTCTGCCCTCCGCGTGCCCATTTCGGCACGCCCCTCACACGTTTCGTGGCCCCATGGGAAACTCCAACGACGGCCCAGATGCCAAATGCCGCATGGCGGCGCACATTTCGGCATGCCCCTTACTTGTTTCGTCCCCACAGGGAGCCCCTACCACGGCTCAATTGCCCCAAAGAGTTCCAAGTAGGCCCAACTTCCAAAGGCCACATGTCGGCGGCGCCTCATTTCGGCACGCCTCCCACGCGGTTCGTTGCCACATAGGGAGCCCCAACCAAGGCTCAAATACAAAAGGGGCATGCGGCGCCGCCTCATTTCGGCACACTCCTCTGGCTCTGGTTTTTCGCGATCCCATAGCTCCACCGGACGCTCCAGCAGCAGGGCTCGCATGGCGTACCCGCTCCCATTTCAGCACGCCCCTCATGCAATGCGGCACACCCTCCACGAGTTTCATGACCCCATCGAGAGAGCTCGCCGAAGCTCCCAGCGGCGGTGTTCGCATGGCGCCACCCTTCCAGAAAATGTAGCACTCCGCAGTTGCGGATAGGAGTGAGGGGGCGGGCGCGGGGTGGGTCGCGGGAGGGTCGCGGGCGAATCGCAGGTGGGTCGCGGGTGGGTCGCGGGTGGGTCGCGGATGAGTCGCGGGTGGGTCGCGGGTGGGTTGCGGGTTGGTGGCGGGTTGTGTCGCGCGGTGGGTCGCGAGTGGGCCGCGGGCGGATCGCGGGCGAGGACGACGACGACGACGACAACAACGCAACGCAACAGCAATCCGCAGCGCGGAGCCCCATTTCAGCCACGCACCCAGGGACAGTGAATGACCGCTCGACCTCCTCACTTTGATGCGCGCCAGTCCGTCATTCTGCTCGTCCCCCTCCTCCTCGCTTACCCATCTGTATTCGCAGCCTCATATGGTTGGTCCATTCGCCAGGATCATGTTTAGGCGCTAGGTATGCCAGTCGTTCGACTGTTTTGTGCTTGCGTCATCCAGGGCCGAACTTACTTTCTGTGCGCAGGGTCTTGCTGGGATCGGGTGGCAGCAGGGCCATGCGCGGTGTGGCGCAGTCTGTGCGGCAGCCTTGCCTACGGGCTGGGCGGCCCCTCGGGGCCGTTCGGGCTGCTCAAGAGATGCACCATGCCGACCTCTCTGCAGGGGACACGCCTGTGCAGCCTCACCAACTCTGGGAAGTCTTTCGGCCATCCTTCGCCGCCGACGGCCGTGCGGCTCCGGGGGCGGGGGCCGCCGAGGGCCGACGAGGGCCGCGGAGGGCCGCCGAGGGCCGCCGAGGGCCGCCGAAGGCCGCCGAGGGGAAGGCCGCCAGGGGCCGGCGAGGGCCGGCGAGGCGTAGTCCACGGCTGGGAGGCTCCGCCACCCGCCGCGCAGAGGGGCGCACCGCTCGTCGCGCCAGGGAGGCCGCGCCGCATTCGCGGCCCCTCTCGGCCCGAAGCGGGTGGGGCCTGGGAACGCCGGGGCGCTCACTGCCGTCCACCGCCGCCGTCTTCAGGCGGCGGCAGTGGACGGCAGCGAGCGCGGTGTACGGCAGCGGACGGCAGGGGGAAGGCGGCAGCGGACGGCAGTGGACGGCAGCGGACGGCCACTTCACGGCGGCAGTGTACGGGCGGCAGCAAGCGGCGGCAGTGGACGGCAGCGGACGGCAGTGGCGGGAGCTGCCAATCAATTGGCAGCTCCCGCCTCCGCTCCCAGACGTGCTCGCGTGCTGCAAAGTCATGACGGGAGGCTTTTGGCTGTTTTTGGCTTCTTGGGGCCCTCGTCGGGACCCTGGACTATCAGACAACGGCTCGCGGTGAACCCGGCCCCGGGTCGAGGCTCGGGATTTCCGGGGGCCCCGTATGGAAGAAAGCAGGCTTTCGCACGTCTGGGCTTGGCGCTTCGGCTCTGCGGACGTGCTTGCGACCGCCAGCGCTGCCGACAAGAAGTCTGGGCTCCGCTCGCTCTGCTGCACGAGCGCCGCCTGCGCGTCGCCCAAGCAGCCGATCCCCACCCCCACCGGGCCACGGTTCCTCGGGCCTCCGAGCCCGCATCCCTCCCCCACGGGGGGATCGGCTTCGCGAAGCCCGCGGGCGGCAGCAGGTGTCCCCGCCCGGGTGGGCCAGTCGGCCAGTGGGGCCCAGGCCACGCCGGTGGGGACAGGGATCGGTGACACGATGCTCAGCTTTACGAGCTCCCCTCTCGCGGGCGCTCACTGCCGCTCGCGGCCTGCCCGCGCTCGGCGTGAGGCTTGCCTCCCGGTCCCTGCCGTGGCCTCGCAGTTGCCCAGACTCTTGCGGGCGCCGGGGCTGGAGCGCGGCTCTGGCGGTCTTGCTGGCGGGGCAGTCGCTGAAAATGTGCTGCTCTCCCGCGGTATGCGCGCTGCCATGGCCGCCGACGTCGATCAGGTGCTGTGCGCACCTGCGCGGGGCGCCCATTCCGCGCGTGGAAGTCGATCAGGCACTGCTTATTCCCCGTCGTGCTCGAGCTGCCACTTGATCGTGCCGTCGCCGGCCTGCAAGAACCGATCGGGAGCGGTGCGCTCTTCTGTCACGCACTCTCCCATGCGGCACCGCTCATGAGGTCTGGCGCTGCGTCAGCGGCCTCCGAGCTACGGAGGCGCGTGCCACGGGATTCGCTTGCCGTGCTTCTTCTCCTTCGTCACGCCGCCCAGGGAAGCTCAATGAGGCTACCCTGACCCGTCCCAGGCCCAGACTTTGTGCACAGTTTGCCCTGGTCTGGTCAGCTGCCAGCATCTGGCCATGCGCAAGTTGCGGGCCAGGGACGGGCCTGGCCAGGCTCGCTATGGATGAGTAGTTGATGTTGGTGGGGTGGGCGGGGGGGGAGGTGGGGTGGGGTGGGATGACTGCGGTGAGCGATGGGGTCGGTGGAGGGACGGGACGGAGAAGGGAGGGAGGGCGGGCAGGCGGAAAGGAAAGGGGGGTTAGAATTGGGGGAAGCATGGGAGGATGAGGACGGACGAAGGGGCGTGACTGATGGGGTGCGGGGGGGGGGGGGACGGGGGGTGATTGCGTGAGGAAGGGAGAGGGGGGCCACGAGGGATGGATAGAGGAGGAATGGCGGCGGCGAGGGGGGGAACGTGACCGAGAATCATGGAGGACAGAACACGAGATGTGTGCACGTGTGTGTGTGTGTGTGTGTTGTCTCTGCGTCCTTGGTCGTCCGCTTTCGCCACCACTGACGCCGCCTCCCCCGTTCCGTCTCTCCTCGCAGCTCGCTCGGCTGCGGCTTCGCACCCGCTCAGACCCCCGCGGTGCTGCGAACGTGGGTGCCGACCAAAAATGTGTGTGTGTGTGTGTGTCCTTTCGTCGTGCCGCCGCAATTCAACCTGCAGGAGGCACCGTATCGTTCAGAAGCCGCGCCGCAGGCAGTAAATGCGTGCCGCTTCTTTGAAGCCGCGCTCGATTCAACCGCTTCCGCAGGTGCGAGTGCGGCATGTTCAATGCGGGCGCGCGCGCGCGCGTGTGTGTGTGTGTGTGTGGAGTGGGTCCGAGGGAAGGGGGGGAGGAGGAGGCAAGGATTGAAGGATACGTGGAGCAAACTGGGAGGCAATGTGCATTATCGTCCTGTGCGTGGCTCTCCACAGACTCGGATGATGGAAGTATTCTCACTTTTGCATGCACAGTGCGCTCTCTTGGAGTGGAATTTCCAACTGGGTTTGTGCATGCTAGCGCTAGCGCGCGACATGATTGCGTGGACAAGATGTCCCTACATTCCGTGAGCGTTGGATCATTGTGCGAGTGGCCTCGCATGTTTACCCGCCGTTGTTGATTTTATAGTCACTCCTCTAGATGATGAAACATGCTGATAAGGAACTGGAGCAGACGAGACGGTCTATGACTCTCCATCTGGCGGGAGGAGGGGCAGCTTGTGCCCCTTGGAGGGGCGCATGCAGTCATGTGCAACAGTTTGTGATGAAATGCTTGTTGGCTGACATCTGATGCGGTACAATTCCTTGATCACTGCAGCAGGGACGACCACACCTTCTTCGTGTAGACCATGGGTTGGGAGTCGCGTGCATGCCGCACGTGGATGTTGCAATCGGAATTGTGTTTGATCGGGTTGGAATATGCCCGGCACTGCTCGCTGCATGAGCCAGTAGCGATACGTGTGTATATGTTCGCGTATGTGCATGTGTTTGGTCTCTGGGGGGTAGAGAGGTAGATATATTCAGATAGCGAGCTGGGTATGACACATTTATACACACACGCACGACCACATTCATATATCGGTACACACTTTTACTCTCTCTCTCACACATATATATACATATATATATATATATGTACAGGTTCGCCAGCGTGTAAACCAAACCGTGTGCTTCTAGCAGCATGTCGGTATGCACATGCACACCTATATAGATATGTTCATACGTCTACATACGTACGTACGATGTGCAAGTGCTTCTGCAATCTAGGCGCTCGATTCTCAAGGTGCTATATTCACACATATATATAGGTATGGATATCTAGGTGGTACAATCGATGGTGTACAGTCCATGCGGAGCACTCGATGTGGTGCAACGCATGTGGTGCATCTATGCGGTGCAGTCCATGTTGCGCAACCTGTGTGGTGCTACATATATCGTGAAATCTATGGGTTGCAATCTATGCGGTGCAACCTATGTGGTACACTATACGTCGTGCAACCTATGTGGAGAAACATGTGTGGTGCAATACATGTGGTTCAACCTATGGGTTGCAATATATGCGGTGCAACCTATGTGGTACACTATATGTCGTGCAATATATGTGGAGCAAAATGTGTGGTGCAATATATGTGGTGCACTCGTATGTGGTGCAATGTAGGTTGCGCAGTCCAGGTTGTGCAATCCATGTGGTTCAATACATCACCGTGACGAAAGTTTCTTCCATTCTGCTTTCGCCAATAGCGCATCAGCGCGGAGTAGTGCGGAGTAGAAATGCTCCAACCACTCCGCGCGTGGGCGCATCCCGCTCGATAACTCACAGGGTTTGGAGCGAAGTGATTTCCAATCTGGTTTTGGGGTGACAGACTTAGATCGGGAACTGCTCCGCCGAATGACGCAGTCATCACGTCATGTTAGGATTCTTGTTTGAAGGATCGGTGATGCCATCATCATGGCAAAGTGAAGAAATTGTTGTCCCGGCTCTGTGCAACTGCGGCCGAGCAAGCGAAAACTAATTGTCTGCAGCGGCCCTTTTGCGGTCCACGACCTGCTTGCAGGCCTTCGGAACCTGCCGGCCACGTTCTTCGCCACCGTCTGGGCCTTGGCCGACTTAAGGACCCCCTTGACCCTGGCGGTGTAGGCCGTCTTGCCCAGGGTTGGCGCATCTTGCCGACCGAAGCTTCTTGCGAAGCCAGCCCCAGAAAATCTCTACTGTGTTGAGATCGGGGGTCTTGGGGGGAACGCTCCAGAGGGCCCCAGTGGCTGCAGTCGCATGTCGCCAGCTCGGCATGTCGGCGCATCTCCGTTTGATACGCGGCCCCATGGGGAGCTCAACCGAAGGCCCCAGTGGCCGCGGTGGCATGCCGCAACTTCGTAATTTCGTTTGGGGGTGACAGAGTTGTAAGCGTAAGCTGACCGGAAACTGCTCCGCTGACGGGCGCAGTTATCATGTCATTTTAGGAATCTTTACAAGTGTCGGATCTATCATCATCATCGCAACATGAAGGAACCTTTGTCCCGGCTGTGTAAATGTGGTGCAATCGATTCGATGCAGTCAATGTTGGGCAATCCATGTGGTGCGGAATAAGTGTTGTGCTCTTTAGGTGGAGCAGTCTATGTGGTACCATCTGCGTTTTTTTTTTTTTTTTTTTTTTTTTTTTTTTTTTTTTTTTTTTTTTTTTTTTTTTTTTTTTTTTTTCAAAAGATGGGTTGCAGTCCATGTGGTGTAACCTATGCTGTGCACTCTATGTTGTGTAATCTAGGTTGTGTGGCGCAGTCTTTGTCGCGACGACGAAGCGGCGACGGGGCGGCGACGGCGACAGCGCAGCCGCCAGACCGACCGTCAGTCCCAGACGACGGGCGGCAACGATGAGGCGACGGGGCGGCGACGGCGGCCACATAGCATCCAGCCCGAAGACACGGCCGTGACGACCTGCGACGACGAGGCGGCGACGGGGCGGCGACGGCGGCCACGTAGCCGCCAGACCGAAGACACGGACTAGTTCCCTTGAACAGAAGTAAGAACCCATACTTGCAAGCACTGTTCAGGGAGTATCACCATACCCATATCCGTTCACGTACTTTATTTAGACACATGTATGTACACGTGCGTTTACATATAAATCTACACGTGTGCGTGCCCACATCCACATGTGTACACCTGTATGTGCTCCTCTACGTGTGTACGTCTCTGTGCATACGTGCGCGGGTGCATCTTTCTACACCTTGCTTATACATGTGTTTGTGTTCAAACAGACATGTGTACACATACATGTTCATGTCGGGCTACTCATGTATGTACTCCAATATACCGAGCGGATGCGATCTTACCAGGAATGTGTATACACATGTATGCATTGACACATACATACACATCGATACACACATACATAGCCTCTCTGGAGCCTCATGGAGGCGGTTTGGGGATGTTTTTGGGGCCCCGCGGGGACTTCTTAGGGGTTAGGTGGGGCCTGATTTGGGCCTCCTGGGGACCACCTGGAGCTTCTAGGGGGCGTCTTCGGGGGCTGATTGCGGTCTCGGAGGTCGGCTTGGGGTGGAGAGCTTGGAATATTGGTTCGTGTTCCCTCTCTGGGGCCTCTTGGGGCCTTTGGGGCCCTCTTGGGGGCCTCTCGGGGCGTCTTGGGGCCCTCTTGGGCTTCTTGGGTAGTCTTGGGGCGATCTCGGGGGCCGCTTGGGCAGTCTTGGATGCCCAAAAAGACGAGGCCGCCACTACTTAGGCCTCCCGGGGCCCTTTAGGGGACCTCCTGGAGCCCTCTTGGGGCGTCTTGGGGTCCTCCTGGGCTTTCTGGAGGCCATCTGAGGCATCTTGGAGGGCTCTTGGGTCGGTTCAGGAGCCTCTTGGACCATCTTGGGGGGCTGTTGGGGCCCTCGTGTCCTGTCTTGGGGCCCTCGCGGCTCCGAAGCGTCATGCGACAAGTCCTGGAAGCGCCCAGCGCCCGGGAGCGCCCGAGAGCGCCTGGGAACGCCCGCACCTCCAGCAAACAGTAGCAACAGGAGGCAGGCCGATGGGGGGCAGGTGGCCCAGCGCGAGATGCCCGCGATGGACGAGCAGTGTCGCGCGTGTTGATGCTGCTCGCGCGCTACGGCACGGGGAGGGAATTCTTGCAGCCTGTGTGCTTGTCTTCCCGCGCGTTGCTCCTCCGTCCTCGTCCCTCCTGACCCTGCTGCTCTTCCTGCTGCTGCCGCTGCTGCTGCTGCTCCTCCTCCTTCCTTTTGTCGTCGTCGTCGTCGTCGTCGTTGTCTTCGTCCTTCTCCTCTTCGTGCCTCCACCGATCTCGCTCTCCTCGTGCCTCCATGTATCCCGCCGCGTCTCTCTCTGCACACTTGAGTGTTCCCCCTTCTCGTTCATCACTTCGAGCCCGAAGGCAACTGCGGGATGGTGAGAGGTGGTGAGAAGAGAGGGAGTGAGGGCCGTTGTGGAGGGGAAGTGTGAGGGGGGGGGCAGCAGGGAGAGGGGGGGGGGAGAGGGGGAGGGGAGCGGAGAGTGGACGTCCGTCAAGCTAGGTGCACTCGCGCCACATTTGATATCCTACCCCTTCCTTCCATGCTTTCCCGTCGTGCCGACTTGTCCTCTATCCGCTAACGGGTGTCGTAGCGGACCTGGAGCACCCAAAAGGACCTCACAGTGTTACGCGCAGTATGACAAGGTGAGCTGAGTACGTTGCAGGAGGAGGTGGCGGAGAGCAGGAGGATGAGCAGGAGGATGAGCAGCAGGAAGAGGAGAACGATGAGGAAGGACGAGGACATGGACGAACTGCATGATTAGGAGTACCAAGGGAAGGCGCGGGAGGGGAAATGAACGGGGCTACAATTTGACGAGGACGCACCCCGATCCGCTGGGGCGAGAGCGCCATTCTGAACGGCGCGAGCATCGCGCCGATCCTAAAACGAGGCCAGCGCTGTAGCGGGGGCACCGTCTGGTTCTCGGATGGAGAAGCACACGGGAGCACAAGTCGGACCAAGCCCGTGTGTGTGTGTGTGTGTGTGTGTGTTCAAGGCACTGCGCGGAGAGAGGGCGCGCCTCTCTCAAGGCGTCTGCGCGGGAGCGACGGGTGCGCAGTGTTCTTGTGGTGCAGCTGTGCATGGGCACGAGGCGGCCGCGGGCACGCCCGTCCTCGTGCTGTGTCGGAGTCGGCCTGGGCGTGCCTGGCGGCGTCCGTGGGGCCAGCTTGGGGCCTGTCGTGGCCCCCCCCCCCGCTGCTCTTGGTGCACGCAGGGGAGCGTTGTCGGCATCTCGTGTTTCTGGGGTCCTTGCCAATGCTTCGCAGGGAGCAGTGGCAGTCTCGCAGCACGGCGCGGTGCTGCTGCCGATGGCGCGCTCCGAATCTTCTTGGCTTGCTTCCAGCTTGCCTCCAGCTTGCCTTCAGTCTACACGTGTGAGACATCTGGCGCCTGCGTCGAAGAGACGCAGCCCGAAGATGTGGTGATCATTGACAGGCGGTCTGAATTATTGGCTCCACCGTCATCTAGAGTGCAATTAGAGAGTGGCCCGTAAACCTCTTGCGATCCTTGGGTTCCAGTGGAAGTGGCCGGGCGGGGCTAGGACAGTGATACATCGCCTCAGAGCGTTTCAGAACGCTTTCAGAGCCGTCGTCGTCGCCGCCGCCGCCGCCGCCGTCGTCGTCGTCGTCGTCGTCGTCGTCGTCGTCGTCGTCGACGTCGTCGTCGTCGTGGTCGGTCCCCTGTCCGTCCCTCTTGGGGTCGGGTTGCCGCCGATCAGCGCTGCCGCTGGCCAGGCCGACGGTCCGCGGCCGCCTGGCTGCTTGCTGGGCCCCACCCTGCAGGGAAGAAAGATATCCCCCCCAAAATTGGCACGACCGAAGACGAAGAGGGCGGGTATGGAGGGTTTGAGAAATACGCGTTGCATGACACTCGAGCAGGTAAGAACGAACAGTCCCAAACTGATTGTTGTTGTTGCTGTTATTGTCGTCGTCGTTGTTGTTGTTGCTGCTATTGTTGCTGTTCTTGTCGTTGTCGTCGTCGTCGTCGTCGTCGTCGTCGTCGTCGTCGTCGTTGTTGTTGTTGTTGTTGTTGTTGTTGTTGTTGTTGTTGTTGTTGTTGTTGTTGTTGTTGTTGTTGTTGTTGTTGACGTTGATGTTGATGTTGATGTTGATGTTGTGGTTGTGGTTGTGGTTGTGGTTGTTGTTGTTGTTGTTGTTGTGGCTGTGGTTGTGGTTGTGGTTGTTGTTGTTCTTGTTGTCGTCGTCGTCGTCGTCGTCGTCGTCGTCGTTGTTGTTGTTGTTGTTGTTGTTGTTGTTGTTGTTGTTGTTGGTGGTGGTGGTGGTGGTGTTGGTGTTGTTGTTGTTGCTGTTGAAGAACTCTCATTTCTGGGGAATAATTATTGTTGATCCCCCCACCGGTGCATACGGTTTTTTCTCAATCAAAGTGTGCTCCTCGACGCTCGCACCCGGTTTTTCGCAGGGAAAGTATGGAGGCTAAATTTGGGCACCTGGCCCCCGAGTTACAACAACAACGACTCCCGCCTGAGACGCCCTCACAATTTAGCCAGGACCCCCGTTCCCGCCCGAGACTTCCCCGAATTTGATTCAGGAATCGCGCTCTCGCTTGGGACTTTCTTACAAGCTATGCAGGAATCGCTCTCCCGGCGCTCTTGAGTCGCGCTCTCGCTGGAGACTTGCTTGCAATTTACTGAAGAATAACGCCCTTGCGTTGGAATTTCGTGCAATTTAAACAAGCGCCGCGCTCCCGACACCCAGGCACCCAGGAATCGCGCTCACGCTCAGGACTCCCTCACATATTACATAGGAATCGGAATCTCGCTGCCCTTCGTGGCCCCGTTGCAGCCCTTCGTGGCCCCCTCGCTTTGTTTCGTGGCCCCGTTGCAGCCCTTCGTGGCCCCCTCGCTGCCCTTCGTGGCCCCGTTGCAGCCCCTCGTGGCCTCCTCGCTGCCCTTCGTGGCCCCGTTGCAGCCTTTCGTGGCCCCCTCGCTTTGTTTCGTGGCCCCGTTGCAGCCCTTCGTGGCCCCCTCGCTTTGTTTCGTGGCCCCGTCGCAGCCATTCGTGGCCCCGTCGCAGCCCTTCGTGGCCCCCTCGCTGCCCTTTGTGGCCCCGTTGCATCCCTTCGTGGTCCCGTTGCAGCCTTTCGTGGCCCCATATATGTATGCCGTTCGTGGCCCCCGCTGGTTCGCGCCCGTGGTGGCCCCATATGTATGCCCTTCGTGGCCCCGCTGTCGCCCGTGGTGGTCCCCTCGCTGCCCTTCGTGGCCCCGTTGCTGCCCTCAGTGGCCCCGTCCTTGCCCTCCGCGGCCCATCATACGTATGTATGCCCTTCGTGGCCCCCGCTCGTTCGCGCCCGTCGTGTCCCCATGTGCATGCCCTTCGTGGCCCCGCTGTCGCCGTTTGTGGCCCACTCACTGTCCTACGTGGCCCAGTTGCTACCCTCAGTGGCCCCATCGTTGCCTTCTGTGGCCCCGCATTATCTGCCCTTCGTGGCCCCCGCTCGTTCGCGCTCTTCTTGGCCCCATACGCATTCCCTTCGGGTCCCCGCTGTCGCCCTTCATGGCCTAGTTCGTGTCCTTGTGGCCCTGCTGTCGTTCTCTCTCGCTCTCGCTTTCGCTCGTCGTCGACGTCGTCGCCGTTGTCGTCGCCGTTGTCGTCGAAGTCGTTGTCGTCGTCGTCGTTGTCGTCGTCGTGGTCGGTTCCCTGTCCGTCCCTGTTGGGGTCGGGTCGAGGGTCCGCGGCCGCCCCGCCGATCAGCGCTGCCGCTGGCCAGGCCGACGGTCCGCGGCCGCCCCGCCGCTTGCCGGGGCCCGGCCTGCATGGAACAAATGTATATCGCCCAAAAGGGATTCGATAGAAGACGAAGAGGGCGGGTATCGAGGGTTTGGGAAATATGCGTTATTGGACACTCGAGCAGATAAGGGTGAACGTTCTTAAAATGATTATTGTTGTTGCTGTTGTTGCTGTTGGTGTTGTTGTCGTCGTCGTCGTCGTCGTCGTCGTCGCCGTCGTCGTTGTTGATCCGTAGCCATTTTGGCTCAAGTCCGTAGCGTTTCGCTCAGGACAGAGTCTCTTGGCGTGGGGGAGCGACGGCCCCCGACCGCTCAGGTCGCCCCCCGCGGCGACACATTTCCCTTCACTGTACTGCGGTATCAGCCCGCATCGCTTTGCGTACCTACACCACGGCGGGCACGCCCCGCGGATGTCTCCCGATGGTGCACGAGGGCCTTTGGTCTCGGGTCGCGTTCAGCAGCGGCGTGCCTGGGCCCAGCCGTGGAACTGCAAGTCGTGCTGGAACAATCAGGGAGAGAGCTGGTGGAACCGGGCCGATCGACTTCATTGCAGCAAGTGCAACCTGCATCAGTCAGTCTGCTACGGTGGCCCGCGTACCTTGCCCACAGTCCCTGCAGTGCACGCGCAGCAGCGTGCAGCTTCGGGCAGCAGCGGCAAGGTCGAGCAGCAGCTCAAGCAATGCCAGGCAGAGTTGGAGAAGCTTCGTGCGCAGCTCGCTCGAGGGCCCCCGCCATCACCTCCAGACCCACGGGATGCAATGGAGGTGGACGAGGGGGGGGCCGACGGCGATCTCAAGCAGCAGCTGGCGGAGCTCAACTCGCAGATCGACGCTATCAAGGACGTTCAATGTAAGGAGGTGCAGCAGGCTTGCCAGCAGATGCGCGAGCGACAGGCGCGCTTGCGGCAGCGTGTCTCTGCGGCCAAGCCTCTGGACACACGCCTCAAAGAGCTCTCTTTCACGCATCAGCGGCTTTGTAAGAAGGCAGCGAAGCAGGAAGAGAACATTCGAGAGTTGGAGGAGAAGGTCAGGTTCGCCCAGGAAGCGGTGGTGCGGGCCAACAAGGAGCTCAGCGCCACCAAGAGTGAGATGGTCGAGATCGAGCAGCAGAGGCGCGAGTTGGTCGTTGCCTGCCCTCAGCCACCGCAGCCTGAGCGAGGGCAGGCGCAGTCGCCGCAGCAGGTCATCGGCGGGCTCCACGACATCTCCGTGGGCCAGCTGGGTGAGATGCTGCAGGGGTTCGGAGGGTCCGTGCAGTCGGCGCAGAAGCTGTACGATGCGGTCCAGGAGGTGCGTGAGGCGGAGCGCGTGTACCGCGAGAAGAGGGAGCAGGAGGCAGCAGCTGCGCGCGCAGCAGCCGAGGAGGCTGAAGCGGAGAGCTCTTCGCCTGCGGCAGCGAGCGCGCCTGCGCCTGCAGCCAGCCCAGCCGCCAGCTGGATCCCAGACTCCTCGGCGGCCGATGCTGACACGCTGCGTGAGTTCCTGGGGACCTGCAATGTTCAGGTACCCGAGGATGAGGATGATCTTCGGGAAGCGGCCAAGCGTGCAGGAGAGCAGATCGACAGCTTTGCCAAGAAAGCCAGAACGAGGACATGGGCTTGCCATTCCCTCGGCGATCAGGCTGTTACTCATTCTTTGTGCGATGGTTAGAGTTGTTACCGCTAACACGGCGAGCCACGGGCCAATGGTCCGCATGCTGGAGTCCGACATCACGTCGCTGGCATTTGACAAGGAGTTGACGGTGTTCTGTATTCAGGAGCACCATCTCAGTGACAAGCTGGCCGACCACCAATCGAGGTTGGGGGCAGCAGGGTACCACGGGGTCTGGGCCAAGGCATTGGACACAGACAACGGTGGTACGACAGGTGGGGTGGCAGTGCTTTGTCCTAAGCGAGTTCAGATCACGGCGCCGCCACGGTGTGACGACGGGCTGCTGGTCCCAGGCAGAGCAGTGGCAGGACATGTTCACAGTGCCGTCCGAGGCGGCTTTGTAGTGGTATCCGTCTATTTGCACGTGGATGACCAGATGGGGGAGAAGAATGTCGCGATCCTGGTGGATGTGGCGGCCTATCTCTTCCGTCTCAACGAGATGGGGATCGAGTGGGTTGTTGGGGGTGACTTTCAGATGGAGCCTGACAAGTTGATGTCGTGGGCCGCCGCTTTCGGGGGCGTGGTGTCCGCCACAGCGGATCCAACTTGTGTGCAGGCAGTGCCGGGCTCCACGATTGATTTCTTCGTGATAAGTGCTAACTTAGCGATCAGAACCACCCCAGCTGTTGTGCTCGAAGATGTGTGTCTCGCTCCCCACAAACCGGTTTCGGTCGGCATTCGAGGGGCTGATGTCAAGCTGTGGTGCAGAGTCGCGCGCCAGCCCAAGAGGATGCCAATGGTTGCCAAGACAGGATGTGCGCGTTTCCCCAGGCGGTGGGCGCGTTTTCGTCAGCAGGTAGCCCAGGCCCGAGATGCAGAGGACCTCAGTGTCAGATGGGATGAGTTTCTTACGAAAGTTGAGCGTGAGCTTCTGGACCGACACGATATTGTAGGGCCACAACGTTCTTTCTACGAGGGCTACGCTGGCAAGCACGAGGTGACTTGGAAGGAGCTCAGTTTCGTGCCGAAGAAGCGTGCGGTCCAGCTGCAGCCTGTGCAGGCAGCGTGGGCCACGGCGGCCAGGTGGGCCCGCCACCTGCGATCGGTCAGCCAGGCCCTGCACACGTTCGCGCCGAGGCTAGAGGTGGATGACGGCGACCAGGCAAGGCGTTTCCGACGTATAGCCAAGGTGCTGGTGGATGCCGACAGGTTCTGCGACCGCATCGCCAAGGTGGAGTGGGTGCACAAGGAGCTGGACCACCACAGTAGTGCTCTTTTTAAGGCTGGGCTGTCGGCCCTAGCCGACCCTTTCTTTCAGGATTTATGCGACCGCATCCTGGAGCGAGCGTCGCTCCAGGAGTCGGCCCACCTCGCCAGCAAGTCAGAGGACTGGCAACGATGGGTGCGAGAAAGTTTCTCAGGAGGAGCCCGCCAGGCCCACAGGTACTCTAGAGCTCGTGCTGTCCAGGAGGTCATTGGAGCCACCCAGAGAGCCCAGCCCTTTGAGCTTTCGGATGAGGTGGTTTCGGACTGGGGGCTTATTTGGGCCACTCACGGGTGCGCCAGACCTGAGATCCCTGGGGACGCCGAGTCTTGGGAAGAACTCCCTGAACTTTCGGTGGCTGACTTGAGAGCTGTCATTTTGAAGTTCCCTGTGTCCACGGCCGTGGGGTGTTGTAAAATACATCCTCGCTCGCTTCAGTACCTTTCAGACCAGGCCCTTGAGGCCTTCGCATCTTTGCTGCATCAATGCGAGCGTCGTCTCTGCTGGCCAAAAGACAGGATTGTGAGCAGGCTCTTCCGTCTGGCCAAGCCAGACGGGGGGCATCGTTTAATTGCGCTCCTAGACTCTTTCATCAGAGTGTGGGCGCGAGCCCGCAGGCCTATCAGTGAGGCCTGGGAGCGTGCCAATAGGACGGAGGAGTTCTGGGGTAGCGGGAAGGGGAGGAGTGCGAGCGATTCTGCCTTCGATTTGAACCTTTCCGCCGAAGTTGCCAAAGCAAAGGGCCTGCACTGGATCAGCGTGCTCCTGGACATGGCCAAGTGTTATGAAATGATCAAGCTTTCGGCTCTCTTTGACGTGTATCGGAGGGTGGGATTCCCCCTTCGATTAGGTTGGATGCTGATTCAAAGCTATGTGGCACCCCGTAGGATCGACGCATACGGGAGTTTGAGCGAGAGTTACGTTTCTTTTCAGGGCATTTTAGCAGGTTGTGCGCACGCCTGCGCCAACATGCTTGCAGTGCTGCTAGACCCTGTCAAAAAGATTGTCGCTAGGTATCCGTCTATTAAGCCGAGGGCCCTCATGGATGATATTTCCCTTCAATGGTGTGGTGAGACCGCCAAAGGAGGGGAGTTAGTCTTTGCTGCAACGCGAGAGCTGTGCCACCTCCTAGCCCCGATTGGTCTCCTTCTTCAGCCAAACAAGTCTGGGTTCCTCGCGAGCACGACAGCGGCAGAAAAAGAAGTTCGTTTGTCGGCTCGCATGATAGGGTTTCACAGCAAGGCTCATCTTCGCAACTTGGGCCATGATTTGTACGGTAGGCGTGTAATTCGCAAAGTTGAAAAAGCCAGGGTCGCCAAGCTCCAGGGGCGTCGGGCCAAACTTCGGGTCCTGAAGAAAGCCGCGGGGCCTAAGGTGGCCATGCTCTGGCGGACTGGGCTCATGCCCTGTGGGGCCCACGGTGCGGCGGTTTCTGGGGTCTCGGATCAGGTCCTCAGAAGCCTGCGTGCAGTGGCGGCCGAGCTTGCAGGAGCTAGAGGCCGCATGCACGTCACGGCGTTTCTCAGTACGCACCGTGACGAGAACTATGACCCACTAGTCGATGCCACAGTGCCTCTTGTTTTTCGATACTGCTGCTGGGTCTGGGACCGTCGTGCTAGTGATGTAGATCTTTGGCATGCGTGGAACGCGGCGGCCTCACGGCTAGCCAACAGACCGCTCTGGAGGGATGTTCGAGGGCCCGTGGGAGCCGTCTTTTTGAGCCTGCTGCGTGTGGGATGGGCCCTTGTGGGACCGACCCATATTCGGACCGACCAGGGAGCTGTTTTGTCGCTTTGCCACGTTTCGCCTTGGGATTTAAAACGCCAGCTCATCGAGGGTATCAACAGGGCTCAGATGATTCAGCTTGTGTCGGCCATCCCCGAAGCTTCTGGCGAGGAGATTGTTTGGGGTCGTGCGCTGCGGGTCGCGGTAAACTCCGTGAGGGAACCTAAGAGGCGCGCGACTTTGAAGGCCTTGCTAGCAGGGGGGCTCTGGCCGCCAGCTCGGAAGTTTAGTCATGGTCTGGCTGATTCGAACCTCTGTCAGTTTTGCAAGCAGCAGATAGGCACATTCGGCCATCACTGGTATGAATGTGAAGAGCTCTGGCGCCAGGGTGACGCCCCAGAGGCAGGGCCCGCATTGCCAGAGGAAAGTTTCAAGCGACGGCAGCTGCCCAAGGACTCGGCTCGAGGAATCCCCCCCGACTTCGATTCGGTTGAGTTGGTTTACGGTTTGCCGTTTCAGCCTGTGGTTTTGGAGCCAGTCCCGAGCGTGCTGCCTGTTTTTTCTTGGGGGGCCACCCACCTTCCTTGGGGAAAACGTGTTTACACCGACGGCTCGGGCCACGCCAACGGAGTCCCCGAGATGGCCCGCTGCGGCTGGGCGGTCGTCGAGATGTCGGCCCGAGGATGGCCGATCAGGGCCCTGTATGGAGGCCTCGCGGGACGGTGCCAGACGGTGCCGCGAGCCGAACGGCAAGCCCTCTTGGAAGCTTTGAAGGTGGTCCCCCCTGGAGCTGAGCTGGTCTCGGACCACCGCTCGGCAGTGATCGAGGGCAACAGCTGGGATCCAGCTCTGGCGACGGGAGCGTTCAAGCACGCGTCAATCTGGAGGCAAATTTTTAAAATCGTCGGATCGAAGGAACGACCTTCCTTCCGTTGGACCCCCGCCCATGGAGATCTGGACGAGATTTTGGAGGGCGAGTGGTCGTTTGTTGAGGCTGGTGTTTCGCGTGAGTCCGATCTCCTTGGGAACGGGTGGGCAGACTTTTTCGCGAAGATGGGTGCTGCTCAGATCCGAGCGGCCGAGAGTGCAGTCGAGGCAGTCAGAGTCGGCCTCAGCGAGGCCAAGCTGAATCTTGATTTTATTTCGCGGGCGGCCCAATTCGTGGCCGCGTCTTCGGTCCCCGAGCCGAGGCCGCCTGCCAGGCCGAGAAACTCCACGGCCCCTCCTTTGGCCCTGATGGCCCACGACCTCGAAACGATTCCGTCGGGAGGTGTGCGGTGCACATGGTGCCACAGTATCGCGAAGTCGGCAGGAGGCCGAGCCAGGCTTGAGCAGCCTAGCGCGGTCTGCAGGCCGACCGACTTGCATTTGTTTTTAGCTGCTGTCCGACACCACCGCCTCGGGGGCGTCCTCCCTAGGGCGCGAGGTGAGGCGGTGCGTCGAGCGTGGCAGGCCCTCGGCTTCGAGGGAGAGCAGGGTGAAGCTGTCGCCCCGCCGTCGGTCTTCCACTTCTTGCAGCACCAGGTCGCGGCTGTTGGCCGCTACCTGATCTGTCAACGTTGTGGGGCCCACGCGCTGATTGAGGCGCCGAGCTGGCGCGCCCTGCTTAAGACCTGCGCGGGACGCATGTCCAAGGACCAGCGGTGGTTCCTGGACCGTGTCTGTGCAGGGCGCGAGCCCCGATAGGGGCGAGCAAGGGTGGGCCGACCCTGGGGGTTAGCCCACCGCCTGCTTGCCCCTATCTGGGGCTCGTTCTTTCCTTGCGGGCGGTGCTGCACTGAGCACCCGCCCTTTCCTTTCTGTTGAGAGGCTTGCCTCTCGGTGCTCGCGGCCAGCGCCCGAACGGACGAGCGCTCGCATCGGCGTGGAACGTGGAACGTCGTCGTTGTTGATTGTTGATCCCCCCGTCCGGTGCACATTGTTTTTTCGATTGAAGTGCCCTTCCCGGGGCTCGCACCCTGTTTTTTTATCAGGACAAGTCTTGAAGGTCAAACTGTGTCGTTGGCCCCCGATTGACAACAACAGCGGCTCCCGCCTGATATTTCTTCACAAGTTATGGAATAAAATTACCGCCGGATCGCGGTTCCCGCTTGATAGTTCCTGACAATTTATTGGAATCGCGCTCTCGCTGGGGACTTCCAAATTACCGCCGAATCGCGGCTCCTGCCTGATACTTCCACACAATTTATTCAGATGCTGTTCCTCGACGTTCAGGAATCGCGCTCCCGCTACATATTCCTTTGCGGTTCAAGCAGAACTTCCGCTTCAACGACCCGCCCGCTCGACCCGCCCGTCTGGTCCTGCCCGCCCGACCAACCCGTTAGGGACTGCAGTCGCCGCTCGCTGCCCTTTGCCCGCCCTCGATGCCCTTCGCTGCCCGTGCTGGTTCCGCGGTCGCCTTCGCTCGCTGCCCTTCGTGGCCCCGTTGCTGCCCTCACTGGCCCCGTTGCTGCCGATTGTGGCCCGCATTCTATGCCCTTCGTGGCCCCCGCTCGCAGTCGCCCGTCGTGGCCCCATACGCATGCCCTTCGTAGCCCCGCTGTCGCCCTTTGTGGCCCTGTTGCAGCCCTTCGTGGCCCCTTTGCTGCCCTCAGTGGCCCCGTTGTCGCCCCTCGTGGCCCCATATACGAATGCCCTTTGTGGCCCCCGCTCGTTCGCGCCCGTCGTGGCCCCATATGCATGCCCTTCGTGGCCCCGCCGTCGCCCTTCGTGGCCCCCTCTCTGCCCTTCGTCGCCCCGTTTCTGCCTTCAGCGGCCCCGTTGCTGCTCCCTTCCTCCTCCTCCTTCCCTTCCTCCTTCTCCTCCTTCCCTCCCTCCCTCCCTCCTTCCCTGCCTCCCTCCCTCCCTCCTCCTCCTGGTCCTCCTCCTCTTTCTCCTCCTCCTCCTCCTCCTCCTCGTCCTCCTCCTCGTCCCTTTCCTCCTCCTCCTCCTCCTCCTGCTCCTCCTCCTCCTCCTCCTCCTCCCTCCTCCTCTTCCTCCTCCTCCCTCCTCTCGTCGTGGTCGTTGTCGTCGTGGTGGGCCCGCTGTGCCATTTCCCCCAAAGGTCATGGGAGGTTTTCGGGTGCGTTCCAATCCCCCCGCGCCCTGTTTCCGCACCAATCTCCGCTCGTATCCTCCTGCCCCCACATTTCAACGTTCTTTCGTAGTCTTCTCTACTCCTTTATCTTAATTTTCATATCGTTCGTACTCCATGGTGCAATTCCTCAGTTCTTCGCATTCCGCCCGCTCCTCCCCAGGCCACTCCATCCCACCCCAACAATCTCCACCCCTTCCCGCTCGCATTCCGCATTTCTCCCAAATTATTCCCAGTCCCTCCTCCAGATTCCTCCGTGCGCTCCCCGCTCCTCCGCATTCCTCCGGGTTCCTCTTCTCCACTTCTTGCCGGTCCTCCTCCTGAGACCCTACTCTTGTCCACTTCA
>CAUYUJ010015049.1:1054452-1057867 GCA_963575745.1 Prorocentrum cordatum
TGATGGTGCTGCTGATGATGATGCTGATGATGCTGCTGCTGATGATGATGATTGTGCTGATGATGATGATGCTGATGATGATGATGATGATGACAATAGTGATGCTGATGATGATGATGATGATGATGATGATGATGATGATGATTACGATGGTGATGATGATGATGATGATGATGATGATGATGATAATGATGGTGATGATGATGATGTTGATGATGATGATGATGATGACGAGTGATGATGATGATGATGATGATGATGATGATGATGATGATGGTGGTGATAATAATGATGGTGATGATGCTGGTGCTGCTGCTGCTGATGATGATGATGATGATTATGATGATGCTGATGATGATGATGCTGCTGTTGCTGATGATGATGATGCTGATGATGATGATGATGATGATGATGCTGATGATGATGATGATGATGATGATGATGATGATGATGATGATGATGATGATGATGATGATGATGATGATGATGATGATGATGATGATGATGATGATGATGATGATGATGATGCTTCGGATTATGACTGTTGTGGTGGTGGTGGTGGTGCTTGCTGATGCTGGTGATGCGGCAGGCGATTACGGAGGGAGGGAGGAAGGGAAGGATGGGGGGAGGGAGGAAGGGGGATATGGATGGGGGTGGATGGAGGGACGGAAGGGGAGGGAGGGATGGGGAGGGGTGGGATGGATGGGGGGATGAGGGAGGGAGGGAGGGAGGGAGGGAGAAAGGGGGGAGGGAAGGGTTGGGGGGGGAGGGGGGGGGAGGAGGGGAGAGGGACAGAAGTAGTATGGGGGGAGGAGGGGGGGGGAGGGAGGGGGCAGGGAGGGGAGGGGTGAGGACAAGCTAGGTGCGCTCGCGTCATATCTGACATCCTACCCCTCCCTCCCATCCCTTACCATGGCGCAGATCCCCTCTCTACTCGCACAGTCGGATGTCAAGCAGGGCGATGATCCCGAAAGGGTACGCGATGCATTGTAGAGCACGGCATGGCATGGCGTAGAAGAGCACCGCGAAGCGTAGTATCAACCTAGCATTGCATTGCATGCCGTGGCATGGCACGGGAAATGACGCCAGCGCTGCAGCGAGAGCACGAGTCGAAACGAGCGGAAGCGCGGAAATGAGGCCAGCGCTGCAGCGGGAGCACGATTCGGAACGAGCGGAAGCACGGAAATGAGGCCAGTGCTGCAGCGAGAGCACGATTCGGAACGAGCGGGGCCCGAAAATGAGGCCGGCGCCTCAGCGAGAGCAGCATTTTTGGAAAAATTGCAGGCGAAAACCTACCTCCGGGGAAGGCTTCCCGGGCGCCAGAAGCAGAAATCCAGCATTTTCAAGAGGACATTGTATTGGAATGGCCTTTGTTCGGTGCCGCCTCGGAACTCGATTTTCCGGCGCCGGCCGGAACCGGCTCCGGACCCGGCCCAGGCGCCGGCCCGGGCGCCGGCTCGGGCGTCTGGCCCGGGAGCCGGCTCGTGCGCCGGCCTGGGCGTCGGAATCGGCCCGGGAGGCTTCCTGGGCGCCGGAAGCAGAAATTCAGCATTTTCAAAAGAATAATGTGTATTAGAATGGCCTTTTTTCGGCGCCGCCTCGGAACTCGATTTTCCGGCGCCGGCCGGATCCGGCTCCAGACCCGGCCCGAGCGCCGGCGCGGGCGCCGGCTCGGGCGTGCAGCCCGGGCGCCGGCGGAAATGATGCCAGCGCTGCAGCGGGAGCACGATTCGGAACGAGCGGGGCCCGAAAATGATGCCGGCGCCTCAGCGAGAGCAGCATTTTGGAACAAATGCAGGCGAAAACCCGACTCCGGGGAAACCTGTGTGTAAAATTATCCCGGCAAAGCAACCGAACAACGATGTGTAGGAGCATATCTGGAAGCAGTCCCCTTAGGATTCAGATGAGAATCCAGTTGTAGAATTCTGCTGTTCTCGCAGTCGTAGTCGCATTTGCGATGACAGTCGCAGTGGCAACGGCAGTCGCAGTCGCAGCCTCAGCCTCAGCCTGCCTCAGCCTCAGCCTCAGCCAGCCTCAGCCTCAGCCTGCCTCAGCCTCAGCCTCAGCCTCAGCCTGCCTCAGCCTCAGCCTGCTTCAGCCTCAGCATCAGTCTGCCTTCAGACTCGGCCTCAGCCTCAGCCTGTCTCAGCCTCAGCCTGCCTCAGCCTCAGCCTCAGCCTCAGCCTGCCTCAGCCTCAGCCTGCCTCAGCCCCAGCCTCAGCCTGCCTCTGCCTCAGCCTCAGCCTCAGCCTGCATCCGCCTCAGCCTCAGCCTCAGCCCCAGCCTCAGCCTCAGCCTCAGCCTCAGCCTGCCTCAGCCTCAGCCTGCCTCAGCCTCAGCCTCAGCTTCAGCCTGCTTCAGCCTCAGCCTCAGTCTGCCTGCAGCCTCGGCCTCAGCCTCAGCCTGCCTCAGCCTGAGCCTGCCTCAGCCTCAGCCTCAGCCTGCCTCAGCCTCAGCCTCAGCCTGCTTCAGCCTCAGCATCAGTCTGCCTTCAGCTTCGGCCTCAGCCTCAGCCTGCCTCAGCCTCAGCTTGCATCAGCCTCAGCCTCAGGCCCAGCCCGCCTCAGCATCAGCCTGCCTCAGCCTCAGCCTCAGCCTGCCTCAGCCTCAGCCTCAGCCTGCTTTAACCTCAGCATCAGTCTGCCTTCAGCCTCGGCCTTAGCCTCCGCCTGCCTCAGCTTCAGCCTGCATGAACCTCAGCCTCAGCCTCAGCCTGCCTCAGCATCAGCCGGTCTCAGCCTAAGCCTCAGCCTGCCTCAGCCTCAGCCTCAGCCGGCTTCAGCCTCAGCCTCAGTCTGCCGTCGTCCTCGGCCTCAGCCTCAGGCTGCCTCAGCCTCAGCCTGCATCAGCCTCAGCCTCAGCCTGCTTCAGCCTCAGCCTCAGCCAGCCTCAGCCTCAGCCTCAGCCTGCCTCTGCCTCAGCCTCAGCCTGCTTCAGCCTCAGCCTCAATCTGCCTTTAGCCTCGGCCTCAGCCTTAGCCTGCCTCAGCCTCAGCCTGCATCAGCCTCAGCCTCAGCCTCAGCCTGCCTCAGCCTCAGCCTGCCTCAGCCTCAGCCTCAGCCTGCCTCAGCCTCAGCCTCAGCCTGCTTCAGCCTCATCAGCCTGCTTCGCCCTCAGCCTCAGTCTGCGTTCAGCCTCGGCCTCAGCTCAGCCTGCCTCAGCCTCGCCTGCATCTGCCTCCGCCTCAGCCTCAGCCTGCCTCAGCCTCAGCCTCCGCCTGCCTCAGCCTCAGCCTGACTCAGCCTCAGCCTCAGCCTGCTTCATCCTCAGCATCAGTCTGCCTTCAGCTTCGGCCTCAGCCTCAGACTGCCTCAACCTCAGCCTGCATCAGCCTCAGCCTCAGCCTCAGCATGCCTCAGCATCAGCCTGCCTCAGCTTCAGCCTCAGCCTCAGCCTGCCTCTGCCTCAGCCTCAG
>CAUYUJ010015049.1:1064202-1095100 GCA_963575745.1 Prorocentrum cordatum
TCCTCTTCTCCTCCTCCTCCTCCTCCTCCTCCTTCTCCTCCTCCTCCTCCTCCTCCTCCTCCTCCTCCCCTTCGGCTGAACTGTTCCTCCTTCCCGGCTCCCAGCCTGGCCTGGCCTCCCACTCTCTCTCTCTCTCTCGCTCTGGCCGAGGACGGCGCGACGCCCTCGCGGCCGCCCAAGGCGCCGTCCCCGGCGAAGTGCAGGACGGCGCAGCCCGGGGGGGGAATGCCCCTGTGCAGCAGGCGGAGGGGAGAGGAAGGAGGGAGGAGGGAGCAGAGAGGAGGGGGGAGGGACGAGGAGAGGAAGGAGGAGGACGAGGAGCAGGAGCGGAGGAGGACAATGAGGAGGATGCACGAGGAGGGGAACAAACATTGACATACACATGCGAACTCGGAGGCCCGCGCGGATTTTTCGGATCAGCGCTGGACCCCCCTCCCTCGCGCGCGATGCGCGCCAGGGGCGGCGCCAGAGGTGCCGCCATGGGGGTCCAGCGCGGATCCGAGAAATCCGCGCGGACCTCTGAGTTGTTATGTTTATGTCATTATTTGTTTTCCTCCTCCTACATCCTCCTCAGTCCTCCTCCGCTCCTGCTCGTTGTCCTCCTCCTTCCTCTCCTCTTCCCTCCTCCCTCCTCTCTGCACCCTCCTCCCTCCTCCCTTTCCCCTCCGCCTGCTCCACAGAGGCCTCTTCGAGGAGGCCTAGGAGGCGGGGTGTCTCATTCGTTTTTTTTTTTTTTTTTTTTTTTTGTTTTTGGTTTTTTTTTTTTTTTGTTTTTTTGTTTTTTTTGTTTTTTTTTGTTTTTTTTTGTTTTATTTCTCTCGAGCCAGTCGTTTCATCCAGAGAGCCGCACCTAGTGCATGCCGTCGTCCGACGACGACCTCCTTCCTCCCTCCTTTTCTTCCTCCTCCCACCCCTCCTCTCCGAGTTTCAGGCCCCCAGGCCGCCCAAGTGGGACCAGAGCGAATTGGGTCGCAGGATCGCCCCGCGTCGGGGAATCGGCGATGCGGCTTGATGTGAAACCCGATTTTCGTTCGATCCTCCGACCCCTGTCGGGTTGGATTCTGTCTTGTCGGCCTCCCAGTCCTCCCCCGCTGGAACCAGCGGAGGTCCGCGCGGAATCCCCGGATCCTCATTCGACCCCCTGGCGCCGCCCTTGGCACCGCCACTGGCGCGCTGCGCACGCCGGGGAGGGGGGTCAGCGTCGAGCCAGGAAGTCCGCGCGGGCCTTCGTCGGTTTATGCTCTCCTTCTGTTCCTTCCTTCTGTTCCTCCCTGCCCTCCATCACTCCCTCCCCCTTGCCACAGCAATCTACGGGCAGGGGTGGAGGTGGCATTTGTCTGGGCACCACCCGGAACCACGACCACAACAGTGTTGTAGTCAGGCAGGCCCCTCGGGGAAGAACCCACCGACATCGACAGAAGCACTTTGGTTGCGGTCGTGGTCGATTTGGCCGTCCTGGGACGCCACATCGTCCGCAGCCAGTGCGAAACTGCTTTCTGTGTTAAGACAACTTCTTGCATGCGCAAAATATCCCGCAGGAAGTGTCCTCGATGCGGAGATGGTCGCTTGCTGTCCGCGCAACTTGAAGCTGAGTCTCATCTTACCGTCCAGTATTTTGGCTCGGCTTGTGCGGAAGTGAACTGTGGTCTGGCGGTGGCCAGAATTGCCTCCCACCCTTCTCACCGTCTTTATTGGCTAGCTTCTGGCCACGGCTCGGATGATAGACCACGTTTGTCCTTTCTCCCCTCCCGCCCTTCCTTTACGCAGTGCTCGACGCATCAAGCGTGCCAGCCCGTGCGGTCACGCAGCGCCACGAGCTGGGGGACAGACCAGCACCAACCACCTCTGGGAGGCTGGCGGCACTTGTGGCCGCCCGTCCGACGCCAAGATGTGCCCAGCGGGCCTCGCGGCGGCACGCGAGGCACACGTCGACAAGGCAGGTATTTCGCAGACAGGGTGGTCAACGGAGGTTCAGTCGAGCTTCGGTGCCGGTATATCCGTGGTGGAGTACCAGCCCAATCCTGCAGAGTCCTGTGAAATCCTCCTAACCCCGCTCAATCCTGCTCGATCTGGCTAATCAGGCTTCATCAAGTGAATTGGCGTCTTCATTTTGCTTAAAAGCCTTTAATATTTCTTACAGAGCCCTCCCATGAGTTGCCTTCTGACGCTGGGGCGACGAGGTGAGAACAAGCCGAGGTTCGGCAGCGCACTCTGCCTTCCATTTCCAGCCGGCGCCATGCTGCTGCCGGCGGCAGTGCCCGACCCACAGAGTGTCCGAGGCGGCTCACAACGCCCCGACCCCGAACAAGACTCGGCAAGCAGTTCGTCGTGGACGACCGTGTACGGGGCGGCCCTGTCCGCAGAGGGCACAGCGATGTCAGTGCCGTCACCGTCAACGAGGCCACGTGTCAGCATGCGGGTTCGCATCTACGGCAGCGCGGGGCCCCACTGTCGCTCCAGGCGCTCTCGAAGGCCACGCTGTGCGCGCACGCCCAGGGCCGATGGCGCTGGCGTGAAACAGTGGATGCACACAGCGAGGGATGTGTCAGAATGGCGGAGTGTGGAGGCTCTCGGCTCGTGTCTGCGGCAGTGAGTTCGTCTGTTCGTCTGCGGGGGCTGCGCCGCCTCTCATCCCGCCTGGATGGGCGCGGCCCTGCCCGCTGCTGCTGCGCGAGGCTTGACTCGTTGCGGGAGGGCGGGGCAGTCGAGGTTCAGTGCTGCGCGAGCTGGGCGGGACTTGCGAGCGCAAGGTGCGGCCTTGTCTCAGAGTCCCTTCATCAGCTAGAGCCCACAGGCCCGTGCGAAAGGTGACGGGTGTGCTTTTTGAGCCCGCCGCCCCCCGTTCCAAGCAACACCGCAGTGAGCATTGAAGTTTTGTGTTGGGGGGCAGGCGGTGCAGGGGGCACGCATGGGAATCGGCGGCGACGGGGAAGGCGACGGCGATGATCACGACTGCGACGACGGCGTGTACGACGACGGTGGCAGCGACGAGGGAGGACCCGCATCATGACGTCGACTTCCCAGCGGAGGATCCAAACACATAGAGAGCAGAAGGCAGCCCCCCATGCCTGACCGACACGGTGGAGGGCTCGGCTGCCTGTCCGTGTCCGCGCCCTCCAGGCAGACACCGCGACTACCACGCGACGTCGTCGACAGTGACGGCGACGACGCCGACGACGACGCCGACGACGGTTGCGACGACGGCGACTGCGACGACGGCGACGACGAGGACGGCGACAATGACGGCGGCGATCGCGCCCCTCGTCGGTGGGCGCTCCAGGATGGTGTCGAAGGCGCTCACGGTGCTGCTCAACAGGAGCGCGCACCTTTCGACCACGCTGCCCTGCGACGACACCTCCTGCTCGGTGGCAAGCGCCGCTCGCTCCCCGGGGTGCCCGTCAGACCCATTTTGGGCTCCCGCCGAGGGTGTGGTGGATTCCCCCGGTCTGCTCGCTCCTCCTCCTCCTCCTCGCCCTCCTCGCCTTCGTCCTCCTCGCCCTCCTGCTCGTCCTCCCCCGCGCGCGACACAGGTAGGGCACCCGCCCTGTGTGTGGCGCGCTCCCCCCTTCTGCTCGCTCCTCCTCGCTCCTCCTCCTCCTCCTCCTCCTCCTCCTGCTCCTCCTCGTTCTACTGTCTGTGCTGCACAGACATGGAGGCGATGGCCGCTGCGTTTTGTCCTCGTTCTCCTCCTCGCCCTCCTCGTGCGCGAGACAGTGGTTCGCACAGTCCAGAGGCCACGGCCTCGCCCACCCAGTCTCCGCGAGGACACCGGCGCCTGTCTTGCTGTCCGCAGTGGTTGTCGTTCGTTGGTTCGTCACGGATGGTGCTCATGGGGTGAGTCGAATCGAGTTCTCGTCGTCCGCCTCGTCCTCCTCATCTCCATCAGGCGTCTTGGAGTCTGCCCCTCTGTGACTGCGAGATGCCCTTGCTCCTTGCCCAGGGCCGCTTTGGGATTCACAATCATGTGCCTGCACGGTTCGAGGAGACGAGCGGAAGGAATGGCAGGATTATGATGGTGATGATGATGCTGACGATGATTAGGATGAGGATGAGGATGAGGACGAGGACGAGGACGAGGATGATGACGAGGATGGTGGTGGTGATGCTGATGATGTTGCCGATGCTGATGATGCTGATGCTGCTGATGATGACGATGATAATGATGGTGGTGGTGGTGATGATGGAATTGCTAGTGGTGGTGATGATGATGACAATGACGATGATGCTGATGCTGCTGATTATGATGATGATGCTGATGATGATGATGATGATTGTGATGATGGTGGTGGTCGCAATGATTATGATGATGGTGGTGTTGGAGATGCTGATGCTGAAGCTGATGGTGATGGTGCTGATGATGGTGGTGGTGGTGCTGCTGATGATGGTGGTGCTGGTGGTGGTGATTCTGATGCTGATGCGTATAATGATGGTGAGGGTGGTGGTGCTGATGATGCTGATGATGATGATGCTGATGCTGATGCTGATGATGGTGCCGGTCGAAAGGATGATGACGATGATGACGAGGATGATGAGGATGATGATGATGACGAGGACAAGGATGATGATGAGGATGGTGGTGGTGATGTTAATTTTGATGCTGATGCTGATGCTGATGATGATGAGGATGAGGATGAGGATGATGATGATGAGGACGATGATGGTGATGATGACAGTGATGATGATGCAGATTCTGATGCTGATGATGGTCATGATGATGTTGTCTTGATGATGATGTTGCTGATGATGATGCTGATGAAGCTGGAGGTTGTGGTGATGCTGCGCTGATGCGGATGCTGATGCTGCTGATGATGCTGCTGATGGTGGTGATGATGATGAAAGAGGTGATGGTGGTGTTGATGTTCATGACTATTGTGGTGTTGCTGCTGATGATGATGATGATGATGATGATGATGATGATGATGCAGATGATGATGATGATAATGCTGATGGTGATGATAGTGGTGCTCGTACTGATGATGCTGATGACGACGATGCGATTGCGGTGGTGGTGAGGCTGATGCTGATATTGATGCTGATGTTCATAATGACGATAATGAAGATGATGATGCTGATGACGTTGGTGATGGTGATGATAATGATTATGGTGGTGCTGGTGGTGATGATGAGGATGATGGTGTTGCTGGTGGTGGTGCTGATGATGCTGCTCCTGATGATGCTGCTGATAGTGATGATCGTGGTGGTCGTACTGATGATGCTGATGATGAAGATGATGGTGGTGGTGGTGGAGCTGATGATGATGATGGTGATGATTGTGATGAGGATCAGGATGAGGACGTGGTTGAGGATGAGGATGAAGATGATGTTGATGATGACGATGCTGAATTTGGTGGTGGTGATGATGAGATGGTTGTGGTTGTGGTTGTGATTCTGATGATGATGGTGGTGGTGCTGACGGTAATGATGCTGATGCTGACTCGGATGGTGGTGGTGGCAATGATGAGGCTGATGATGACTATGCTCATGGTACTGATGCTTATGATGGTGATGGTATTGGTGGTGTTGATGTTGATGCTGATGATGATTCTTATGATGCTGATGATGGTGGTCAAGGGGATGGTGATGGTGATCGTTTTGGTGGTAGCGATTTTGATGATGATAGTGGTGGTTGTTGCAGTGCTGATGATGATGCTGATGCTGGTGATGGTGGTTGTCGTGATGCTGCTGGTGATGCGACTGATGTGATGATGGTGCTGATGCCGATGCCGATGATGATGCTGATGCTGATGATGGTGGTGGTGGTGGTTATGATGATGGTGGTGGTGGTGATGTTGGTGATGATGATGGTGGTGGTGCTGATTGTTATAATGATGCGGATGCTGATGCTGATGCTGGTGGAAGTGGTGATGGTGATGCTGATGAGGATGATGATTTTGGTGGTTGTGGTGGTGCTGATGCTGATGAATTTGGTGATGGGGATGGGAATGACGATGATGAAGTGATGATGACGATGATGACGTCGACGACGACTACGAGGATGATGATGATGCTGATGCGGATGTTCATGATGCTGGTGCTGATGCTGACGTTGATGGTGGTGGTGATGGTGATGATGGTTGTGGTTCTGGTGGTGATGATACTGATGGTGGTGGTGGTGGTGCAGATGATACTGATGCTGCTGCTGATGGTGGTTGTGGTATGCCATGATGGTGGTGATGATGTTGCTGATGCTGATCATGATCATGGTGGTGGTGATGCTGATACTGCTAATGATGATGCTGATACTTAAAACGGGTGATGACGGTGAGGACGATGCAGATACAGATGACGATGATGACGGGTTTATGATGTTGTTGATTCTGATGCTGATGGTGGCGGTGACGTCGAAGAGGACGACAAAAATGATGACGACGACGATTCTGTTGTTGTTGATGATGGTGATGATGATGGTGATGATGATATCGATGCTGATGATGCTGCTGCTTCTGATGATGCTGGTGATGATGGTTGTGGCGGTGTGGTTGGGTGTTGTTGTTGGTGGTGATGATGATACTGATGACGATGGTGATGATGCTGACGATGATAATGACGATGATACTGGTGACGATGATGATCACGCTGATGACGATGATGCTGCTGATGATGATCATGCTGACGATGCTGATGATGCTGATGCTGATGCTGACGATGATACTGATGATGCTGCTGATGCTGCTGATGAGGATGCTGTTGATGATGCTTATGATGATGATGATGCTAATGATGCTAATGACGATTCTGATGATGATGATGCTGCTGATGATGCTGCTGATGATGAGATGATGGTGATGCTGATGAGATGATGATGATGATGATGATGATGATGCTGATGCTGATGCTGATGCTGATTATGATTATGCTGATGGTGGTGGTGGTGGTGGTAGTGACGATGATGATGATGATGCTAATGCTGATGATGATGATGCTGATGATGATAATGATGATGATGATGATGATGATGATGGTGATGGTGATGGTGATGGTGATGGTGATGGTGATGGAGATGGTGATGGTGATGATGATGATGATGCTGCTGCTGATGATGATGATTGTGATGATGATGATGCTGATGATGATGATGCTGATGATGATGATGATGATGCTGATGCTGGTGCTGATGATATGATGATGATGATGATGATGATGATGATGATGATGATGATGATGATGATGATGATGATGATGATGATGATCATGGTGGCGGTGGTGGTGGTGGTGGTGGTGAGGAGGAGGAGGAGGAGGAGGAGGAGGAGGAGAAGGAAAAGGAGGAGGAGGAGGAGGAGGAGTGCCTTCCTCTTGGCATCGCTCGGACGTGTGCATGCTCTTCTCGGCGAGGACCATCGAAGAGCAGCTTGGATCGTCTTGCGACGGAAGACACGCACGACACCGAACAACGCACGGGGAAAGGACGTCCGAGCGATGGCGACTTCTGCACTTGGCCCCCCCAGCAACCGCCTCTTGTCGGAGCGGCGAGAAGTCATGGGCAGGTTTCCAGGGTCTCCTCATGTCCCGCGCGGCCAGCGACGAATGGCCGAGTACGAATGGCCGAGGGCCGCCAGAAAGTCGTGAATTCCTAACGCTTCGCGTCCCCCAATGATGGGGTCGAAGTAGATGGGGTCGGAGGATCTGCATCGGCGATGCGGCTCGATGCAGAGGCTGATTTTCTGCACGCTGGCGTCGCCGATGCAACGCCGACGTCGCCGATGCATAGACGATGCATCCCCGATGTATCGCCGATGCATCGGCGATGCGGCGCGATCCTTTGATCCCGTCTACTCGGACCCCATATGCCTCTACAACACCACGTCCAGGAACGATGCCCCGGGGAGATTTTCTTTTCAGGGGAGCCTGGCATAATTTGGATACCTCGGGGAGGGGGGAGCCTTCACTGCACTAGAGAGGCCTCTTGGATACCTCTCGGAGTCGCTCTGGATGTCTCCTGGGGACTCTTGGTAGCCTATTAGGGCTTCCTGGGGGCCTCTTGGGGGCTCTCGGGAGCTTCTTGTGGCGTCTCGGGGAATTCTTGGGGGCTTCTTAGCGGCCTCTTTGGTGCCTTCTTGGGGCCCTCCTCGGAGCCTTGTAGGCCTTCCTGGGACCAGCTTGGGGAGGACATCGATCAAATAAGAGGGGTTCGTAAACCAGCGCTGCCTCTGTAGAAGAGTCCCTCACATCGCCCCTTAGGGCTCTCTTGGGGCGCCCTTGAGCGCTCTTGGGGCGGCTCTCCCAGGGCATAGTTGAGCCATCTCGAGGCATCGGAAGGCCATTGGAAGCAAAACGGCAAACAGGCAACAACCATTGTTTTTATTCACGTTTCGGCATGATTGTTGGCCTATTAGGGGCTTCCTTTGATCAGTCTTGAGCGAGCTCGCGTTATCTGGAGCCATCTTGGAGCCCATCTTGGGCTATCTGGGGCCCTCTTGGAGCTATCTTGGGCCATCTTTGACGTTCTAATCAGTTGCCGCCCCACCCGACCAGACCTAGGATGAGGAGTTCGGGGGAGAGGTTAAGTTTCCAGCGGGAGCGCCGCGCAAGCTGTCTCGCTCACTCCCACTCGCCCTCCCACTACATAAGTAACACCCGAGTCTCAGCATAGGCAGGGGTCGCCATCGACAAACATCGGGACCCACTGCAGACGACAGTCAGGTGCGCGAAGCCCGCGAGGTGCGCCGCACGTGCCAGTTGCACAACGCGCCGCAGGTGCGCCACATTGGGTAATGTGTCGACCCCCCCACCATACCTTCCAACAATCAGTGCAACGTGACGGTGGCGTTTCCAGCATGGTGTGTTGTGCGCCAATGGCTGTGCGCCCGCAATCGGTCTGCATGCGTTTTTTGGCAGAGGTCGATGACCTGCACGCAGCAGCCAATACGCCGCCCCTCCGACGGTGCCCGGCAGCGTGCATTTTCTTTCTTGGGGGGGGGGTAGGAGATGGTGGGCTTGCCCGCAGCAGGTACGGTAGGTTCCTGCGGCGTTGACGCGCTGGCAACGCCAGCGAAGGCGTTAAAGGTTGAATTCTGCGACGCGGAAGCACCGATGGGCCCGGTAATGCCATTGGGCCCGACTGGATTTAACCTTGAACAATCGAGGCCGCGATCGATTCAAGATTGAACGATCGACGCGGTGTCAAAAACCTTTACGCGCACCGACGCCGCACGAACCTACCGTAACATGCCGCCCCCCCCGCCGTTCCCGTCAAAAGCCGGTGCAAAGCGGTCGCGGGGCGCCCGCGCAAGATCCAGATTCTGGTGCCGAGCGCACTTCGCAGTGCTCTCTTGGCACTGCGCGCAGCAGGCACTCCGCGCTCCCCGCCGTCCCAGTCCGAATCCGGTTCAAAGTGGTCGCGGGGCCGTCGAGCATGGTCCAGATTTCGGTGCAAAGTGCACTTCGTATTATTGAATCGCTTCGCTCATTCCGCCAGCCCATATTGCGCGCCGTTGTCGACCGACCGAGTGGTCTTTCGCGGTGCGGAGCTGCAGGGGTGGCAGGGCACAGGACCTGCGTGCCCCCCTTTCCCGAGGAAGGCGATCTTGTCCGCTTCGCAGATGTCCGTGCTGGGCTCCGACTCGGTCTCCGAGTTGGGATGCATCTCCTCTGCCTTCCGCTTCCCTTGCCGGGCCTTGGGTGCCCGAGCATGCGCCTGGCGAGCTTGCCAATGCTCCTGCGTCGGCCGCCCGAGTGCGCGCGGCCTGCGGGCGCGAGCTTGGCCGTGTCCGACACGTTGATCTGGGTGCTGGCGTTGACCGCGCGCGACGAGCAGACGTGGGCCATGTTCCTCTCTCCTTCTGGCAGGGTGCACGGGATGGCTGCGCAGAGATTCACCGCTTCAATGCCCCCCGCGTCTCTTGTCGCCTCGAGGTCGTCCTTGACGTAGCGATGGGAGCTGCCCTTCACCTCTTTGAAGCGGTAGACGCACCCGTGCCTTGTGAGGCGGCTACCTTCGAGAGGCCCTTGCTCCAAGCGCGCCGCCGATCCGCCCGACCTCGTGATAGGGGTTGTTGGGCAACATCTTCTCGGCGATTCCTCCTCTTGCGCGGGCCTCGTTCTTCGCGTGGTCAGCGCCTGCTGCTTTGACCTCTGAAGGGCCGTGCCCGGACAAAGATGAGGGCGGGTCGCCCGCCAAGGCCGCCTTGATGTCGCGCCCTGTCTCCCCGCCGCCAGCAAAGTCCCTCGGCGTCTCTAAGACGGAAGAGGTGCGCGCCCAGAGCGTTCGGAGGAGCTGGGCCACGCGACAAACGACGGAACTCCAAATGGTAGCCGGTGCGAGCGCCACGAGCCCCATAACCGCCCACTGCAGTTTCGCCCAGTACCCGCCGAACAGGTAGCGGCCCATGGCGTCGACCACCCCCATCAGTAAGTAGGGGAGCTTGTGCAGTACCGTGCCCGACGCGCTGCAAGGCCGCTCCGACCCGGACTTTGACCCGCGCCGTGCTGACTTGGAACCGCATGGTGGTGCTAGGTGCCATGCTGGGCCCCTCGCTCCGCTCGCCCTTCGCCGCGGTCATGCCCGGCTCGCCCGGGGGCTCGCCCGGGGGTGGCGGGGGAGGGCTGGGTCCCTGCATGTCCTCCCCACCAGTGGTGGCGCCCTCCTCCTGCTCCGGGTTTGCCCTGGTGGCCTCGCTGGAGGGGGGCTCCGCGGGCGCTGCTGCTGGGCTGGCGTCCGCGTAGTAGTTGCCCTGGTAGTAGTACTCGTACGCACCAGTCGACTGAGGGCGCTCGCCCAGGTCGGCCCCGACTGCGGCCGGTTTCTGTGAAGGGGCCCAGGAGAGCGAGGGTCGCTGCCGCCGAGAGTGGTCCAGGGCTTGCCGCAGAGTCCTCGGTGGCTAGCGGCGTCGCGCCGCTCTCGCTTGAGCAGCTGGGCTGGCCATCCTGACTGGACCGTTCTTCCTGCTCCTCATCGTCGCCCGAGCCGCCCTCGCCCGGGTCTGCCCGAGCGTGGCCGTCTTCGGGCCCCACGACCGTGGCCGTCGCGGAGAAGCTGGCATACGGCCCGACCCCAAGCGACGCGTCGAGCCACGTCAACATGGCTCCCACCGCCATGGCCACCGTGCACTCGAAGCCGTGCATGGGCCTCACCATCGCACCTGCCGCGGGCCGCGCGACCCCTCCGGTCGCCGCCCGCACTGGAAGGGGGTCCTGGCCCTGCCATGTCCCAGCACTCCTCAGAATGCCTGGCCGGGCCTTGGCCGTGCAGGCGAGCTGTGGCCCCGCCCGCCCACCCCAAAAATGCTGGCCCCGCATGGGGCCTTGAGCCCAGAGGGCCACAGAAGAGGCGGCTACGCGCGCGAGCAAAACCCTCTGTTATTGAATCGCTTCGCTCATTCCGCTGGCCCATTTCGCATGACTGAGCCTCTTGGGGCCGCTGGGGGGCCTCTTCAGCGTCGCTTGGGGGCCTCCTGAGGGCCTCTTGGGGGCTTTTGGGGCCTCTCAGGGGCCTCTTGAGGCCTCCTGGGGGCTTCTTAAGGCCGAGGGCTCGAAGTTTTGTTTTGTGTTCCCCCTTTGGGGCATCGCTTGGGGCCCTCTTGGGCCCCTCTTGGGCCGTCTTGGATGCCTCTGGGGCCGTCTTGGAGCCCTCTTGGGCCATCTTGGGGCCTTCTTGGGAGCTTCTTGGGCCCTCTTGGGGCGATCTTGGGGGCCTCTTGGGCCGTCTTGGGGCGTCGGGAAGCCGAAAAGATGGACACGCCAAAATCTGCCCCAAACCTAAGGAAAAGTAATGAATTTTGCCTCTTGGGGCCCTCTGGGGAGTGCTCTTGGAGGCCTCTTGGGGCGTCTGGGGGCCAGCAAAACCTTCTGTTATATCGAACGTCCAAGTGTCGCGGCGGTCGCCTGCTCCGCCTGCGGCTGCCGTGCCGTCCAAGGGCTGGCTCCCAGCCCAGGCGGCGGCGGCACCGGGCGTGGCGTTCCCGCGCCCTGCAGGGGCAGGCCGAGGTCGCGGTGCCGCTCGACGGCGGCGAGGAGTTCGACGGCAGCTGGGCCGACGCGCTGTCCCCAAGGCGAACGAGGGCCGCCTCTGCAGGGGAGGTTGCCCGCGGTGCTGTCGCTGTGGATGCGGCGGCGCCGCCTGCGGTTCGGCCGTCTCGCTCCCTATCGGGTGTCGGGGGCCCCGCGGCCGTCGACGTTGGCGGAGCTCCGCGTGTGGATCCTGGTGGAGCATGTTCTGTTGGACGCGCACCTGCAGCTGCCGCCCGTCTCGTTGGAACAACTGAGCACCTCGACACTTTGGGCGTTGAGCAGCTGAGCGAGCTCGCCGACGCCATCGATTAGCTGTGAGGTGCCTTCCATGTATGCCTTACGGGAGCTAATGGGTGCCCTCGTGTGCGGTACGTCCGCGGTAGGGTCTCTATGAGGAGTTGCTCTTGGGGCCCCTCGAGTGCGGCTCGTCCGCGGCTGGGTGTCCCCTCAGGCAGCGTTTCGCGCGCTCCTCGCGCAAGCCGCGGCTCCCGTGTTGGCAGGTGGAACTCCTGCCCCTCAACGGCCATGATCCCGTGGTCGCCCCACAGGGCTTCCAGGGGGCGCATCGGTTGCCTTTTCCTTTTCCCCTGTGACGCTGCCCGCCCCATCCTCCCCCTCCTCCTCCTCCTCCCTCTCCTCCTCCTCCCTCCCTCCTCCTGCTCGTCCTCCTCCTCTTGCTCCTCGTCCTCTTCCTCCTCCTCTTCCTCCTTCGCTTCCACTCCGAGCCTCTCTCCTCTCTCCTCCTCCTCCTCCTCCTCCTCCTCCTCCTCCTCCTCCTCCTCCTCCTCCTCCTCCTCCTCCTCCTCCTCCTCCTCCTCCTCCTCCTCCTCCTCCTCCTCCTCCTCCTCCTCCTCCTCCCTCGTCCTGCTCTTCTCCCTCCTCTTCTCCTCCGCCCCCTCGCCAGGACGCCAGGAGACGGGCCCGTTGTGGGCCCCGCCGCGCTCGCGGCGGCCCTGGAGTTGCTGCTGCGCCTGAGCTCTGCCAGGAGCGGGGAGGGCCCCCCACCGTCGTGCCGGACTGGTGGTGATGATGAAACAGCTGATGCTGATGCTGATGTTGACGATGGTGGTCATGGTGATGTTCATGATGATGTTGAGCAGGGTCGTTCCGATGATGATGATGATGATGATGATGATGATGATGATGATGATGATGATGATGATGATGATGAGGAGGAGGAGGAGGAGGAGGAGGAGGAGGAGGGTGATGATGATGATGATGATGATGATGATGATGATGATGATGATGATGATGATGATGATAATGATGATGATGATGATATGATGGTGGTGATGATGATGATGATGATGGTGATGGTGATGGTGATGGTGATGGTGATGGTGATGGTGATGGTGGTGGTGATGCTGATGGTGGTGATGCTGATGTTGATGATGATGCTGATGCTGCTGATGATGATAATGCTGGTGACGATGCTGATTATGCTGGTTTCCGCCGGCTTACATAAGTCATGGTACTGAATGAACGCGCATTCTTAAAACAACTTATTGAAAACGACGATGATTTACTAAAGCGAGAAACGGACTTATTAAATTGCGCTGCCCAATCAAAACAAGACAAATCATCATTTAGTAAACGCATACACTGGTTTACTAAGTTCAAAAAACCGGATCTTCGAAATCCGGGGCCGTCTTTCTAAATCCCAGCTTCTATCATTACCATGACTTGAGTGGCTCGATTAATTATCATCATGGAAAAGATGATGGCGTTTGTGAGGCTGCTGTTCCTGCTGCTGCTGATCATGATAAGTGCCGATGATGATGGTGGTGATGATGATGACGATGATGATGCTGGTTGAAATGATGATGACGATGCTGATGGAGGTGATGGTGGTGGTGGTGATGGTGATGGTTATGCTGTTGCTGATGATGATGACGATGATGCCGATGATGATGCTGCTGATGATGATGATGACGAGGATTATGATGCTGATGATGATGATGGTGGTGGTGGTGGTTGCGGTAGTGTCGGTGATGATGACCATGCTCATGATGAGGATGGTGACGATGATGTTGATGATGATGATGTTGATCAGGGGCGTTCTTGTGATGATGATGTTGATGATAATCATGTTGATGATGGTGATGATGATGATGCCGATGATGCTGATGATGACGATGCTGATGAAGATGATGGTTGCAGTGGTGATGGGGATTGTGATGGTGAGGCTGCTACTGATGATGATTATGATGATGTTGATGATGCCCATGATGATGATGACGATGATGATATTGATGGTGATGCCGATGCTGATGATGGTGCTGATGATGCTGATGGTGGTCATGATGACGATGCTGATGATGGTGACGGTGATGATGCTTATGATGACGATGATGATGGTGGTGGTGTCGGTGATGATGATACTTATGATAATGAAGGTGATGCTGAGGATGGGGATGATGAAGATGATTATGCTGCTGAGGTTGATGCTGATGGCGATGATCATGATGCTATTGATCAGTGTCGCTCCTAGGCTGATGACGATGGCGATGCTGACGATGCTGATGATGACGATGATCACGATGATGATGATGACGATGATGCTGATGATGATGGTGATGCTGATGGTCATGCTGATGATGCTGATGATGATGATGATGATGATGATGATGATGATGATACTGATGATGGGGATTATCGATATGCTGATGGCGATGATGCTGGGGGTGTTGATGCTGACAGTGATGGTGAGGCTGCTGTTGCTGCTGCTGGGGATGATGATGCCAATGATGATGATTACGAGGACGATGCTGTTGATGATGATGATGGTGATGATGGTGATGATGATGGTGGTGGTGCTGGTGGCTGTCTGTTGTGATCATGATGACGATGATGATATTGAGGGTGATGATGCTCATGATGGACGATGATAATGGTGAGTTTGATGATGATGCTGACGACCATCTTAAAGATAATGATGATTCTGATTATGATGGTGATGGTGATGATGATGTTGCTGACGATAATGATGATGACGACGATGCTGATCATGATTATAATGATGATGATGCTGATGCTGATGGCGATCATGGGGGTGATGCTGGTGACGATGCTGATGAGTATGATGGTGGTGGAGGTGGTTATGGTGATGCTGATGCTGATGCCGTTGTTGTTGGTGATGATGATAATGGACATGGTGATGCTGATGACGAGGATGATGATGCTGATGATGTTGATGCTGACCGGTGGTGGTGGTGCTGTCGGTGATGTCGGTGATGATGATGTTGCCAATTCCCATGATGACCAGGATGATGATGCTCATGATGATGATGATGATGATGATGATGATACTACTACTACTACTACTACTACTACCACTACTACTACTACTACTACTACTACTACTACTACTACTACTACTACTACTACTACTACTACTACTACTACTACGACTACTATTATTACTACTACTACTACTACTGTTGCTGCTGCTGATTTTTTTGATGCAACGCAGGGCCGTTCCGCTGTTTTATGATGTTGATGATGATGATGCTCATAGTGATGCTGCTGATGATGGTGATGATAATGCTGATGGTGATGGTGATGCTGCTGCTGATGATGGTGATGCTGATGATGATGGTGGTGGTGGCGGTGATGGTGCTGGTGACGCTGCTGATGCTGATGCTGATAATGACGTGGATGGTGATGTTGCGGATGCTGCTGATGGTGATGGTGGTGACGGTGGTGATGATGATTGTGATAATAATGAGGATGATGAAGGCGATAGTGGTCTTCATGATGATGATGTTGATTCTGATCAGGCCGACGACGATGATGATGATGATGATGATGATGATGATGATGGTGATGATGGTGTGATGATGGCGATGACGGTCTTGATGATGAGGATGATGAGGATGATGATGATACGAGTGATGATGATGATGATGATGATGACGATGTTGATGAAGACGGTGGCGGTAGTGGTGATGGTGATGGTGATGCTGAGGGTGATGATGCTCATGATGATCACGATGATGCTGCGGATGATGACCACGATGATGATGATTCTGCTGATGATGATGGTTGTGGCGGTGGTGTCGGTGATGCTGATGATGATGAGGATGGTGAGGGTGATTCTGATGATGATGCTGATGCTGATGGTGATGATCATGATGCTGTTGATCAGGGTCGTTCCGATGATGAAACCGGTGATGATGATGATGTTGGTGGTGGTGATGATGCTGATGACGATGTTGATGACGATGATTGTGGTGATGATGATGGTGATGCTGGGTGTGATGCTTCTGCTGCTGCTGCTGATGATGATGGTGATGATCACGATGATGATGATGATGCTGCTGATGCTGACGACGATGATGACGATGATGATGAAGATGCTAGTGGTGGTGGTGATAGTGATGGTGATTGTGATGGTGAGGCTGCTGCTGCTGCTGATGATGTTGGGGATGCTCATGGTAATGATGATGACGACGAGGATTATGATGCTGATGATGATGATGCTGATGGTGGTGGTGGTGGCGGTGGTGTCGGAGATGGTGATGATTCTGATGATGGTGACGCTGAAGATGCGGTTGATGATCATGATGCTGATGATAGTGATGATGGTGATATCGATTCTGATGACGATGATGATGATTATGACGATGACGATGCTGCTGATGCTGATGATGATGTCTTTGATGATGATGCTGGTGATGATGATGATGATGTTGTTGTTGTTGTTGATGCTGATCGTGACGATGATGATGCTGACGCTGCTGACGATGGTGATGCTGATGCTGATGATGATGACGGTGATAAGGGTGATGCTGATGATGATGATGGTGATGATGATGATGATGATCTGATGGTGAGGCTGCTGCTGCTGCTGATGAGGATGCCGTCTTTGATGCTGATGGCGAGGATGGTCGTGGTAGTTGTCGTGGGGGGGTGATGATCATGATGATGTTGCTGATGATGATGATGATGACGACGGTGACTATGATGATGGTGACTATGATGATGCTGATGTTGATGATGTTGATCTGGTGGCGATGATCATGATGCTGATGATGATGACGATGATGATGCGAAGTAGTGATGCCTTGGGTGCTTACAATGGTGACGACGTCGATGATGATGCTTACGATGGTAATGGTTATGGTGATGGTGGCAGTTGGTGTGATGATGATGCGATGAGAATGAGGATGATGATGATGAGGAGGAGGAGGAGGAGGGGGGAGGGGGGAGGGGGAGGTGGATCTGATGGTGGGACTGCTGCTGCTGCTGATGATGATGTTGTCGTTGATGATGATGCTGATGATTATTATGCGGATGATGATGATGATGATGATGATGATGATGATGATGATGATGATGATGATGATGATGATGTTGAGGTCGATCATGATGCTGGTGATGATGGTGGTGACTGTGATGATGACGATGATGATTGTGATGATGTTGAGTGATGGTGATGATGGTGAGAGTGCTGATGAGATGACGATGGTGACGACGATGATGATGATGCTGATTATGGTGATGATTATGATGATGATGACCATGATGGTGGTTGTGGTGGTGGGGGTACTGCTTCTGATCATGACGATGATGCTGATGATGATGATGCTGATGATGGGGATGATGATGAAGATGATGCTGATGATGCTGCTGATGCTGATTATGATTATGAGGATGATGGTACTAATGGAGATGATTGTGGTGGTGGTGATGATGGTGGCGGTGGTGATTGTGATCATGATGCTTGTGGTGATGCTGATGGTTATGCTGATGCGGAATAATGGTGCCATCAGTGGTTGCAATGCTGAAAATTGTGATGGTGACGATGGTCATGGTGATGGTGATTGTAGTGGCGGTGGTGGTGGTGGTGATGGTGATGGTGATGGTGATGGCGATGGTGATGGTGATGATGATGATGAGGATGCTGATGCTGATGATGATGATGATGATGATGATGATGATGATGATGATGATGATGATGGGATGATGCTGAGGAGGAGGAGGAGGAGGAGGAGGAGGTGGAGGAGAAGGAGGAGGAGGAGGAGGAGGAGGAGGGGGGGGAGGGGGAGGGAGATGTGGAGCATCACGCGTCCTGCACCATCACTGCATATCCTGCAGGTCATCGCGCGAGCTTCCGCAGCCGTGGGCAGCGCAGTGCGGCCCACCACGCTGCGGGCCCGTCTGTTGCCAGAGCGGCCATGGCCGACCGAGCCGTCGGAGGCGAGCCAGTCGCCCCCCCCAGACACACGCATGCAGCGGAGCTCGGCTGCCGCGTCATTGCCACTGCGGACTGCGGGCCCCAGGATTCACCACCATCGGGCCCACCTGTCAGAGGAGGGAAAGGCACCCATACCGCTACCCTTCGCCCGTTTTCCCCTTTCGGCCTGCGGGAGGCCCTCGTCGCCACCTCTTGATTCGCCTCGAAGTCCTGGTCAGCACCCAAGGAGAGGTCCAGGGAGTAGCGGTATCGGTACCTTTTGGTTCCCCAATCTGGATTTTGAGAGAGACGTGCATCCGACTGATTGCTCTCAGAGGCAGCTCTTGTTTTCAGGACGCTCGCCTCACGGGCCGCTCTGTCAGGGCCGGCTGCTACGCACATTCATTGAACGCGGCGCCCCACTCAGTGGACTACGCATCGTTTCAACACCACTTTTCCACGGTACGACATTAAAATGACTAGCCAGTGCTCAAATCCGTGGTACATACCGCATGTTCAGCGCACAGCCTGGGTTGGTCAGAAAATCCATGACGGCCAACGCCACGCGACACATTTATGGCTCACGCAGGACTTCGAAAACGCAGTGCATGGAGGAGGGGGCGCAGGAGGCGGAAGCTTGATGGTCAAATCATGCCTCAGCACATTGCTCACTAGGTGCGCTTTTTGGCCCTAAGCATTCCTAGGTGATTGCCTCAATCCTGTTTCACACTGTTTAAAGGCGAACGAGCAGGGGTGCTGTGACGACATGGTGGACGGGGTCGAGGGGGAGAAGTTCTGTGTTTTGCTTGTGCTTCTACTTGTCGGGGCTGAGTGCTTCGCCCTCATTGTCGCCCCCCTCCCCTTCCCCGTCTCCTCACTTACTCTTTATCGACGACGCCTACGTCGAATCACCGCCGCCCCTTGCCTTTGGAATCGCCCATGTGGCCGAGCGTTGTGGCAAGAGCTCTGCGACGCTATCGGGCCATGTGTTTTCCCAGCCATTGTGGGAACCCTTCGGGGAATACTTGGGGGAGGATGGCGGGGAAGATCAGGAGGAGGCGGAGGAGGAGAAGGAGGGGGCATCTTGGGAGCCTATGGGGGCACTCATGGGGCCTCATTTGAGCTTCCTGGGAGCCTCCTGGAGGCGTCTTGGGGGCCTCCTTGGGCCTCTTGGGGTCCTTTGGGGGCTTCTCGGGGGCCTCTTTGGCAGTCTTGGTAGGTTTCTGGCCCGTCTGACGCCGTCTGAAGCCGTCTTGGGGGCCTTTCTGGGCCGACTTTGGGCCCTTCTGGAATGCTCCAGGGCCGTCTTGGAGGCCATCTTGGGCGCCTTGGAGGCCCCTTGGGCCGTCTTTGGGCCCTCTTGGGGCCGTCTTGGGGGCCTTTTGGGCCGTTCTGGGGCCTTCCTGGAGACCTGGTGGGCGATCTTGGGGCGATCTTGGGGGGCTCGTGGGCCGTCTCGGGCCGTCGGTAGCCGAAAAGAAGCAAATACCAAAATTCGTGAACAACCTACGGAAACTCAACGATGCTGGCCTGTTCGGGCCTTCGTGGAGGCCTTCTTGGCGGCCTCTTGGGCAGTCTTGGGCCATCTTAGAGCCATCTTCGGCCGTTTTGTTGGGCTCCTGGCCTGTCTGACGCCGTCAGAAGCCGTCTTGGGGGCCTCTCTGGGCCGACTTGGGGCCCTCTTGGGGTGTTCCAGGGCCGTCTTGGAGGCTTCCTTCAGCGTGTCAGAGGCCACTTGGGCCGTCTTTGGGCCCTCTGGGAGCCGTCTTGGGGGCCTCCTGGGCAGTCGTGAGGCCATTTTGGAGGCCTCTTGGGCGCTCTGGGGTCGATCTTGGGGGCCTCTGGAGCCGTCTTGGGCCGTCGGAAGGCTGAAAAAAAGCAAACACGAACATCCTTGAAAAACATCAGAAAATCAATGATTTTAGCCTCTTCGGGCCCTCCTGGAGGACCTTGGGGGCCTCTTAGGCACCTCTTGGGCAGTCTTGGACCGTACTTGGAAGTATCTTGGACCCTCTTGGGCCGTCTTGGAGGCCATCTTGGACCATCTCAGGCGGACTTGGAGGCCATCTTGGGCTATCTTGGCCGTCTTGGAGACATTTTGGAGTCCGTTTGGGGCCATCTTGGGCGTGAAAGGCATTGACTGGCGTATTTTCCGGGTGGCTGGCGGGACGGGCCGAAGCTCCAGGGGAGAGTTCTTTTGGCAAGAGAACCAATACCAAAACCGAAAGGGTCCAGCACGCCGGGCACCCCTGTGGCAAGTTAACAGGGGGGGCGGCGGATTTCCTCCGAAACGGGATTTATCGAAGACGCCTATGGCGAATCACCGCCGCCCCCTGCTTTTGTGGAAGCGCCTATGTGTCCGACAGCTGGGCTAGAGCTTGGCCAAGCCATCGGACCATATGTTCCCCGAGTCGGTTTGGAAAGGTTTCGGGGAACACGGGGGGGAAGAAGGAGAGGAGGAGGAGAAGGAGGAAAAAGGAGAAGGGGGTTGCTCTTCGGAGCCTATTGAGGCACTCTTGTGCTCGAATTGACCATCTTGGGACCGTCTTGGAGGCCATGCTGGGGCCATCTTGGGCTCTCTTGGGGCCTGTTGAGGGCCTCTTGGGGCCCTTTTGGGGCTTCTCGGGGGCTTCTTTGGACGTTTTATGGCGTTCCTGGCCCGTCTGACCCCGTCGGGAGCTGTCTTACAGGCCTCTCTGGGCCGATTTAGCCATCTTGGGGCGCTTCGGGTTCGTCTTGGAGGCCATCTTGGGCGTATTGGAGGCCTCTTGGGCCGTCTTGGGGCCCTCTTGGGGCCGTCTTGGGGGCCTCTTGGGCTGTCATGGGGCCATCTTGGAGGCCTCGTGAGCGATGTTGGGGCGATCTTGGGGGCCTCTTGGGCCGTCTTGAGGTCTTCGGAAGGCCGAAAAGAAGCACATGCTAAAATCCTCTTCGGGCTCTCCTTGAGGACCTCTTGGAGGCGTCTTGGGGGGCTCTTGGGGGCCTCTTGGGCCGTCTTGAACCATCTTGAGCCTATCTTAGGCCGTCTTGGAGGCACCTTGGGCCATCTTGGAGGCATCTTGGGGCCATCAGAGCCGTCTTGGAGGCCATGTTGACCGTCTTGGAGGCGTCTTGGAGGCCATCTTGGGCCGTCTTGGAGCCGTCTGGATCAGGAAACACCTTTGGCAACCACCTTTGGGCAATCTGGAAGATCTTTCTTGGTGGCCGGCGGGACGGGTCGAAGCCCCAGGGGGGAGTTCTTTTAGAAAAAGAACCAATACCAAAACCGACAGGGTCTAGCACGCCAGGCACCCCTGCGATGAATCGACGGGGGGCGGCGGATCGAATGACCCACGCCCCATCCCGCCACCGTGCCTGTGTTGAGGTATGGAGCCTATTGGATGTTCGTTAGGATCTCGTGGAAGGCCTCTCGGGGGCCTCTTGGAGGCAGTTTGGAGGCCTCCTGTGGGGCTATTTAGGAGCCTCTTGGGGCCTCTTTGGGGGCCTCCTGGGGCCTCCTGGGCGCCTCTTGGGGCCTCCTGGAGGCCTCTTGGGGCCTCCTGGGGGCCTCTTGGGGCGGAAGGCTCGGATTTTCGATTCGTGTTCCATCTCTTGGGGTCTTTTGGCCAGCCTTGAGCACCTCTTGGGCCGTCTTGGGCCCCTCTTGGGCCGTCTTGGGGCGCTCTTAGGCCGTCTTGGGGCCCTCTCAGAGGCTTCTTTGGCCGTTTTGGGGTGGTCTCGGGGGCTTCTTGGGCCGTCATGGAGCGTCGGAAAGCTGAGAAGGCGAGAACTCCAAAGTCTGTCAAACACCGATGATGTACCATTAGCGATTTCTGTCTCTTGGGGCTCTCTCGGGTGGGCTCTCAGAGGCCTCTTCGGGCGTCTTGCGGGCCTCTTGGGCCTGTTGGGTCCATCTTGGGCATATTGGAACGATTATTGGGCGTCTCGGGGCCCTCTTGGGCCGTCTTGGCGGTCTCTTGGAGCCGTCTTGTCCTGTCTTGGGGTCCTTTTGGACCCAGAAAAAAACAGTCATGCGGAAAGCCCGAAGAGATTTCGAACATTGGGGTCCGGGCCCCTAAGAGACCTCTCAGGTCTGAAGACTGACGCGCAGAGGATGAGGCAAAGGACCTGAGGACACGCCCACTCCGTGCCCAGCGGCACTGTGACTGATCTACAACTACCGCCTGGGGCTCGATCTTTGGGGACCTTGGCAGGCGGTGGGTATTTATTTTTTAGGCCCTAAGCAGGGGGCCAGGCATGTCAATATCCACCGCCTGCCGAGGTCCCCGAAGATCAATCACCCAGGCGGTGTGGTGATATGGATGAAACCACTCGTTGCCTGGCTTTCGGATCACAGCTCGGGTCTCCAGCTGCCGTTCGGGACGAGGCGGGCCCCCCCGGACGCCTTTCGGCCAGGCGCAGCTGCTGGAAAGCATCCCGAGGCTGGAGCACCGCCGCGAACCAACGCACACTCCGAAACTCTCGAACCTCGAACCTAGGATTCATCTCGCGCTTCCTCTTCCCTCGTCCTTTCTATGGCCCCCCCTATAAAAATCAGCAACCCCCCGCCCTCCCTGCCCCGAGCTCCGAGCAGGGGGGCTTGCCAAAGCTCGCGCTCGCTACCCTCCAGTCTCGAGGACTCGCAAAAATGGGTTCCGTGGATGGAGCGTGGACTCGCGAGGACCAGCAAGGTGCGTGGATTAGCGGCGAGTCCCGTTCCTGTGCAACATCGGCGCGGTCCATTACCAAATCACGTGGCATTGGCACCACGTTTCCAGGGTTGCTTGCGCCCACGCGTCAGTATGCGTAACCCATGTTAGCGTGCGCTCGACAGACATATCACATTATTCTTCCAATCAACTGCTGGTCCAGTGTGAGTTGGCCGCAGCGCCCACCCCCAAAGTGGGATCAACCCCTCCCCTCTGGGAAGGAGCATGTGCCTCAACCTGCTCTTCAACGCGACTGGGGACCAGACTCCAGAGGAGTCCGCCGTGAAGGAGGAGGGGGAGGAGTGAGAGGAGGAGGAGGAGGAGGAGGAGGAGGAGGAGGAGGAGGAGGAGGAGGAGGATGAGGAGGAGGAGGAGGAGGAGGAGAGGAGGAGGAGGATGAGGAGGATGAGGAGGAGGAGGAGGAGGAGGAGGAGGAGGAGGAGGAGGAGGAGGATGAGGGAGGAGGAGGAGGGAGGAGGAGGGGAGAGGAGGAGGGGAGGAGGAGGAGGAGGAGGAGGAGGAGGAGGAGGAGAGAGTAGGAGGAGGAGAGGAGGAGGAGGAGGAGGAGGAGGAGGAGGAGGAGGAGGAGGAGGAGGAGGAGGATGAGGAGGAGGAGGAGGGGAGGGAGGAGGAGGATGAGGAGGAGGAGGAGGAGGAGGGAGGAGGAGGAGGAAGAGGGGAGGAGTAGGATGAGGAGGAGGAGGAGGAGGAGGAGGAGGAGGAGGAGCGGAGGAGGAGGAGGAGGAGGAGGAGGAGGAGGAGGAGGAGGAGGAGGAGGAGGGGAGGAGGAGGAGGGAGGAGGAGGAGGAGGAGAGGGAGGAGGAGGGAGGAGGAGGAGGAGGAGGAGAGGAGGAGGAGGGGAGGAAAGGAGAGGAGAGGAGGAGGAGGTGAGGAGGAGGAGGAGGAGGAGGAGGGAGGGGGGAAGAGAGGATGATTGTGAGGACGAGCAGGAGGTGGTGAGGATGGAATAAATAGGGAAAGGAGGAAGATGGGATGGTGGAGGAGGCGGATTAGGAAGAGAGGAGGAGGAGGGAGGAGGAGAGAGGAGGAGGAGGAGGAGGAGGAGGAGGAGGACGAGGAGGAGGAGGAGGAGGAGGAGGAATGGGCGGAGGAGGACGAGGCGAGGGAGCTTGTCAGGTTTTCCAGCCCTTTTGGGCAACCTGCATGGCCGATATTCCCGCCCTCGATGCCTTTCTGGCGTGTTGGAGCCCTCCTGGAGCCATCTCAGAAAGCATGATTGGCAGCTTGGCTGCCACGGAGGGTGGATTTGGAGGCTCCGAGGGCTCTGAACCCCCTTGGCCCCTTCGGCCCCCACCCCTCTTATCAGGTTTTTAGACCCCAGGGGAGGGGGAACGGGAGAGTGGGACAGCAAACAGTCTTACACGCCTCTTCATCGCTGGTATTGGTGGATTTAGTCTGGCAGTCAAGGTATTTGGGGTGTGTGGGTGCGCGCGCGCGCGCGCGCGCGCGCACGCGGCGTGTGTGTGTGTGTGTGTGTGGTGTGTGTGTGTGTATGTGTGTGTGTGTGTATGTATGTGTGTGGGTGTGCGTGTGTGTGTGTGGTTGTGTGGGTGTGCGTGCGTGGTGTTGTGTGTGTGTGTGTTGTGTGTGTGTCGGTGTGTGTTGTGTGTGTGCGGCGTTGCGTGCGTGCGTGCGTGCGTGCGTGCGGGGGTGTGTGTGTGTCGTGTGTGCGTGTGTGTGTGTGTGGTGTGTGTGTGGTGTGTGTAGGTGTGCGTGCTGCGTGGGTGCGTGGCGTTGTGTGTGCGTGCGTGCGTCTTGTGTGTGTGTGTGTGTGTGTGTGTGTGTGTGTGGTGTGTGTGTGTGTGTGTGTGTGTGTGTGTGTGTGTGCGTGCGTGCGTGCGTGCGTGCGTGCGTGCGTGCGTGTGTGTGTGTGTGTGTGGGTGTGTGTGTGTGTTTGTGTGTGCGTATGTTTTTGGCTGGGCGGTTTCCGCTGCAAGCATCATGTTCCATGATCTTGATTGTCATGACCATGTGTTTCCCAAACAGTGCTTGCACTCTGGGGTTCTCTTGCTTCTCTTGCTCAATGTCCGCCCCTGGTCGCCTCGTGGGCGCCTCGTGTTCGGTGGGTCAGCCGAGGTTTCGCCCGGTGCCCGCCCGTGCGAGCCTCGTTCACTGGGCGGGTCGGCACAGGCTTCGCCTGGTGCCCGCTCGTCGGCGCCTCGTGGGCGCGTCGAGCGCTGGCTGGGGTTTCGCCCGGTGCCCGCCCTTGGGCGCCTCGCGGGCGCCTTGTGCGCTCGGTGGCTGTGTCGAAGTTTCGCCTGGTGGCCGCCCGTGTGCGCCTCGTGTGTGCCTCGTGGGCGCCCCGTGCGCTGAGCGGCCGCGAAGATTGCACGACATTGCCACACAGGTTACACCACATAGCTTGAACCAGATAGCTGACTCCACGTATATTGCACCATACATATACGTACAAACATATGTATGTATGTGCATATCGGAGGTTGGGGGGTGAGATCGCAGTTGAACGGAGACCCCCAAGCGGAAAATCGTTTCGTTTCGTTCGTGTCGTCCGTGCGGGCGAGGCGAAGCTGCGTGGGCGCGCGAGAGGAATGAACCCGCCGTTGCTAGGGCGAAGTCAAGACACATGATTCTCCCCCGCCAGCTCGCCCGTCCAGCGGTGGCTCGCGGTGTCCAGCCATGTCCCGTGGTGCCCCGTGGTGTTCCGTGGAGTGCGCCGTTGCTAGTGCGAAGTCAAGACAAATTATTCTCCCCCGCCCGCCCGTCCGTCCGTCCGTCCGGCGGTGGCTCGCAGTGCCCCGCGGTGTCCCGTGGTGTCCAGTTGAGTGAGATCGATCGTGAGATCGATAGTGAGATCGATAGTGAGATCGATGTGGTGCCCCGAGGTGTCCCATGGTGTCCCGTGGTGTCCCGCTGAGTGAGATCGACAGTGAGATCGATAGTGAGATCGATACTGAGATCGATGTGGTGCCCCGAGGTGTCCCGTGGTGTCCCAAAAAGTGAGATAGATAGTGAGATCGATAGTGAGATCGGGAGGTGTCCCGTGGTGTCCCGTGGTGTCCAGTTGAGTGAGACCGATCATGAGATCGATCGTGAGATCTATAGTGAGATCGATAGTGAGATCGATGTGGTGCCCCGAGGTGTCCCGTGGTGTCCCAAAAAGTGAGATCGATAGTAAGATCGATAGTGAGATCGGGAGATGTCCCGTGGTGTCCTGTAATGTCCCGTGGTGTCCCGTGGTGTCCCGTTGAGCGAGATCGATAGTGAGATCGATAGTGAGATCGATACTGAGATCGATGTGCTGTCCCGAGGTGTCCCGTGGTGTCCTATGGTGTCCCGTTGAGTGAGATCGAAAGTGGGATCGATAGTGAGATCGATAGTGAGATCGATAGTGAGATCGATACTGAGATCGATGTGGTGCCCCGAGGTGCCCCGTGGTGTCCCAAAAAGTGAGATCGATAGTGAGTTCGATAGTGAGATCGACAGGTGTCCCGTGGTGTCCCGTGGTGTCCCGTGGTGTCCCATTGAGTGAGGTCGATAGTGAGATCGATTGTGAGATCGATAGTGAGATCGATGTGCTGTCCCGAGGTGCCCCGTGGTGTCCCGTGGTGTCCTATGGTGTCCCGTTGAGTGAGATCGATAGTGAGATCGATAGTGAGATCGATAGTGAGATCGAGAGGTGCCCCGAGTTGTCCCGTGGTGTCCCAAAAAGTGAGTTCGATAGTGAGATCGGAGAGAGCGTGATCCACTGCCTCTTTACTGCGGAAAATTGCCGCCCTTTCCCTCCGGAACCCGGGGGTCCCCCCCCCCTCCCGAACCCCCCCCCCCCCCCTCCCCCTGCTGGAAACCCCTTCCCCCCCCCCCCCTTCCCCCGGCTCCCCCCCCCCCTCCCCCCCCCTCGAACTCGAAAACCGGGAGGGGTCACTACCGGTTCGAACCCCCCCCCCCTCGAAAACCGGAGGGGGGGGTCACTACCGGTTCGAACCACTGAGCTGTCCCACTGTTCCCACCACTGTCCCCACTGTCCCCACCACTGTCCCCACTGTACCTCTGTCCCATTGTCCCACCGCCGTTCTCGCCACCGCCTTCACCACTGTCCCCACCACCACTGTACCCTCCACTGTCCCACTGTTTCCACCACATTCCCACTGTCCCCACACGCTGTCCCCACCACCACCGTCCCCACCACTGTCCCACTGTCCCCACTGTTCCCACCATTGTCCTCACCATTGTCCCCACCACTACCGTCCCCACCACTGTGTCCCCACCACTGTCCCGCTGTCCCCTCACCACTGTTCCCACCACCACAGTCCCCACCATTGTCCGCACCCCCCCTCGGTTTTCGAGGGGGGGGGGTTCGAACCCGTAGTGACCCCGCTCGGTTTTCGAGTTCGAGGGGGGGGGGGTTCGAACCGGTAGTGACCCCCCCCCCTTTTCATGATGAACTTGGGGGGGGGGGAGGGTTTCGAACCGGTAGTGACCCCCCCCGGTTTTCCGGACGGGAGGGGCTACTGCGCGAGGCCCCCGGGAAGTGAACCGGGCAGCAGCCCGAGCGCGGCGGGCGCGGCACCTGGTCCGCGAAGGAGCTTATTCCAAGGCCGTGAGCTCCCTTCACACCGAGGTGGCCGCATTCGAGCCCGAGGAGCAGGCTTCCTGGGGCCGCGAGCTCCTCCCCTCCAGCTCCGAGCCTGCCGCGGCCCTCAGCGCGCCGGACGGCGGTGCCCTGCGGCCAGCTCCCGAGGAAGCTGGCGGCCGCCCGCCCGGGCAAGGGGCGCTCGCCGGCGTGCGCTTCAAGGCGTGTTCCGGGCCGGGGCCCTCCGGCGCCCGCCCCGAGCACCTCCGGGAGTTGTCCGCCTGCCGCGACCGCCGGGCTGCCTCCCGGCTGCTGCGAGCCATCGCCGTCTTCTCGGAGGAAGCGACCGGCGGCCGTCTTTGCGCTGAGGCACGCTGGACATTGGAGAGCCGTTTGGTGTTCCTTCGCAAGAAGAGGGGCGCCGCCCCACGCCCAATCAGGGTGGGGGAGCTTTGGCGCCGGGTAGTGGCCAAGAAGCTGATCCACGCGCACCGGGAGACAATCCAGGAGCGGTGCCTAGCTGCGCGGCAGTTCGGGGTCGGCGTGCCGGCGGGCACAGACGCTCTTGTCCACTGGCGCATTGTGCTGGAGGAACTCCTGGAGGAGGGTTGCGGCCACCCTGATGGCGACCCGTTGGCTGTAATCGACGTGGACCTTAAAAATGCGTTTCCTTCTTTGGAGTGGTCGTACATCCGCGCCGCCGTCGCCGAGGAGCTCCCCGCTCTCCTGCCGTGGACTTCGTGGATGCACCGCGAGCCTTCCACAGTGATTTTGCCGTCCGGGCAGCCGCTGCTCGTGGACCGAGGCGCCGAGCAGGGCGACCCGCTTGGGCCGCTGCTGTGCGCCTTGGCCCTCGCGCGGGTCCTGGCCCGCACCCGCGCCCAGGGGAACGTGCAGTTCGCCGACGCGTGGTTCATGGATGATGGCCAGATCGTCACCCGCAGCTCCAGCGTTGACCCGTGGTTGCGGGCGTTCGACGCCGAGGCCGCCGTTGCCGGGGCAGCGCGTGGCCGGGGAGAGCACGCAAAGTCGGTCGTGGCTGTCATCGCGCCGCCGGAGGTCGCCGCCGCGGCGCGCCCTCGCTGGGCCACGGACTACGTCCTGGCGTCGGTGGCCCCCTCGGCAGACGGGCCGGCCCGCCACGTGCTCGGCGTCGACTTCGGCGGCGGCACGGTCAGCGCCCAGTTCCTCGCAGCAGCGGATAAGGTGGCAGCCGTGCACGACGCGCTGGGCCTGCTGGAGGACACGTCCGCCGAGCTCGTGCTGATGCGGCGCTGTGCAGACGTCTGCAAGGTGGTCCACTTGCTCAGGGCAGCAGGCCCGACCATCAGCGAGGAGGCGCTGGCCCGCTACGACAGCATGCTTCGCCGCGCAACGGCGCGCCTGCTCGGCGGGCCGCTCGACGAGGCGTCGTTGGCCCAGTGCTCCGTGGGCGTCCGCGAGGGAGGGCTGGGCCTCCGCGCGGCCAGCGACGTGGCCTTGCCGGCCTTCTTCGCATCCCGCACGGAGTCGCGGGCTCACGTGGCCGGCCTGCACGAGGCCCTCGCCTCGGCTGGGTTCGAGGGAATCCCATTGCTGGCGCGCTTCGACGCACAGACCGCCTCCGCTCTGCAAGCGTTCAAGGCCAGGCTGCCCCTGGCTGCAGCGACGGAGGCCCAGGCCGCGGTCGACGACTGGGCCGCGAGCAGCGAGCGCCAACACAGAGGCCGCGCCGAGGGCATGCTGCTTGCCGGGGACGGCCTCATCCTGCCAGCCGGCGCAGAGGACCCCGAGCGGGCCCCGGACGGCCGCTTGCAGTCTCGGCTCTGCGCTGTGGCCGACGGCGTCGCGGCCGACAGCCTCTCTGCCGATCTCGCCGCAGCTGGCCGGGACGTCGATTGCCGTCGACTGCGGGAGCTCCGGGACCCATCCGTGAGCCACGACTGGCTCTGGGCTCTCAATCCGGCGCACGGCCCGACCCTCGGCGCCGGGGAGTACCTCACCGCGGTGCGCGTGCGGGTTGGCGCCCCCGCCATCGACAACGAGATGCCGTGCCCGCGGTGTGGCACCGGAACGCTCGACCGGGCCTGTTCCCACGCCCTCCAGTGCGCGACCCCCGAGGCCACGCGGGGCCACTACGAGGTGCGCGACCACGTCCTGGCCCTGGCGCACCTCGCCGACCCCGGCGCCGAAGCCGAAGCTCCCGGGCTGATGCCGTCAGCACCATTGCTCCGCCCTGCAGATGTCCTCACCAGCGCGGCCCTCGCGGGCCGTCTGGCGGCTCTGGATGTTGGCGTGTGCAGCCCGGAGGCTCAAGGCGCCGGCGAGGACTGCTGCGACGCCGTGCACGCCCGGAAGCAGGGCGACTACGGCGGCCACCTCGCGGAGCTGGCGGCGGCGGGCATCGCGTACGTGCCCATCGTGTGGTCCGCCTACGGCCGCGCCCACCCCGAGGCGCAGGCGGCGCTCCGGGCGCTGGCGCTGCGGGCTGCGCGGCGCCGCGGGCTGCGCTGCCACCGGCCGCTGCTGCGCCGGGCCGAGGCGGCCATCGGCGTCGCAATCTGGCGCCGGGCCGCGGCCATGGTGCACGCCTGCCTGCCGGCGCTCACTCCCGAGGAGGAGCGCCTGCTGTGGGCGGAGGCATCGCCCGCGCGGGAGGCGTGAACTCAAGGCAGGGCGGCGGCGTTCCTTGCCTTGGTGGATGGAAAAAAAAAAGGAGGGGGGGAGGGGTTCGAACCGGTAGTGACCCCCCCGGTTTTCCGCCAGCAGCGGTAGAACACGCTCTTTCTGAGATCGAAAGTGGGATCGATGTGCTGTCCCGAGGTGTCCCGCGAAATCGATTGAGTCAGATGTTGGTCCCCCCCCCGCCCCCCCCACAACCCGCTTATCACCCGAAGGGTGGTCGTATAGGTATATACATGCAAGGTTACATTGGCATTTCGCGCCATGCACCTTGGTCCTTGACGATTGGCATGCAGGCGGAAATCGTGGCGGAAGGGCAGGAAGGTAGAACATAACAAATAGCGATATCTCTTCGTGGCCTTGTCGGGCATCGTCGTCAAAATGATGTAAGTCGGTATCTTTCCCTCATGCTTCCTCTTCCTCATCTTCATTCTTACCCTCCCCGGCGACTTCCTCAAGTAATAGTCGTGGTAGTAGTCGTCGTTGTAGTAGTAGGATGAGTCGTAGCAGCGGACGTAGTAGTAGTGGTAGTAGAAGTAGCAGCAGCAGCAGCAGCAGCAGCAGCAGCAGCAGCAGCAGCAGCAGCAGTAGTAGTAGTAGTAGTAGTAGTAGTAGTAGTAGTAGTAGTAGTAGTAGTAGTAGTAGTAGTAGTAGTAGTAGTAGTCGTAGTAGTAGTAGTAGTTGTAGTAGTAGTAGTTAGTAGTAGTAGTAGTAGTAGTAGTAGTAGTAGTAGTAGTAGTAGTAGTAGTAGTAGTAGTAGTAGTAGTAGTAGTAGTAGTAGTAGTACTAGTAGTATAAGTAGTAGTAGTAGTAGTAGTAGTAGTAGTAGTAGTAGTAGTAGTAGTAGTAGTAGTAGTAGTAGTAGTAGTAGTA
>CAUYUJ010015050.1:0-77500 GCA_963575745.1 Prorocentrum cordatum
GGAGCTAGTTGGCGAAATGTCGAAAATGGACGCGATCACCTTCCGCGGCCTGGCTCAGCCGATTTTGCAGTTCTAACAATTCGTTTGGGCTGCTACTTGCGCAGAGCGAAGCTTGGCATTACAGAAGTTACCTCACAAATTGATGGTTCATTCCGTCGAAAAATTCTCCCGAGCGAAGCCAGGGGCCGACTTCACGTTGGCAGTCCAAAAATATCTCGTAGAGCTCTTCGGCATCGATGAGCTAGAGGAATTCCGGCGCGGGGTGGAGCTAGTTGGCCGACCCGACCAAAAGAGAATGTGATTTCCTTGGGTCGGTTTTGCTTTGATTTGAAAGATATTTGGCAATTCATTTTGAGAACTGGTGTTTTTCTCACGTGTAGTGGGTTATGCCGCGCCTGCCAGTTAAATTCTCAGGTCCGTAGCTGCAATATTATTAGACTTGCTGGAACCAACTGCGTTCCGAGTCATCTTGACATGCGTTCACGGTTTTCTGTACTTAACTCGAGAATTCGAGAGCTACAGAGCTGATACTTACAGAAACCGATTCAGAATGATCAGGCGCGTTCGCTTGTTGCATCCAGAGGCCTGAACTCGGGCTACTCGAGCTAGGTCCGTAAAAGTCATCTTCACCAGTGATGCCGGTTTTCTGTACTCAACTCAAGATTCAGAGGAGCTACAGAGCTGGTGCGCACATAAACTGATTCAGTATCACCAGGCGCTTGCGTCTGTTGCATCGAGAGGCCTGAACTCGTTCTGCTAGTCGAGCTAGGTCCACAACACTATTCGTATTTCTCAAGTTCTCTTTAGAGGCGCTGTCGGTATTCTGCACTTAACTGTAGCACAGCTACAGAGGTGGTACGGACAGAAACCGATACATAATCATCCTGGGCGTTTGGCTGAAGCATCTAGAGCTGTGAACAGAGTCTGCTGCTCGAGCTAAGTCCGCAAAACTATTTGTATGCGATCGATTTTTTAGAGTTTGGCTCTCGCTTAAGCTTGCTTCACGTGTTCCGAGGAGCTGGGCAAGAAAAGAGCTCTACGAGGTCCCCGGCGGTAACCAGGTTGACGGTTTACCGCGGGCGCCCAGTTTTCTTCTCGAAATTTGACCATTCGTTAGAGCTCTAGTATTTTTTCTCATGATATTCGATCTTATTCCCGCTCGCCATCTTGATCTTAGCTCGATCGGGTAACTTTGAAGGCCAAAAAGCAGGCAGGCGGGAACGGCCATTTCGAGTCATCTTGATACGTGCTGTCGGTATTTCGCACTTAAGTCGAGCTGTAGGGCAGCTACAGTGCTGATAAGCACAGCTATCGCACTCAGAATCATTAGGCGCGTTCGCCTGTCCAATGCAGAGGTCTGAACTCGGTCTGCTACCTGAGCTAGGTTCGCAAACCTATTCGTATTATTCGAGTCAACTTGATATGCGCTGTCGGTATTTTGTACTTAACCCGAGCTGTAGAGCAGCCACAGTGTCTGTAAGCACACCTATCGCACTCAGAATCATCAGGCGCGTCCGTCTATCCAATCCAGAGGTCCGAACTCGGTCTGCTACCCGAGCTAGGGTCTCAAACCTATTCGTGTTATTCCAGTCAACTTGATAGCGTTGTCGGTATTTTCTGCTGACTCGAGGTCAAGGGCAGCTACAGTGCTGGTAAGCACAGCTATCGCACTCTGAATCAACAGGCGCGTTCGCCTGTCCAATCCAGAGGTCTGAACTCGGTCTGCTACTCGAGCTAGGTCCGCAGACCTATTCGTATTATTCGAGTCAACTTGATACGCGTTGTCGGTATTTTCTGCTGACTCGAGGTCTAGGGCAGCTACAGTGCTGGTAAGCACGCCTATCGCACCCAGAATCATCAGGCGCGTTCGCCTGTCGAATCCAGAGGTCTGAACTCGGTCTGCTAGCCGAGCAAGGTCCGCAAACCTATTCGTATTATTCGAGTCAACTTGATACGTGTTGTCGGTATTTTCTGCTTAACTCGAGGTCTAGGGCAGCTACAGTGCTGGTAAGCTCAGCTATCGCACTCAGAATCATCAGGCGCGTTCGCCTGTTCAATCCAGAGGTCTGAACTCGGTCTGCTATCCGAGCTAGGTCCGCAAACCTATTCGTATTATTCGAGTCATCTAGACAGACGCTCTCGGTTTTCTGTACTTAACTCGAGCTGTAGGGCAGCTAGAGGGCTCATTGTCACAGACATCGATGGGGAATCATCAGTCGCGTTCGTCTACTGAACCGAGAGCTCTGAACTCGGCCTCCTGCCCGAGCTAGATTTGCGAAACTATTCGTATTGTTGAATGATCTTGAGAAGTGCTCTCTGTCTTCTGCACTTAACTCGTGTTTGGGCCGGCTACAGTGCTGCGGGTCACATATATCGATTTGCACACATCAGGCGTGTTTGTCGATCGATTCCAGAGCTCGGTACTCGGTCTGCTGCTCGAACTAGATCGGGAAAACTATTCTATTATTCGAGTCGATACTGTCGGTTTTCTGCACTTAACTCGGGCTGTAGGGGGGCTGCACGGCTGGGAATCACATGATTGGATTGGCAGACATCAGACGCGGCCGCCTGTCGCATTCAGAGGTCTGAACTCGGTTTGATACCCGAACTCGGTTGCGAAACTGTTTGTTTTTTGTTAACGTTATCTTGATAGGTCTGGAATCGCTTGGGCTGAAAAACTAGTCGTTCTTTGGAGTTTTTTCCCACACTTTATTTTTTCAGGAAGCTCTACGAGTCCCCCGGCGGTAAGAAAGGTTGACGGTTTACCGCCGGCGCCCAGTAATTCCGGAGCGCTGGAGAGCTAGTTGGCAAGAAAAATCTCGACGGACCTTTTGGTGTCTTTTGGTCGGTTGAAAATTTTGTTCTCGAAATTTGACCATTCGTTAGAGCTCTAGTATTTTTTCCCGTGATATTCGATCTTATTCCCGCTCGCCATCTTGATCTCAGCTCGATCGGGTAACTTTGAAGGCCAAAAAGCACGGTGGCGGGAACGGCCGTTTCGAGTCATCTTGATAGGCGCTGTCGGTTTTCTCAAGATAACTCGAGCTTCAGGACACCTACAGAGCTGGTCAGCACAGCTAATGCGTTCAGAATGATCAGGCGCATTCGCCTGTTGAATCCAGAGGTCTGAACTCGATCTGCTAGCCGAGCTAGGGTCGCAAACCTATTCGTATTATTCGAGTCATTGTAGCAGACACTCTTGGTTTTTCGAACTTAACTCGATCTGTAGGGCAGCTACAGAGCTCATACTAACAGAAATCGATTGAGAATTATCAGGCGCGTTCGTCTGTTGCATCGAGAGCTCTGAAATCGGCCTTCTTCCCAAGCTAGGTTCGCGAACCGATCGTATTGTTCGAGCCATCTTGAGAAGTGCTCTCGGTTTTCTGTACATAAATCGTGCTGGGGGAGGGCTATAGCTCTGCTGGTCACAGGAATCGGTTCCGAGACATCAGGCGCGTCCGTTCGTCGAACCGATTGCTCGAAACTCGGTCTGCTGCAACGAAATCTGCGAAACTGTTGTATTATTCGAGTCATCCTGAGAGGTACTCTCGGTTTTCTGCACTTAACTCATACTGTATGGGCTGCAGAGCTGGTTATCACAGAAATCGATTGCAGACATCAGAGTCCGCCTGTCGCATTCAGAGGTCTGAACTCGGTTCGATACTCGAGCTCGATTGGAAAACTGTTTGTTTGTTTTGTTAGAGTCGTCTTTGGAGGTTCATAATCGCTTGGGCTGAAAAACTGGTCGTTCTTTGAAATTCGTTCCACATTATATATTGTCAGGAAGCTCTACGAGTCCCCCGGCGGTAAGAAAGGTTGACGGTTTACCGCCGGCGCCCAGTTTTTGCATGAGCTGACTTCCGGGAACTGAGCGAACATCAACATCGAAAAAATCGAATTTCAAGATTTTCGAAAAATCTTCATTTTTTGACTGTGTGTCGATTCTCTGCAATGTGAGAGGAGCTCTACGAGGTTCCCGGCGGTGACCAGGTTGACGGTTCACCGCCGGCGCCTTTCCGGCGCGGGGTGGAAGTTAGTTGCCCACCCGGCCAGAAGGACAAAGTGTAACTTTTGGGTTTGGTTTTGCAATTTTTTTGAAAATGATATTTGACATTTCTTTATTGTGAGAATGCAGATTTTTCGCACCTGTGTAAACGACCTATGTCGGCACTAGTCTGTCCCTCGTAGAGTCTTCGAGAGCATGAGGGAAGGAGGGATTTCGGGCAGAGAGAAGACAAATAGTTGGCCGACCCGACCAAAAGAGGACACCTGGGGGCGGTTTTGGTACTTGTGTAAGATTTGACATATTCGGTTTCATTAAGTTGGATTTTCTCTTACCTTTACAAATAGCTATGGCGCATATGATGGTTAATATTATCAGGGCTCTAGGGGCAATATTCTGTCAAAAGACTTGCAGGACACAGACTTTGCCTGCAGTGCAGTTTGGTAGGTGACGGTTGGCTTTACTTAACTCGAGCTGTCAGCAAGCTACAGACCTCTCACGCACACCAGTCGATGCAGAATGATCTGGCGCGTCACACTGGAAGCTCGAGAGTTCCTAGAAATGGCTGAGTCAGGAGTTATGCTCGAAATACTCTCTATGTATGCGTGTTGCGAACGATGTTTCGATGATAACTCGAGCTGAGTGCATGCTATGCATGCCAGGTACATTCCAATCGAAGTAGCGACATGCGAGACATGGAATGGGAGCCTCAAGAGTGCCCAAATTGATTAGAATTTTCAAAATCAATGAAAAATATCGATTTGTACAATTTTGTATTTTTTGTGTCGGATGATTTTTTTCTAATTTATATCGATCTATGGGTGACCTAGAGAGTTCTGGTGCATTTTTGTCGACGCAGAATGGTCTCGCGCTCTCACTGAGAGCGCGAGACTTTCATATGAATAGCTTCGCTGGGAGTGAGAACTTTGGTCCAGCCGGCCGAGGCGGACAATGTGACAACTTTTGGGTGGTTTTGCAATTTTTTGAAAGATATTTGACAATTCATTTTGAAAAAGCAGATTTTTACTCCGAGGATTGAGATATAAACTTCGTTCCCTGATCAGCTCGGCCATCTAGAGTCATTTTCAGTACCTGTTCACTTGAAGGAACCGACTTCATGTTGACTCCGAAAAAATCTCAACTTGAAGTTTTTGTAGAAAAGCTCCCAGAAGCTCCCGCTTTGATGCTGAGCTTTCTTACGGATTCAAGGAGCTCTACGAGGTTCCCGGCGGTGACCAGGTTGACGGTTCACCGCCGGCGCCAGTCTTAGTATGAGCTGAGCTCCGTAGGCGCAATCTTACTATCAAAACACTTGGAGGAACCATCTTCACGTCGACGCGAAAAAATCAATTTTCCCCGTTTTCGAGAAATTCTTCCAGGAGCTCTCTCTTTCGAATCTGAAGAATCTTAGGCGTGAAAGGAGCTCTACGAGGTTCCCGGCGGTGACTAGGTTGACGGTTCACCGCCGGCGCCAGTACCTCGTAGAGCTCTCATGTATGAGAGATAGAGGAATTCGACGACAGGGTGGAGCTAGTTCGCGAAATTTCGACAAGAGACACAATCATACCTCGTAGAGCTCTTCGACGAGATGAGCTAAGAGGAATTCGGGCGCAGGGTGGAGCTAGTTGGCCGACCCGACCAAAAGAGACAATGTGGTAACCTGGGGTCGGTTTTTGGAACATTGTGCAAGATTTGACAATTCGTTTTCATAAGTTGGATTTTTCCTACCTACAATAAGCTATGGCGCATCTGCTGGTAAAATTTCCAGGGCTCTAGAAGCAATATTACTATCAAAAGACTTGCGGGAACCGACTTTGCCCGCAGTACAGTTTGGCAGGTGACGGTGGTTGGCTTACTTAACTCGAGCTGTCAGCAATCTACAGACCTCTCACGCACACCAGTCGATGCAGAATGATCTGACGCGTCACACTGGAAGCTCGAGAGTTCCTCGAAATGGCTGAGTCAGGAGTTATGATCGAAATACTGTCTCTATGTATGCGTGTTGCGAACGGTGTTTCGATGATAACTCGAGCTGAGTGCATGCTATGCATGCCAGGTACATTCCAATCGAAGTAGCGACATGCGAGACATCGAATGGAAGCCTCGAGAGTGCCCAAATTGATTAGAATTTTCAAAATCAATGAAAAATATCGATTTGTACAATTTTGTATTTTTTGTGTCGGATGTTTTTTTTTATAATTTATATCGATCTATGGGTGACCTAGAGAGTTCTGGTGCATGTTTGTCGACGCAGAATGGTCTCGCGCTCTCACTGAGAGCGCGAGACTTCATATGAATAGCTTCGCTGGGAGTGAGAACTTTGGTCCAGCCGGCCGAGGCGGACAATGTGACAACTTTTGGGTAGTTTTGCAATTTTTTGAAAGATATTTGACAATTCATTTTAAAAAAGCAGATTTTTACTCCGAGGATTGAGATATAAACTTCGTTCCCTGATCAGCTCGGCTATCTAGAGTCATTTTCAGTACCAGTTCACTTGAAGGAACCGACTTCATGTTGACTCCGAAAAAATCTCAACTTGAAGGTTTTGTAGAAAAGCTCCCAGAAGCTCCCGCTTTGATGCTGAGCTTTCTCACGGATTCAAGGAGCTCTACGAGGTTCCCGGCGGTGACCAGGTTGACGGTTCACCGCCGGCGCCAGTACCATCCGCGGCCTGGCTCAGCCGATTTTAAAGCTCTAACCATTCGTTTGGGCTGATAATTGCGCAGAACGAAGCTTTGTACCACAGAAGTTGCCTCTCAAATTCTCAGCTCATTCCGACAAATTCTTCTTAGCGAAGCCAGAAACCAGTTGCGAAAAAAACATGAAAAATTGAAGATTCAAGCAATCTACTGCGAAGTTCTCTGCTTCGATTATGCGCGCTCTTAAGGGAAAGGAGCTCTACGAGGTTCCCGGCGGTGACCAGGTTGACGGTTCACCGCCGGCGCCAGTTGGCCGACCTGACCAAAAGAGACAATGTGTTAACCTGGGGTCGGTTTTTGGAACATTGTGCAAGATAACTCGTAGAGCTTCCCTTAGCTAGTTATAGCTGGAAGCTAAGAGTTATTCCGGCGCGCCCCACAGCTAGTTGGCTCGAAAAATCTCGACGGAACTTTTCACAACTTTTGCTCGGTTGAAAATTATGTTCTCGAAATTTGAACATTCGTTAGAGCTCTAGTATTTTTTCCCGTGATATTCGATCTTATTCCCGCTCGCCATCTTGATCTCAGATCGATCGGGTACCTTTTACTGCCAAAAAGCACACTGGGGGAACGGCCGTTTTTTCGAGTTCATTTTGATACGCGTTGTCGGTTATTTTTGTACTAACTCGAGCTGTAGGGCAGCTACGAGCTGGTACGACTGCCTATCGCACTCAGATATCATCTTAGGCGCGTTCGCCTGTTGAATCCAGAGGTCTGAACTCGGTCTGCCAGCCGAGCTAGGCCCGCAAACCTATTCGTATTCTTTGAGTCAACTTGATACGAGTTGTCGGTATTTTCTACTGAACTCGGCTGTAGGGCAGCTACAGTGCTGGTAAGCACACCTATCGCACTCAGAATTATCAGGCGCGTTCGCCTGTCGACTCCATAGGTCTGAACTCGGTCTGCTAGTCGAGCTAGGTCCGCAAACCTATTCGTATTATTCGAGTCAACCTGATACGTGTTGTCGGTGTTTTCTGCTTAACTCGAGCTGTAGGGCAGCTACAGTGCTGGTTAGCACAGCTATCGCACTCAGAATCATCAGGCGCGTTCGCCTGACGAATACATAGGTTTGAACTCGGTCTGCTAGCCGAGCTACGTGCGCAAACCTATTCGTATTATCCGATTCAACTTGATACGCGTGGAGGGTATTTTGTACTTATTCCGAGCTGCAGGGCAGCTACAGTGCTGGTAAGCACGCCTATCGCACTCAGAATCATCAGGGGTGTTCGTCCGCCAGTTGGATCCAGAGCTCGGAACTCGGTCTGCTGTCCAAATTAGATCGGCACAACTTCTATATTGTTCGAGTCATTCTCAAAAGTGCTGTCGGTTTTCTGCACCTAACTCGGGCCTGTAGGGGGGCGGCAGGGCTGGTGACAGAAGTCGATTCGAAGACATCAGACGCGTCCACCTGTCGCATTCAGAGGTCAACAAATACCTCGTAGAGCTCTTCGGCATCGATGAGCTAGAGGAATTCCGGCACGGGGTGGAGCTAATTGGCCCACCCGGCCAGAAAGGACAAAGTGGTAACTTTTGAGTGGTTTTGCGATTTTTTGAAAGATATTTGACAATTCATTTTGAAAAAGCAGATTTTTACGCCGAGCATTGGCATATGAACTTCACTCTGACAGCAGCTCAGCTCTCTCGATGCATTTTTGCATGAGCTGACTTCCGGGAACTGAGCGAAAATCAACATCGAAAAAATCGAATTTCAAGATTTTCGAAAAATCTTAATTTTTTCGACTGTGTGTCGATTCTCTGCAATGTGAGAGGAGCTCTACGAGGTTCCCGGCGGTGACCAGGTTGACGGTTCACCGCCGGCGCCAGTTGTGCAAGATTTGACAATTCGTTTTCAGAAAACGGATTTTTCTCACATACAGTAAGCTATGGCGCACCTGCTGGTAAAATTTTCAGGGCTCTAGGGGCAATATTACTGTCAAAAGACTTGCAGGAACCGACTTTGCCTGCAGTGCAGTTTGACAGGTGACGGTGGTTGGCTTTACTTAACTCGAGCTGTCAGCAAGCTACAGACCTCTCACGCACACCAGTCGATGCAGAATGATCTGACGCGTCACACTGGAAGCTCGAGAGTTCCTAGAAATGGCTGAGTCAGGAGTTATGATCGAAATACCGTCTCTATGTATGCGTGTTGCGAACGGTGTTTCGATGATAATTCGAGCTGAGTGCTTGCTATGCATGCCAGGTGCATTCCAATCGAAGCAGCGACATGCGAGACATCGAATGAGCCTCGAGAGTGCCCAAATTGATTAGAATTTTCAAAATTAATGAAATATATCGATTTGTACAATTTTACATTTTTTATGTCGGATGATTTTTTTCTAATTTATTTTTTTTCTAATTATTATCGATCTATGGGTGATCCTAGAGAGGTCTGTGCCCATTTTTGTCGACGCAGGATGGTCTCCGCGTCTCTCTGAGAGCGCGAGACTTCATTTGAATAGCTTCGCTGGAGTAACATGCTTATCCTTTCTTTTGCGATCTATGGATTCTACACCGCATTGGTACGAGGCTGGGGCGTTGGATGGGAGGTTTGGGGGAGGGGTGAGGAGGGCTTTCTGAGAACTTTGGTCCAGCCGGCCGAGGCAGACAATGTGACAACTTTTGGGTGGTTTTGCAATTTTTTGAAAGATATTTGACAATTCATTTTGAAAAAGCAGATTTTTACTCCGAGCTTTGAGATATAAACTTCGTTCCCTGATCAGCTCGGCCATCTAGAGTCATTTTCAGTACCAGTTCACTTGAAGGAACCGACTTCATGTTGACTCCGAAAAAATCTCAACTTGAAGTTTTGTAGAAAAGCTCCCAGAAGCTCCCGCTGTGATGCTGAGCTTTCTCACGGATTCAAGGAGCTCTACGAGGTGCCCGGCGGTGACTAGTGTTGCGGTTCAACGCGGCGCCAGTCGGGTTGTTTTCACACGATTAGCTCCCTGGAGTGATCAGGGTTTCTGTTTTGTGCGGCTTAGTGGGTGGTGAGGAGTAATCTCGCACATCATCCGCCGGTCCACGAGTCCACGGATTAGCTGCATGGAGTACTGTGGGTTCCAGATAAATTATGAACGCCGGCAGGTGGGTGATGAGGCGCACACGGCCACTATCGCCGTGTCCACGTTTTCTCGCCAGCGCCCCTGCTGGAGCCCCCTAGCGTTTCCCCATATACGCTGGCTCCAGGGTGCGCGAAGCGCTTCGGAAGGAGCTTTCGGAAGAGGCTTCGGCTTTTTCCAGGGATCCGGTCAATCGGGGCTTGCAGGATCCTCCGGGGTAGGAGCCGTGGATTCCTTGCGTAAACTCGTAGAGCTTCCCTTAGCTAGTTATAGCTGGAAGCTAAGAGTAATTCCGGCGCGCTGGAGAGCTAGTTGGCAAGAAAAATCTCGACGGAACTTAACTCGTAGAGCTTCCCTTAGCAAGTTATTGCTGGAAGCTTGAGAGTAATTCCAGAGCGCTGGAGAGCTAGTTGGCAAGAAAAATCTCGACGGACCTTTTGCTGACTTTTGGTCGGTTGAAAATTTTGTTCTCGAAATTTGACCATTCGTTAGAGCTCTAGTATTTTTTCTCATGATATTCGATCTTATTCCGCTCGCCATCTTGATCTCAGCTCGATCGGGTAACTTTGAAGGCCAAAAAGCGCACGGGCGGGACCGGCCGTTTCGAGTCATCTTGATACGCGCTGTCGGTTTTCTGAACATAACTCGAGCTCTAGGGCAGCTAGAGAGCTGGTAAGCACACCTATTGCACTCAGAATCATCCGGCGCGTTCGCCTGTTGAACCCAGAGGTCTGAACTCGGTCTGTGAGCCGAGCTAGGTCCGGAAACTTATTCGTATTATTCGAGTCAATTTGATACGCGTTGTCGGTATTTTCTACTTAACTCGAGCTGTAGGGCAGCTACAGTGCTGGTAAGCACACCTATCGCACTCAGAATCATCAGGCGCGTTCGCCTGTCCAATCCATAGGTCTGAACTCGATCTGCTAGCCGAGCTAGGTCCGCAAACCTATTCGTATTATTCGAGTCCACTTGATACGCGTTGTCGGTTTTTCTACTTAACTCGAGCTGTAGGGCAGCTACAGTGCTGGTAAACACACGCATCGCACTCAGAATCATTAGGCGCGTTCGCCTGTTGAATCCAGAGGTCTGAAATCGGTCTGCTAGCCGAGCTAGGTCCGCAAATCTATTCGTATTATTCGAGTCATCTTCACAAACGCTCTCGGTTTCCTGTACTCGGTTTTCTGCACTTAACTCGGGCTGCACGGGGGCTGCAGGGCTGGTAATGACATGAGTCGATTCGCAGACATCAGACGCGTCCGCCTGTCGCATTGAGAGGTCTGAACTCAGTTTTCTTCTTTTGTTAGAGTCATCTTGAGAGGTCTGAAATTGCTTGGGCTGAAAACTAGTCGTTCTCTGGATTTTTTCCCACACTATATACTGTCAGGAAGCTCTACGAGTCCCCCGGCGGTAAGAAAGGTTGACGGTTTACGGCCGGCGCCGTTTGCTGACTTTTGCTCGGTTGAAAATTATGGTTCTCGAAATTTGGACCTTATTCCGTTAGAGCTCTTGTCTTTTTTTTCCCGTGATATTTCGATCTTATTCCCGCTCGCCATCCTTGATATCGGCTTCGATTCGGGTAAATTTGTGGATGGCTCAAAAAGCACTGTGCGGGGGGGAACGGCCGTCCGTCGTTTCGGTTCTTCTTGATACGGGCTGTCGGTTTTTTCGATCCATAACTACGAGCTCTAGGGCAGCATACAGAGCTGCGTAAGCCAATGATAATGCATGCGAATGATTCAGGTGGGCGCGTTTTCGCTGTAAAGCCAGAGGCCTGAACTCGGTCTGCTAGCAGAGCTAGGTCCGCAAACCTATTCGTATTATTCGAGTCAACTTGAACGCGTTGTCGGTATTTTCAACTTAACTCGAGCTGTAGGGCAGCTACAGTGCTGGTGGGCACACACATCGCATGCAGAATCATCTGGCGCGCTCGCCTGTTGAATCCATAGGTCTGAACTCGGTCTGCAAGCCGAGCTAGGTCCGCAAACCTATTCGTATTATTCGAGTCAACTTGATACGCGTTGTCGGTATTTTCTACTTAACTCGTGCTGCAGGCCAGCTACAGTGCTGGTGAGCACACCTATCACACTCAGAATAATCAGGCGCGTTCGCCTGTTGAATCCAGAGCTCTGAACTCGGTCTGCTGCGCGATCCAGACTCACGAAACTGTTCGTATTCTTCCAGTCATCTTGACAGCTACTGTCGCCGTTCTGCACCTAACTCGGGCTGCAGGGGGGCTGCAGGGCGGTTAATCACATGAATCGATTCGGGAAACGCGTCTGTCTGTCGCATTCAGAGGTCCGAACTCGGTCTGATACTTGAGTTGGGCTGAAAAATTATTCGTTCTCTGCATTTTTTTTGACATTATGTGTTGTCAGGAAGCTCTACGAGTCCCCCGGCGGTAACAAAGGTTGACGGTTTACCGCCGGCGCCCAGTCTCCCAATACGCGTGGCTCCAGGGTGCGCGAAGCGCTTCGGCAAAGCTTCAGAAGAGCTTCGGCAGTTCTTCCAGGCTTCTAGGCAGATCTTCCTTGCGCGCTTTGCAGGGCCTCACGCATCGTAAACGACGCCCCTGCAAGCGTCTCCTGCGAGGTTTCCAGCGTCCCGCGCATCGTTTCAGGCGGTCTGGCAGAGGTCCCCGTGTGGCGTGTTGAAGCGCTTGGCACTTCGCGCGTGGCTTCACTATCCGGGTTTTGGACGCTTACAAGTTCCCCGGTAGCTCCTTGGAGAGCTAAGGGTTTCAGAGAAGAAGCCGGAGGTGGGTGGTGAGGTGGACACGCCCACGCTCGCCGGTCCACGATCGCCGGGGCAACTCGCCGGAGTTCGCAGCGGGTCCGGGAGCGTAGCTTCCGAGCGTTTCCCAATACGCCTGGCTCCAGAGTGCGCGAAGCGCTTCGGCAGAGCTTCGGAAGAGCTTCGGCAGTTCTTCCAGGCTCCTAGGCAGATCTTCCTTGCGCGCTTTGCAGGACCCCACACATCGCAAACGGCGCCCTGGAAGCGTCTGCTGCGAGGGTTCCAGCGTCCCGCGCATCGTTTCAGGCGGCCTGCGTGCGGCGTTTCGCGCTTGGCTTCGCTATCCGGGTTTTGGACGATTACAATGTCGGAACAAAATCGAGAACAAATATATTTTCAGCCTGAACGATTTCAGACCTCTCGATGCAACAGCCAAACGCCCCTCATGCTTCTGGATCGTTTTCTGTGCGCACGAGCTCTGTGGCTCTCCTACAGCCCGAGGGACGTGCGAAATCGACAGGGCCTCTCAAGATTACTCGAACAATAAAAATATTTTCGCGAATCTAGCTCGAGTATCCGACATCTGAATGTAACAGCAGCTACAGAGCTGGTAAGCACACCTATCGCACTCAGAATGATCACGCGCGTTCGCTCGTTGAATCCAGAGGTTTGGACTCGGTCTGCTAGCCGAGCTAGGTCCGCAAACCTATTCGTATTATTCGAGTCATGTTGATAGACGCTCTCGGTTTTCTGTACTTAACTCGGCTGTAGGGCAGTACAGGGCTCATTGTCACAGACATCGATGGGAAATTATCAGTCGCGTTCGTCTATCGAACCGAGAGCTCTGTACTCGGCCTGCTGCCCGAGCTAGGTTCGCGAAACTAGCCGTATTGTCCGAATGATCTTGAGAAGTGCTCTCAATATTCTGCACTCAACTCGTGCTGGGGGAGGGCTACAGTGCTGCGCATATATCGATTTGCATACAGCAGGCGCGTCTTCCGGTCGATTCCAGAGCTCGGAACTCGGTCTGCTGCTCGAACTAGGTTCGCAAAACTATTATATTATTCGAGTCGATACTGTCGGTTTTCTGCACTTAACTCGGGCTGTGGGGGGGCTTCAGGGCTGGGAATCACATGAGTAAATTCGCAGACATCAGACGCGCCCGTTTGTCGCATTCAGAGGTCTGAACTCGGTTTGATACTAGAACTGGGTTGCGAAACTGTTTGTTTTTTGTTAGTGTTATCTTGAGAGGTCTGAAATCGCTTGGGCTTAAAAAATAGTCGTTCTTTGGAGTTTTTTACCACAGTATATATTGTCAGAAAGCTCTACGAGTCCCCCGGCGGTAAGAAAGGTTGACGGTTTACCGCCGGCGCCCAGTTCCGGCGCGGGGTGGAGCTAGTTGGCCGACCCGGCCAGAAAGGACAAAGTAGTAACTTTTCAATGGTTTTGCAATTATTCGAAAGATATTTGACAATTCATTTCGAGAAAGCATATTTTTCGCACCTGTAAACGACTATGACGGCCTCTCCGTCTTAGTATGGGCTCTGTAGGGGCACTTTTACTATCAGAACACTTGGAGGAACCATCTTCATCTCGACACGAAAAAAATCAAGTTTTCTCTTTTTCGAGAAATGCTTCCAGAAGCTCTCTCTTTCGACCCCGAGCACTCTTACGAGTGAAACGAGCTCTACGAGGTTCCCGGCGATGACCAGGTTGACGGTTCACCGCCGGCGCCAGTCGCTGCAATTTTTTTCGACATTATATATTGTCAGGAAGCTCTACGAGTCTCCTGGCGTAAGAAAGATTGACGGTTTACCGCCGGCGCCTAGTTTTCTCATCGATGAGCTAGAGGAATAACTCGTAGAGCTTTTCTTAGCTAGTGGCTGGAAGCTTAAGAGTAATTCCGGCGCGCTGGAGAGCTAGTTGGCAAGAACAATCTCGACGCACCTTTTGCTGACTTTTGGTCGGTTTGAAATTTCTTTCTCGAAATTCAACAATTCGTTTGAGCTCTAGTTTTTTTCTGACAATATTCGATCTTATTCCCGATCGCTATCTGAATCTCAGCACGATCGGGTAAATGTTTCTGCAAAAAAGCATCCCGACAGGATCGGCTCTTTCGGGTCATCTTGATACGCGTTGTTGGTATTTTGTACTTAACTCGAGCTGTAGGGCAGCTACAGAGCTCATCATCACAGAAATCGATTCCGGATGATCAGGCGCGTTCGTCTGTCCCATCTAGAGGTCTGAACTCGGTCTGCTGCCCGAGCTAGGTTCGCGAAACTGTTCGTGTTGTCGGAGTCATCTTGAGAGGTGCTGACATTTTTCTTCACTTAGCTCGGGCTGTAGGGGGGCTATAGGGTTCGTACTCACAGCAATCGATTCCGAGAGATAATGCGCGTTCGCCTGCCGAATGCAGAGCTCGGACCTCGGTGTGCTGCCCCAGCTAGGTTCGCAAAACTATTTGTATTCGTCGAGTCATCTTGAGAGATGCTGTTCGTTTTCTGCACTTAACTCGAGCTGTAAGGCGGCTGCAGGGCTGGTCATCACAGGAATCGATTGGGAGACATCAGTCGCGTCCTGCTGTCGCATTCAGATCCTGAACTGGGCCTGCTGCCCGAGCTAGGTCCGCGAAACTATTTGTTTTGTTCGAGTCATCTTCAGAGGTGCTGTCGAGTTTCTGCAGGGGCTGCAGGGCTGGTAATCACAGGAATCGATTCGGAGACATCAGGCGCGTCCGCCTGTTGCATTCAGATGTCTGAAAACTGGGTCTGATACTGTATTATTCGAGTGATCTTGAGAGATGCTGTCGATTTTCGCACGTAACTCGGGCCGTAGGAGAGCTACGGAGCTCGTGCGCACAGAAAACGACCCAGAAGCATGAGGGGCGTTTGGCTGTTGCATCGAGAGGTCTGAAATCGTTTAGGCTGAAAAACTATTCGTTCTCTATTTTTTTCGATTTTATATATGCTCAGGAAGCTCTTCGAGTTCCCCGGCGATAAGGAAGGTTGACGGTTTACCGCCGGCGCCCAGTTCTGGCACGGGATGGAGCTAGTGCCTCGTAGAGCTCTTCGGCATCGATTAGCTAGAGGAATTCCGGCGCGGGGTGGAGCTAGTTTGCCGACCCGACCAAAAGAGACATTTTTTTTTTGGAAAAATTTAAAAAAAATAAGAAAGCAGAATTTTCGATGAGGGCCTCTCTGTCTTAGTATGAGCTCTGTAGGCGCACTTTTACTATCAATACACTTGGCAGAACCAACTTCAAGTCGAGACGAATGATATCAATGTTTCCCTTTTTCGAGAAATGCTTCCAGAAGCTCTCTCTTTCGACTATGAGCACTCTTGCGCGTGAAAGGAGCTCTACGAGGTTCAGAGTAATTCCGGCGCGCTGGAGAGCTAGTTGGCAAGAAAAATCTCGACGGAACTTTTGCTGACTTTTGGTCGGTTGAAAATTTTGTTCTCGAAATTCAACAATTCGTTAGAGCTCTAGTATTTTTTCCCGTGATATTTGATCTTATTCCCGCTCGCCATCTTGATCTCAGCTCGATCGGGTAACTTTGAAGGCCAAAAAGCACTCTGGCGGGATCGGCCGTTTCGAGTCATCTTGATACGCGCTGTCGGTATTTTCTACTTAACTCGAGCTGTAGGGCAGCTAGAGTGCTGGTAAGCACAGCTATCGCTCTCAGAATCATCAGGCGCGTACGCCTGTTGATCCATAGGTCTGAACTCGGTCTGCTAGCCGAGCTAGATCCGCAAACCTATTCGTATTATTCGAGTCAACTTGATACGCGTTGTCGGTATTTTCTACTTAAATCGAGCTGTAGGGCAGCTACAGTGCTGTTAAGCACACCTATCGCACTCAGAATGATGAGGCGCGTTCGCCTGTTGAATCCATAGGTCTGAACTCGGTCTGTGAGCCGAGCTAGGTCCGCAAAGCTATTCGTATTATTCGAATCATCTTGACAGAAACTCTCGGTTTTCTGTACTAAACGAGCTGTAAGACAGCTACAGAGCTGATGTTTACAGAAACTGATTCAGAATCGTCAGTTGCGTTTGTCTATCGAATCCAGAGCTCTGAACTCGGCTTTCTGCCCGATCTAGAATCGCGAAATTATTCGTATTGGTCGAGTCATCTTGAGAAGTGCTCTCAGATTTCTTCACTCAACTTGCGCTGAGAGGGGGCTGCAGTGCTGGTTGTCATATGAATCGATTCGAAGAGATCATGCGCGTCCGTCTGTCGAATCCAGAGCTCGGAACTCGGTCTGCTGCCCGAACTAGGTTCGCGAAACTATTGTATTGTTCGAGTCATTCTGAGAGATGCTGTCGGTTTTCTGCACTCACCTCGGGCTGTAGGGGGTTGCAGGGCTGGTAATGACAGGAGTCGATTCGCAGACATCAGACGCGTCCGCTTGTCGCATTCACAGGTCAAAAAATATTCACTATGAGTCAGAATGTTGTTAGGTGCTGTTGGTTTTATCAACTTAAGTCGAGCTAGGAAGCTCTACGAGTTCCCCGGCGGTAACCAAGGTTGACGGTTTACCGCCGGCGCCCAGTACCTCGTAGAGCTCTTCGGCATCGATAAGCTAGAGGAATTCCGGCGCGGGATGGAGCTAGTTGGTCGACCCGGCTAGAAAGGACAAAGTGATAACTTTTGGATGGTTTTGTAACTTTTTGAAAGATATTTGACAATTCATTTTGAGAAAGCAGATTTTTCGCACCTGTAAATAATTATGAGGGCCCCTCTGTCTCAGTATGAGCTCTGTAGGCGCACTTCTACTGTCGAAACACTTGGAGGAACTATCTTCATGTCGAGACGAAAAAATCATTTTTTCTTCTTTTCGAGAAATGCTTCCAGAAGCTCTCTCTTTCGACTCCGGGCACTCTTATGCGTGGAATGAGCTCTACGAGATTCCCGGCGGTGATCAGGTTGACGGTTCACACGCCGCCGCCAGTTCCGGGGCGCTGGAGAGCTAGTTGACAATTCCGGCGCGGGGTGGAGCTAGTTGGTCGATCCGTCCAAAAGAGAGAATGTGATAACCTTCGGTGGGTTTTGCTTTGATTTGAAAGATATTTGACAATTCATGTTGAGAACGGCATTTTTTTTCACGTGTAGTGGGTTATGCCGCGTCTGCCAGTTAATTTCTCAGGTCCGTAGCTGCAATATTACTATGAGAAGACTTGCTGGAACCAACTGCGTTCCGAGTCATCTTGACACGCGTTCACGGTTATCTGTATTTAACTCGAGATTTCGAGAGCTACAGAGCTGATGCTTACAGAAACCGATTCAGAATGATCAGGCGCGTTCGCCTGTTGCATCCAGAGGCCTGAACTCGGTCTGCTACTGGAGCTAGGTCCTTGAAAGTCATCTACACCTGCCGGTTTTCTATACTCAACTCAAGATTCAGGGAGCTACAGAGCTGGTACGCAGATAAACTGATGCAGTATCACCAGGCGCTCGCGTCTATTGCATAGAGAGGCCTGAACTCGTTCTGCTAGTCGAGCTAGGTCCATAATACTATTCGTATTTCTCAAGTTCTCTTCACAGGCGCTGTCGCTATTCTGCACCCAACTCTAGGTGTATCACAGCTACAGAGATGGTACGCACAGAAACCGATACATAATCATCAAGGGCGTTTGACTGAAGCATCTAGAGCTCTAAACAGAGTCTGCTTCTCGAGCTAAGTCCGCAAAACTATTTATATGCGATCGTTTGTTTTGAGTTGTTTGGCTCTCGCTCAAGCTTGCTTCACGTGTTCCGAGGAGCTGGACAAGAAAAGAGCTCTACGAGATTCCTGGCGCTAACCAGGTTGACGGTTTACCGCCGGCGCACAGTAATTCCGGAGTGCTGGAGAGCTAGTTCGCAAGCAAAATCTCGACGAACCTTTTGCTGACTGTTGGTCGGTTGAAATTTTGTTCTCGAAATTCAAAAATTCGTTTGAGCTCCAGTATTTTTTTCCGTGATATTCGACCTTATTCCCGCTCGCCATCTTGATCTCAGCTCGATCGAGAACCTTTTACTGCCAAAAAGCGTCCTGGCGGGGTCGGCCGTTTCGAGTCATCTTGATACGCGTTGTCAGTATTTTGTACTTAACTCCAGCTGTAGGGCAGCTACAGAGCTTCAGCGCAGCTATCGCATTCAGAATCATGCGCGTTCGTCTGTTGAATCCATAGATCTGAACTCGGTCTGCTAGCCGAGCTAGGTCCGTAAACCTATTTGTATGTTCCGAGTCATCTTGACAGACGCTCTTGGTTTTCGGTACTTAACTCGAGCTGTAGGGTTTGTATTCTTCGAATCATTTTGAGAAGTACTCTCAATTTTCTGCACGCAACTCGTGCTGGGAGAGGGCTACAGTGCCGCTGGTCACAGAAATCGATTCGGACAGATCAGGGGCGTCCGTCCGTCGAACCCAGAACTCGGAACTCGGTCTGCTGCTCGAACTAGGTCCGCGAAACTATTGTATTATTCGAGTCATAATTCGTTTGAGCTCTAGTATTTTCCCCGTGATATTCGATCTCGCCATCTTGATCTCAGCTCGATCGGGTGAATATTACTATCGAAAAACACTGTGGTCATCTTGACAGGAACTCTCGGTTTTCTGAACTTAACTCGAGCTGTAGGACAGCCACAGCGCTGATATTCAGAGAAACCGATTCAGAATCATCAGCTGCGTTTGTCTGTCGAATCCAGAGCTCTGAACTCGGTCTGCTGCTCGATCTAGAATCGCGAAACTATTCGTATTGGTCGAGTTATCTGAGAAGTGCTCTCGGTTTTCTTCACTCAACTCGCGCTGAGGGGGAGTACAGTGCTTGTTGTCACAGGAATCGATTTGAAGACATCAGGCGCGTCCGCCTGTCGAATCCAGAGCTCGGAACTCGGTCTGCTGCCCGAATCACGTCTGCGAAAATACGGCATTTTTCGAGTTATCCTGAGAGGTGCTGTCGGTTTTCTGCACTTAACTCGGGCTGTAGGGGGGCTGCAGGGATGGTAATGACAGGAGTCGATTCGCAGACATCAGACGCGTCCGCCTGTCGCATTCAGAGGTCAAAACATATTCACTATGAGTCGGAATGTTGGTAGGTGCTGTCGGTTTTCTCAACTTAAGTCGAGCTAGGAAGCTCTACGAGTCTCCCGGCGGTAACCAAGGTTGACGGTTTACCGCCGGCGCCCAGTATTTAAACTATATTTGACCATTTATTTGCAGAGCCGATGTTTCGCACCTGTAGACGACTATGAGGGCCTCTGCGTCGAAATATGAGCTCTCTAGATGCACTTTTACAATCAAAACACTTGGCGCAACCAACTTTATGTAGACATGAAAAAATCATGTTTTCTCTTTTTCCAGAAATGCTTGCAGAAGCCCTCTCTTTTGATGCTGAGCACTCTTACGCGTGCTAGGAGCTCTACGAGGTTCCTGGCGGTGACCAGGTTGACGGTTCACCGCCGGCGCCAGTCAAGATGACTCGAATATACGTATAGGTTTGCGGACCTAGCTCTGCTTGCAGACCGAGTTCAGACCTCTCGATGCAAGCGCCTGATCATTCTGAATCGATAAGCTGTGCTTTCCAGCTCTGTTCCCGGAGAGCTCGCTGAGAGCTCAAGTGTTTAAGATTAGAAGCCGGGCGGTGGTGGTGCCCGCCAGGAGCTCCTCCACGGCGTCCACAGGCCTCGCAGAAACTCCGGCGAGCCGGCAGCTGGTTCGGGGGCGCTGTCCACGCGTGCCTGCACGCGTGCAGGCACGCGTGTGGCAGCGCTTCGAAAGCGGTGCAGGGGAGCCCCCCAGCGCTCTCGAGGAAAGATTTCCCCCTCCCGACGGTCTCTTCGCTCTCTGGGTTTGGGGCGCTACCAAGTAACTCGTAGAGCTTCCCTTAGCAAGTTATTGCTGGAAGCTTAAGAGTAATTCCGGGGCACTGGAAAGCTAGTTGGCAAGAAAAATCTCGACGGACCTTTTGGTGACTTTTGGTCGGTTGAAAATTTGATTCTCGAAATTCCTCAATTCGTTTCAGCTCTAGTATTTTTTTTCTGATATTCGATCTTATTCCCGCTTGCCATCTTGATCTCAGCTCGATCGGGTACCTTTTACAGCCAAAAAGCACACTGGCGGGATTGGCTGTTTTGAGTCATCTTCACACGCGTTGTCGGTATGTTGTACTTAACTCGAGCTAACGGACAGCTACAGAGCTGATAAGCACACGTATTCCATTCAGAATCATCAAGCGCGTTCGTCTGTTGAATCCAGAGGTCTGACCTCGGTCTGCTAGCCGAGCTAGACCCCAAACCTATTCGTAGAATTCAAGTCGACAGACGCTCTCGGTTTTCTGTACTTAACTCGAGCTATACAACAAGAGCTTATACAAGAAAACGATTAAGGATCATCAGTCGCATCCGTCTATTGAATCCAGAGCTCTGAACTCGGTCTGCTGCCCGATCTAGAATCGCAAACTATTCGTATTGTTCGAGTGAGCTTGAGAGGTGCCGTCGGGTCTCTGTACTCAACTGGGGCTGTAGGGAAACTACAGTGCTGGCAGTCACATGAATCGAGACATCAGGCGCGTCCGCCTGTCGAATCCAGAGCTCGGAACTCGGTCTGCTGCCCGAACTAGATCTGCAAAACTATTCGTATTGTTCGAGTCCTCCTGAGAGGTGCTGTCGGTTTTCTGCACTTAACTGAGGCTCTAGAGGGGCTGCAGGGCTTGTAATCACAAGAATCGATTCGTCAGACGCGCCCGCCTGTCGGATTCAGAGGTCTGGAGTCGGTCTGACACTCGAGCTAGGTTTGCCAGACTATTCGTATTGTTCGATTCATCTTGAAAGGTGCTGTCGATTTACGCACGGTACTCGGGCTGGAGGAGAGCTACAGCGCTCGTACAGAAGAGAATCCAGAAGCATCGGGGGAATTCGGCTGTTGCATCGAGAGGTCTGAATTCGCTTGGACTGAAAAAATTATTCGTTCCCAACAATTGTTTCCCACATTATATATTGTCAGGAAGCTCTACGAGTCCCCCGGCGGTAAGAGAGGTTGACGGTTTACCGCCGGCGCCCAGTAGCTGTCCTCTATCTCGAGTTAAGTCCAATATACCGAGAGCGCGTATCAAGATGAATCGAAACGGCCGATCCCGCCAGTGTGCTTTTTGGCAGTAAAAGGCGAGCGGGAATAAGATCGAATATTACGGGAAAAAATACTAGAGCTGAAACGAATGGAGGAATTTCGAGAACAAAATTTTCAACCGACCAACAGTCAGCAAAAGTCCGTCGAGATTTTTCTTGCCAACTAGCTGTCCAGCGCCTCGAATTATTCTTAAGCTTCGCAACTGGGCGCCGGCGGTAAACCGTCAACCTTTCGCACCGCCGGGGGACTCGTAGAGCTTCCTGACAACATATAATGTCCAAAGGAACTGCAGAGAACGAATAGTTTTTCAGCCCAAGCGATTTCAGACCTCTGGATGCACAGCCGAACGCCCCCGATGCTTCTAGATTGTCTTCTGTACGAGCTCTGTAGCTCTTCTGCAGCCCAGTGCGTTAATCGACAGCACCTCTCAAGATGACTCGAACAAAACGAATAGTTTGGCAAACCCAGCTCGAGTATCAGGCCGAATTCAGACCTCTGAATGCAGCAAGCAGACGCGTCTGACGTCTCCGAATCGATTCCTGTGATTACCAGCCATACAGCCCCCTTTCAGCTCGAAAGCCGACAGCATCTTTCAGCATGACTCGAACAATACGAACAGTTTCGCGCCCTAGTTCGGGCAGCAGACCGAGTTCTGAGTTCTGGATTCCGCAGGCGGACACGCCTGAACGCCTGAGTTCTTCAAATCGATTGCTGTCACCACCAGCATCACCACTAGCACTGTTCCCCCACTACAGCCCGAAATAATTGCAGAAAACCGACAGCATCTCTCAAGATGACTCGAATAATACGAATTGTTTTGATTCTGGATCGGGCAGCAGACCAAGTTCAGAGCACTGAATTCAACAGACAACGGCCACTGATGATTCTGAATCAGATTCTGTACGTATCAGCTCTGTAGCTGTCCTGTAGCTCGAGTTAAGCACAGAAAACCGAGAGCGCCTGTCAAGATGACTCGAACAATACGAATAGTTTCGCGGACCTAGTTCGGGCAGCAGACAGAGTTCTGAGCTCTGGATTCGACAGGCGGACGCGCATGATGGCTTCAAATCGATTTCTGTAATCACCTGCACTGTAGCCCCCCTACAGCCCGATTTAAGTGCAGAAAACCGACAGCACCTCTCAAGATGACTCGAACGATACGAATAGTTTCGCGATTCTAGATCGGGCAGCAGACCGAGTTCAGAGCTCTGGATTCAACAGACAACGGCCACTGATGATTCTGAATCAGATTCTGTACGTATCAGCTCTGTAGCTGTCCTGTAGCTCGAGTTAAGCACAGAAAACCGAGAGCGCCTGTCAAGATGACTCGAATAATGCGAATAGGTTTGCGGACCTAGCTCTGCTAGCAGACCGAGTTCAGACCTCTCGATGCAACAGGCGAACGCGCCTGATCATTCTGAATCGATAAGCTGTGCTTACCAGCTCTGTAGCTGCCCTATTTCTCGAGTTAAGTCCAATATACCGACAGCGCGTATCAAGATGACTCGAAACGGCCGATCCCGCCAGTGTGCTTTTTGGCAGTAAAAGGTACCCGATCGAGCTGAGATCAAGACGGCGAGCGGGAATAAGATCGAATATCACGGAAAAAAATACTGGAGCTCTAACGAATGATTGAATTTCGAGAATGAAATCTTCAACCGACCAAAAGTCAGCAAAAGGTCCGTCGATATTTTTCTTGCCATCTAGCTCTCCAGCGCCCGGGAATTACTCTTAAGCTTCCAGCAACAACTTGCCAAGGGAAGCTCTACCATTCGTTAGAGCTCTAGTATTCTTTCTGGCCATATTCGATCTTATTCCCGCTCGCCTTCTTAATCTCAGCTCGATCGGGTAATATTTCTGCAAAAAGCATCGCGGCGGGATCGGCTGTTTCGAGTCATCTTGATACGCGGTGGCGAGCTGTAGGGCAGCTACAGAGTTCATTCTCACAGAAATCGATTGCGAATCATCAGGCGCGTTCGTCTGTTCCATCTAGAGGTCTGAACTCGGTCTGCTGCCCGAGCTAGGTTCGCGAAACTATTCGTGTTGTTGGAGTCATCTTGAGAGGTGCTAACAGTTTTCGGCACTTAACTCGGGCTGTAGGGGGGGCTACAGGGCTCGTACTCACAGGAATCGATTCGGAGACATCAGGCGCGTCCGCCTGCCGAATCCAGAGCTCGGAACTCGGTGTGCTGCCCGAGCTAGGTTCGCAAAACTATTCGTATTCGTCGAGTCATCTTGAGAGGTGCCGTCCGTTTTCTGCACTTAACTCGAGCTGTAAGGGGGCTGCAGGGCTGGTAATCACTGGAATCGATTCGGAGACATCCGTCGCGTCCACCTGTCGCATTCAGAGCCCTAAACTCGGCCTGCTGCCCGAGCTAGGTCCGCGAAATTATTCGTATTGTTCGAGTCATCTTCAGAGGTGCTGTCGATTTTCTGCACTTAACTCGGGCTGTAAGGGGGCTGCAGGGCTGGTAATCACAGGAATCGATTCGGAGACATCAGGCGCGTCCGCCTGTTGCATTCAGATGTCTGAACTCGGTCTGATACTCGAGCTAGATTCGCGAAACTATTTGTATTGTTCGAGTGATCTTGAGAGGTGCTGTCGGTTTTCGCACGTAACTCGGGCTGTAGGAGAGCTACGGAGCTCGTGCGCACAGAAAACGATCCAGAAGCATGAGGGGCGTTTGGCTGTTGCATCGAGAGGTCTGAAATCGTTTAGGCTGCAAAACTATTCGTTCTCTGCAATTTTTTCGACATTGTATATGCTCAGGAAGCTCTACGAGTCCCCCGGCGGTAAGGAAGATTGACGGTTTACCGCCGGCGCCCATTTTGGTCGGTTGAACATTTTGTTTTCAAAATTTGAATATCGTTTGAGCTCTAGTATTTTTTCCCGTGATATTCGATCTTATTCCCGCTCGTCATCTGGATCTCAGCTCGATCGGGTACCTTGCGGGATCGGCCATTTCGAGTCATCTTGTTACGCGGTGACGGTTTTCTCAAGATAACTCGAGCTTCAGGACAGCTACAGAGCTGGTAAGCACAGCTAATCGATTCAGAATGATCAGGCGCGTTCGCCTGTTGAACCCAGAGGTCTGAACTCGGTCTGCTAGCCGAGCTAGGTCCGCAAACCTATTCGTATTATTCGAGTCATCTTGACAGGCGCTCTCGGTTTTCTGTGCTTAACTCGAGCTACAGGACAGCTACAGAGCTGATACGTACAGAATCTGATTCAGAATCATCAGTGGCCGTTGTCTGTTGAATCCAGAGCTCTGAACTCGGTCTGCTGCCCGATCTAGAATCGCGAAACTATTCGTATTGTTCGAGTCATCTTGAGAGATGCTGTCGGTTCTCTGCACTTAACTCGGGCTGTAGGGGGGCTGCATGGCTGGTAATCACTGGAATTGATTCGGAGACATCAGGCGCGTCCGCCCTTCGAATCCAGAGCTCCGAACTCTGTCTGCTGCCCGAACTAGGTCCGCGAAACTATTCGTATTGTTCGAGTCATCCTGAGAGGTGCTGTCGGTTTCCTGCACTTAACTCGGGCTGTAGGGGGGGCTGCAGGGCTGGTAATCACAGGAATCGATTCAGAGACATCAGACGCGTCCGCCTGTCGCATGCAGAGGTCTGAACTCGGTCTGATACTCGAGCTAGGTTTGCCAAATTATTCATGATGTTCGAGTCATCTTGACAGGTGCCGTCGGTTTACGCACGTAACTCGGGCTGTAGGAGAGCTACAGAGCTCGTACAGAAGACAATCCAGAAGCATCGGGGGCGTTCGGCTGTTGCATCCGAGAGGTCTGAAATTGCTTGGGCTGAATTTTTTTCTGTGTATTTTTTTTGACATTATATTTTGTCAGGAAGCTCTACGAGTCCCCCGGCGGTAACAAAGGTTGACGGTTTACCGCCGGCGCCCAGTTAACTCGAGCTACATAGCTGATACTTACAGAAACCGATTCATAATCATCAGTAACTCGTAGAGCTTCCCTTAGCAAGTTGTTGCTGGAAGCTTATGAGTACTTCCGGGGCGCTGGAGAGCTAGTTGGCAAGAAAAATCTCGACGGACCTTTTGGTGACTTTTGGTCTTTTGGAAATTTTGTTCTCGAAATTTGAACATTCGTTTGAGCTCTAGTATTTTTTCCCGTGATATTCGATCTTATTCCCGCTCGTCATCTTGATCTCAGCTCGATCGGGTACCTTTTACTGCCAAAAAGCACACGGGCGGGATCGGCCATTTCGAGTCATCTTGATACGCGGTGACGGTTTTCTCAAGATAACTCGAGCTTCAGGACAGCTACAGAGCTGGTAAGCACAGCTTATCGGTTCAGAATGATCAGGCGCGTTCGCCTGTTGAACCCAGAGGTCTGAACTCGGTCTGCTAGCCGAGCTAGGTCCGCAAACTTATTCGTATTATTCGAGTCATCTTGACAGGCGCTCTCGGTTTTCTGTGCTTAACTCGAGCTACAGGACAGCTACAGAGCTGATGCGTGCAGAATCTGATTCAGAATCATCAGTGGCCGTTGTCTGTTGAATCCAGAGCTCTGAACTCGGTCTGCTGCCCGATCTAGAATCGCCAAACTATTCGTATTGTTCGAGTCATCTTGAGAGATGCTGTCGGTTCTCTGCACTTAACTCGGGCTGTAGGGGGGCTGCATGGCTGGTAATCACTGGAATTGATTCGGAGACATCAGGCGCGTCCGCCTGTGGAATCCAGAGCTCCGAACTCTGTCTGCTGCCCGAACTAGGTCCGCGAAGCTATTCGTATTGTTCGAGTCATCCTGAGAGGTGCTGTCGGTTTCCTGCACTTAACTCGGGCTGTAGGGGGGGCTGCAGGGCTGGTAATCACAGGAATCGATTCAGAGACATCAGACGCGTCCGCCTGTCGCATGCAGAGGTCTGAACTCGGTCTGATACTCGAGCTAGGTTTGCCAAACTATTCATATTGTTCGAGTCATCTTGAGAGGTGCTGTCGATTTACGCACGTAACTCGGGCTGTAGGAGAGCTACAGAGCTAGTACAGAAGACAATCCAGAAGCATCGGGGGCGTTCGGCTGTTGCATCCGAGAGGTCTGAAATTGCTTGGGCTGAAAAATTATTGTTTTCAGTGCAATTTTTTCGACATTATGTTGTCAGGAAGCTCTAGGAGTCCCCCGGCGGTAACAAAGGTTGACGGTTTACCGCCGGCGCCCAGTTAACTCGAGCTACATAGCTGATACTTACAAAAACCGATTCATAATCATCAGTAACTCGTAGAGCTTCCCTTAGCAAGTTGTTGCTGGAAGCTTAAGAGTAAATCCGGGGCGCTGGAGAGCTAGTTGGCAAGAAAAATCTCGACGGACCTTTTGGTGACTTTTGGTCGGTTCAAAATTTTGTTCTCGAAATTTGATCATTCGTTAGAGTTCTAGTACCTTTTCCCGTGATATTCGATCTTATTCCCGCTCGCCATCTTGATCGCAGCTCGATCGGGTACCTTTTACTGCCAAAAAGCACACGGGCGGGATCGGCCGTTTCGAGTCATCTTGATACGCGCTGTCGGTATATTGGACTTAACTCGAGATACAGGACAGCTACACAGCTGGCAAGCACACCTTATCGATTCAGAATGATCAGACGCGTTCGTCTGTTGCATCCAGAGGTCTGAACTCGGTCTGCTAGCCGAGCTAGGTGCGCAAACCTATTCGTATTATTCAAGTCATCTTGACCGGCGCTCTCGGTTATCTGTACTGAACTCGAGCTATAGGACAGCTGTAGAGCTGATACTTACAGAAACCGATTCAGAATCATCAGTCGCGTTTGTCTGTTGAATCCAGAGCTCTGAACTCGGTCTGCTGCCCGATCTAGAATCGCGAAACTATTCGTATCGTTCGAGTTCTTGAGAGGTGCTGTCGGTTTTCTGCACTTAACTCGGGCTGTAGGGGAGCTACAGTGCTGGTGGTCACAGGAATCGAAGATATCAGGCGCGTCCGCCTGTGGAATCCAGAGCTCGGAACTCGGTCTGCTGCCCGAACTCGGTCCGCGAAACTATTCGTATTGTTCGAGTCATCCTGAGAGGTGCTTTCGGTTGTCTGCACTAAACTCGGGCTGTCGGGGGGCTGCAGGGCTGGTAATCACAGGAATCGATTCGGAGACATCAGACGCGTCCGAGTGTCGCATTCAGAGGTCTGAAGTCGGTCCCATATTCGAGCTGGATTTGTCAAATTATTCGGTTTGTTCGAGTCATCATGAGAGGTGCTGTCGAATTACGCACGTAACTCGGGCTGTAGGAGAGCTACAGAGCTCGTACAGAAGACAATCCAGAAGCATCGGGGGCGTTCGGCTGTTGCATCGAGAGGTCTGAAATCGCTTGGGCTGAAAAACTAATCGTTCTCTGCAATTTTTTTCGACATTATATATTGTCAGGAAGCTCTACGAGTCCCCCGGCGGTAAGAAAGGTTGACGGTTTACCGCCGGCGCCCAGTCGCGTTCGTCTGTTGAATCCAGAGCTCTGAACTCGGTCTGCTGCCAGATCTAGAATCGCGAAAGTATTCATATTCTTCGAGTCATAACTCGTAGAGCTTCCCTTAGCAAGTTGTTGCTGGAAGCTTAAGAGTAATTCCGGGGCGCTGGAGAGCTAGTTGGCAAGAAAAATAACTCGTAGAGCTTTTCTTAGCAAGTTATTGCTGGAAGCTTAAGAGTCATTCCGGGGCGCTGGAGAGCTAGTTGGCAAGAAAAATCTCGACGGAACTTTTGCTGACTTTTGGTCGGTTGAAAATTATGTTTTCAAAATTTGAACATTCGTTAGAGCTCTAGTATTTTTTCCCGTGCTATTCGATCTTATTCCCGCTCGCCGTCTTGATCGCAGCTCGATCGGGTACCTTTTACTGCCAAAAAGCACACGGGCGGGATCGGCCATTTCGAGTCATCTTGATACGCGATGACGGTATATTGAACTTTACTCGAGATATAGGACAGCTACAGAGCTGGTAAGCACACCTCATCGATTCAGAATGATCAGGCGCGTTCGCCTGTTGAATCCAGAGGTCTGAACTCGGTCTGCTAGCCGAGCTAGGTCCGCAAACCTATTCGTATTATTCGAGTCATCTTGACAGGCGCTCTCGGTTTTCTGTACTTGACTCGAGCTATAGGACAGCTACAGAGCTGATACTTACAGAAATCGATTCAGAATCATCAGTCGCGTTTGTCTGTTGAATCCAGAGCTCTGAACTCGGTCTGCTGCCCGATCCAGAATCGCGAAACTGTTCGTATTGTTCGAGTCATCTTGACAGGTGCTGTCGGTTTTCTTCAGTTAACTCGGGCTATAGGGGGGCTACAGTGCTGGTGGTGACAGCAATCGATTTGGAGACATCAGCCGCGTCCGCCTGTGGAATCCAGAGCTCGGAACTCGGTCTGCTGCCCGAACTCGGTCCGCGAAACTGTTCGTATTGTTCGAGTCCTCCTGAAAGATGCTGTCGGCTTTCTGCACTTAGCTCGGACTGTAGGGGGGCTGCAGGGCTGGTAATCACAGGAATCGATTCGGAGACATCAGACGCGTCCGCCTGTCGCATTCAGAGGTCTGAACTCGGTCTGATACTCGAGCTGGGTTTGCTTAACTATTCGTAACTCGTAGAGCTTCCCTTAGCAAGTTATTGCTGGAAGCTTAAGAGTAATTCCGGGGCGCTGGAGAGCTAGTTGGCAAGAAAAATCTCGACGGAACTTTTGCTGACGTTTGGTCGGTTGAAAATTATGTTCTCAAAATTTGAACATTCGTTAGAGCTCTAGTTTTTTTTCCCGTGATGTTCGATCTTATTCCCGCTCGCCGTCTTGATCTCAGCTCGATCGGGTACCTTTTACTGCCAAAAAGCACACGGGCGGGATCGGCCATTTCGAGTCATCTTGATACGCGATGACGGTATATTGAACTATACTCGAGATATAGGACAGCTACAGAGCTGGTAAGCACACCTCATCGATTCAGAATGATCAGGCGCGTTCGCCTGTTCAATCCAGAGGTCTGAACTCGGTCAATTAGCCGAGCTAGGTGCGCAAACCTATTCGTATTATTCGAGTCATTTTGACAGGAACTCTCGGTTTTCTGTACTTAACGCGAGCTGTAGGACAGCTACAGAGCTGATACTTACAGAAATCGATTCAGAACCATTAGTTGTGTTTGTCTGTCGAATCCAGAGCTCTGAACTCGGTCTGCTGCCCGATCCAGAATCGCGAAACTGTTCGTATTGTTCGAGTCATCTTGACAGGTGCTGTCGGTTTTCTGCACTTAACTCGGGCTATAGGGGGGCTACAGTGCTGGTGGTGACAGCAATCGATTTGGAGACATCAGCCGCGTCCGCCTGTGGAATCCAGAGCTCGGAACTCGGTCTGCTGCCCGAACTCGGTCCGCGAAGCTGTTCGTATTGTTCGAGTCCTCCTGAAAGATGCTGTCGGCTTTCTGCACTTAACTCGGACTGTAGGGGGTGCTGCAGGGCTGGTAATCACAGGAATCGATTCGGAGACATCAGACGCGTCCGCCTGTCGCATTCAGAGGTCTGAACTCGGTCTGATACTCGAGCTGGGTTTGCTTAACTATTCGTTTTGTTCGAGTCATCTTGAGAGGTGCTGTCGATTAACGCACGTTACTCGGGCTGTAGGAGAGCTACAGAGCTCGTGCAGAAGACACTCCAGAAGCATCGGGGGGCGTTCGGCTGTTGCATCGAGAGGTCTGAAGTCGCTTGGGCTGGATAACTATTTGTTCTCTGCAATTTTTTTTCGACATTATATATTGTCAGGAAGCTCTACGAGCCCCCCGACGGTAAGCTCTACGAGTCCCCCTTGGCTCAAGGTGTGTTGGCTCAAGGTCGCGGACGCGTACAGCTACGACTGCCTGGGGTACCTCCTCGTAGTTGTGCGCCAGTGATCAGGGGGCTGAGCTTTGTTTACCCAGCGGTAACGAACACACCAGATCGCATCGAGCCTCCGTGGGGAGAGTGAGGCTAGCATCTTTCGTTTCGATTGTATACCATCATTTTCGGAGCAACGGCAGTTGTTGAGCCTGAGCACGTTTCAGAATACCAGCGACGGGACAAGATTTTCATTCAACGGCAAGAGGAGAAGCGACGTCGATTGGAAGACCAGCAGTTTTTGCAAAAGTGGAGTATTGCGACTGACATTGTAGGAAATATGGCCCTCAACGATGCAGCAGCAACCTCAATGGCAGCAGCAGCAGCAGCAGCTCCAATAGATGTGACACCCGCCAATGGTCGTCGCCGACGGAGGGCAGGGGATGAGGGAGAGGACGCAGCCAGAGGAAATGCAGGCATGGATGGACTGGATGATTCAATCAGTTCCGATGGAGAGCAGTTTGATCCAGTAAATTGGCAGCAACAGATGTTTAACATGAACAAAGCAATTAGCAAGAACACACGTAAGACAGAGCGTAAGGTCAAGAGTTTACAAAATGAGGTTGGAAACATTCAGAGGCGCCAAGATGAAGCAGATATTAAGATGGACGGTTTGCAAAAGCAGTTTACGGAGTTCAAAAGGGAGGCGGGAAAGAGTGGAAGCATTGCATCAGGTTCGACGGGAATGGGCACCACTTCGAACTTAGCATGGGGGTTGGCAAAAGGATTGGGAAATGGAGCCCAGGGCGCATGGAGTGCATCGAAGATCGAAATCAAAGGATGGGTTGTTCATTGGAAAGACCCCCCAATGCGTACGGCAGAATTGTTGACCCCATACGATGCAGAGAAACTGATTGAGAATGTCATGGCTATCTTATCGGATGATTTGAGGCAGAGGATCGATCAGAAAGCCAGTTTAGAAATGATGGGAGTTTATACTGATAATCAGGGCCGTCAAAACACTCGTTCGCTTATATCAAAAGTGAGTTTGACTGCAACGCGAGGTACAGATTCCAGCCAGTTGTGGGAGATCAAACGTAACATAGATCCTCATGTTCGCGTGTTGCCGCAGGGACCGCTCATCACGGGTATGACGTCAAAGCCAGATACTTTCACAGGAGGAAACGTCAGGTGTGTGATTGAGAGTGCACCGTGGAAGCACCCACACATTGCCAAGATCGGTCAGTTCAAAGAGATTTGGAAACATCGTCAAATGTACCAGGACGCCGCTAATGTCGCCCAGAATGTGCCAGAGGTGAGGGGGAAAGCAGGGCCTCCATTGACGGAGATCCTCACGATCGCACCCGACAGCCAGACTCGCCCAGTGTCGCTTGCGGAGTGGACGGAGACAGCAGGTTGGACGATTCACAATGGTTCGATGATGACCCTGATGCCGACGTTCACAGCGGGAAAGTTCAAAGCAGACCTTGAGGCCCTAGCCTGACAGGGCCACTCCAGATGTGATCTGAAAGGAAGTTTGATGAGTTGGAACGTCTGGAGGGCAGGTAAAGACAAAACAGCTCAAGTTATACAACGAATTCAAATGCATGGGAGAAGTGTTGCTTTGGTGGGCCTCCAGGAGTGCCTGCACCTTACCCAGAGTATCATTTCAAAAGAGGGATGGAGATTGTTGCGTAGTAAAGACAAGCTAGCGGGTTTTATGTTCCGAGTGAGTGTTCCTATTAGATACACGGACAACCAGTCAAATCGGGTTGTGCTCATCGTTGTCGGCAAAATCATCGTTGTCTCGGCTTACTTTCCACATGAGGGGAGAAGGAATGCGGTGGCAGAGTTCAATGCCCTAGCCAACTTGGTGAGGGCGAAGATCCAGGCGGCACGTGTGCAGTTTGAGCAAGAAGGGGGGAAAGACATTGAGGTGGCCATCTTGACAGATGCGAATGTTGAGTTGCCTGCACATGTACGGGGTGAAGGAGGAAAGGAGGTCACTGGAGGAGGTGTACGCACGGACTTGCAGGTGGGACAGGCGGTGGGAGGCTTCGAAACGGAGAGGACGAGGAGGAAACGTATGATGCGTGAAGCCCTAGTCGACCTTATTGTTGAGCTGGACCTTGTGGCGACGAACACGTTTCAGGAACGGCTCCCAACGCATTTCACTCGTGCACACAAGTTACCGCAGGTGCTCGATTACATCTTTGCTCCAGCGTGGTGGGGGGAGGCCAGAGTTCAGTGGCAGGACGTCAGGGACACAGGCAATGAGACGTCGGATCATGCAGCGGTGTTGCTGGAGTTGCCCGTGTCGATCCGCCCGGCCCCGAGAGCAAAAACGAGGCGACCCATGCGCCCCAAATGGGAGCCAGAGACCGAGCCAGGCCGCAGATTGTTCTCAGCCCAGAACTACGACAGGTTAGTGACGGAGCGGGGGGGGGGGAGACTACGTGCCACCAGGTAGGTTGTCCGAGGTGATGCTAGGTGCGGCGGAGGGGATCCCGACGAAGCAGATGATTCGAGAGGTGCCTCAGAAGCCAGATAAACACAAAGCCCTGGAAAGAGCCAAAAGGTTGAAACAATGGGAGGAGGAGGAGGGGGGGAAAGAGATAAACCTACAGTTGACAAAGGAAAAGAATGCCCTAAAGTGTGCCATGCTTAAGGATGCCAGCAGATCAAAGAAGAAAACCAGGACCGAGATGATCACTAAGTTAAACATCAATGGGAGGATGGAGGAGGATCAAACAACATGGAGTTCGGCACTGTATGAGCATACCAAGGGGAAGTTTACGAATGAGCAGATCAGGAGGGAGACGGAGGAGGTGATGGAGGAGCTCAGGGACCAGGCCCAGACGGACACCATCAGGTTGACTTTCGACTTTAGTGCGATGATGGATGCCAGATCCAGACTGTCGGTGGGCAAGCAGACGGGGGAGGACGGGATCACGGTTAGCATGCTGAAGACTCCTAGGCTTCGGGAACCTTCAGGAGATATTTAAGACGTTTTCGGCGATATATGAGGGGCGGGAGCACACGCCAGAGGACTGGCGCAGGATAGTACTCACGCTCATCCCCAAGAGTGAGAAGATTACGAGTTTGGAGGATACCAGAGCGATTGCAGTTTCTTCATGCTTAACTAAGTGATATTCGCTTTCCCTGGTTGTGGTCCTGGAGAGGTTCCTGGCCAAAAACTTGGATCCCGAGGTGAATGTATATGGGTTTATGTCTGGGAGAAAAACGACGGAGGTCACCTCGATGATTAAACATATCGGCCAGAGCTTTTGGCTCTGCAGTTGTGATATTCTGAAAGCGTACGATCACCTTCGACTTACGACATGTGAAAGCAATGAGAGAGCTGGGGGTTCCTTCTTCTTTTCAGTATGCTATCTTGGAGCCGATGCTGAGAAACACGGCGACGGCAAATTTCCAGAGTACCCAATGCGAAACAGTGCCGTGGGACACCTGTGTTAGGACGGGAGGGGTTGAGAGCCCCATCTTATTTGTGCTAGTCACGATTGCAATGATTGGCCCGACAGTGCACTCGTGGAAAGAGAGGGGCCTCGGCTACAACATCGAGAGACCGAGGGCGTATGCAGATTCGATCGAGGCTAAAGTTGGAGCCAGCTCTCGCACTATCGAAGGCTCCCAGGAGATGGAGGTACACCAGAGTCTTAGTCATGCGATCTGGGCGGATAACTTTTTCATCTTCGCCCAAGGTGATCGACAGGAGGGAAAGAAGATTATTTCCACGATGATGAAGGAACTGACGATATCCATACGTGAATGGGGCTTCGAATGGAAACCCAGTTCGATTGAGTTAGCGACGTTTGGGGTAGACTTTGATGCAGATGCGTTGGAGATTCCAATCCCGACCAAACCTTTTGAACAAGGAGCGAAAAGACAGAGAACGGCGATCGCATCTTTGGAATCAGCTGCGAGAGTAACCCCATTGACAGGACCAACACCACTTCCTCATTCTTATATGCCAGCGTCAACATCACTTCTCCATTCACAGTTGCCAGCGCCGCAATCACATCTTCATTCGTCATATCCGACAGCTACGCTGAGCAAGATATCCGACAGCTACGCTGAACAGACATATCAGACAGCTACGCTGAACAGAAGCATGCCAGTTGCCCAATCGCCTTTGACAGCGCCAACGACATTTTCTTATGCACATTTGCCAGCGCCAATGCCAGGTGTTCATACTCGTGGGTCATCGTCGTCGTTAATCAGAGTGCCTGTTGTTCTTTCGCATTTGCCAGCGCCAACGGCTTCTCTCCATGCTCGTGTGTCTTCGTCGTCGTCGATAAGAGTGCCTGTTGTCTCAGCTTGTTGTGTGCAGCCTGTTGTCTCAGCTTGCAGTGTGCACGAATTGTCTGAGCATGCGGGTGCTGGTCAACCGATGACCGATCTGGCCTTGTCCCAGAATGGGGGTGCGGGCTCGTCCACCGACTTGGTGGAGATACTCTTCGTTCCGCGAGTGCAGGAGATTACCTTCTTGGGCGTTCGGCTGCACACTCGAATGAGGACACACTTGGATGTGCAGTATCGGATTCAGAAAGCTCAGCATGCGTTCTTTCAAGATATCAGTTTGTATCGATGTCGGTCGGTGCCCTGGACGGTGAAATGGGATAAGTATGTGAGCAAAGTACAGAGCACCTTCTTGTACAGTGTTGAAGGATCGAGTATCGTCAAATCGGCATTGCAGGATATTCACAAATTTGAGGGACGCTGTTAGGTAAAAATAGTTGGTGTACGGAAAAAGATCAATGAAACATGGTTCAGCTTCAATGTCAGAGCATATAATCTTGCCAGGGAAAAGTTTCGTGAAAAACACGCCAGCCTGGTAGAGTTGTACTTGCAGAAACAATGGGAGTGGAATAAGGATTGTTGTTCGTTCTTGAAGACGGCGGACATCGCGACAGGTGCTGCTTGCAGTCAACAGAGTTCTGGAGCTTGGCGGGAATCAACAAGTGTGTGCCACAGTTTTATGACGGCAAGGTTGGCGATGTTCCATGGTATGAAACGTTGGACGGAGAGACGGGACTTGTACAATGAAGCGATCAGGGTGTTCAGTAAAAGCTGGAAGAACCCAGAAGTGTCAGAAAAACGACGGAGGATTGATTGCCAGGCAATAGGTCAGACATCGTGGCACGCGACATTTGAAAGTTTTCGGGGAGATGAGTATTGGAAACACTTGACACATGATGAGGAGACGCGGAAAGCATGGATTGAGCATATCAAACAGAGGACGGGACTTGCGTTCGATCGACATTTTAAGCAGGAGCAAGAAAGGCGAGTGGGACCAAACACTTGGGAGGAGGAGGAGGCACCAACACGGGCGGAGAACACAAAACAGGCCAGGAGGCTTGCACATGTTTTCGCGACGATGACGGACTGGTGGGAGTACGAACAGGGGCTTGCACGAGTGTTGCCAGTAGAGATCCAGGGAGATAACATGGCCACGATCAAGTGGTTAAACGGGGAGTGGAAGATACAAAACCGAACATATGCCAGACAGATTGCCGAAATACATAATGAGTTTCACGAGTTGCATGAAGAGTTCAACGTTGTCGGAGCCACGGTCGGAGGAGACATAGGGAAGCATGTCTATCGGGAGGGAAATCAGAGGGCAGATGAGTTAACTCACATTGCACGCGTCAGAGATATAGAGTATGATAGGACACACGAGCTACAGGAGTATGACCTCTATGCCCTTCGGGGCGCTTTCGACGGTGGAGTCGATAAGGATAAAGCAGGAGCAGGTTGGTGGCTGGAGGGATTGATCAAAGCATCGGCATCTCATTCAATATATGGGAGCTTTGCCTTTCTGGATAGACCACAATGGGTGCTGATCAAATCGAAGGCGTTTGGCCTTCCCCCTCAATATTCTGCCATGAACGCTGAATTCGAAGCTTTATCGAGCCTCTGCGAGGCCATCTTTAGTATAACCCGTAACTTCGCCCGTAGGGTTAAGCTGAAGAAACGACCTGTGGCTGCTTTTGGCAGCCGTTAGACAGATCGCAAAAGGCAGAAAAAGAAAGGTTGACGGTTTACCGCCGGCGCCCAGTCTCGACTGACCTTTTGCTGACTTTTGGTCGGTTGAAAATTTTGCTCTCGAAATTCAACCATTCGTTAGAGCTCTAGTATTTTTTCCCGTGATATTCGATCTTAGTCCCGCTCGCCATCTTGATCTCAGCTCGATCGGGTACCTTTTACTGCCAAAAAGCACGCGGGCGGGATCGGCCGTTTCGAGTCATCTTGATACGCGCTGTCAGTTTATTGGACTTATCTCGAGATACAGGACAGCTACACAGCTGGCAAGCACACCGTATCGATTCAGAATGATCAGGCGCGTTCGTCTGTTGCATCTAGAGGTCTGAACTCGGTCTGCTAGCCGAGCTAGGTCCGCAAACCGATTCGTATTATTCAAGTCATCTTGAGTGGCGCTGTCGGTTTTCTGTACTAAACTCGAGCTGCAGGACAGCAACAGAGCTGATACTCACAGAAACCGATTCAGAATCATCAGTCGCGTTTGTCTGTTGAATCTAGAGCTCTGAACTCGGTCTGCTGCCCGATCTAGAATTGCGAAACTATTCGTATTGTTCGAGTCATCTTGAGAGGTGCTGTCGGTTTTCTGCACTTAAATCGGGCTGTAGGGGGCTACAGTGCAGGTGATTACAGAAATCGATTTGAAGCCATCATGCGCGTCCGCCTGTCGAATCCAGAGCTCAGAACTCTGTCTGCTGCCCGAACTAGGTCCGCGAAACTATTCGTATTGTTCGAGTCATCCTGAGAGGTGCTCTCGGTTTTCTGCATTGAACTCGGGCTGCAGAGGAGCTGCAGGGCTGTTAATCACAGGAATCGACTCGGAGACATCAGACGCGTTCGCCTGTCGCATTCAGAGGTCTGAACTCGGTCTGATACTCGAGCTGGGTTTGCGAAACTATTTGTTTTGTTCGAGTCATCTTGAGAAGTGCTATCGATTTACGCACGTAACTCGGGCTGTAGCAGAACTACAGAGCTTCTACAGAAGACAATCCAGCAGCATCGTGGGCGTTCGGCTGTTGCATCGAAAGATCTGAAATCGCTTGCGCTAAAAACTATTCGTCCTCTGCAATTGTTTTTCGACATTATATATTGTCAGGAAGCTCTACGAGTCCCCCGGCGGTAAGAAAGGTTGACGGTTTACCGCCGGCGCCCAGTACAGGAACTGATTCAGAATCATCAGTCGCATTTGCCTGTTGACTCCAGAGCTCTGAACTCGGTCTGCTGCCCGATCTAGAATCGCGAAACTGTTCGTATTGTTCGAGTCATCTTGAGAGGTGCTGTCGGTTTTCTGCACTTAACTCGGGCTGTAGGGGGGCTACAGGGCTGGTGGTGACAGCAACCGATTTGGAGACATCAGGCGCGTCCGCCTGTGGAATCCAGAGCTCGGAACTCGGTCTGCTGCCCGAACTAGGTCCGCGAAAGTGTTCGTATTGTTCGAGTCCTCCTGAAAGATGCTGTCGGCTTTCTGCATTTAACTCGGGCTGCAGGGGGGCTGCAAGACTGGCAATCACAGGAATCGATTGGGAGACATCAGGCGCGTCCGCCTGTCGCATTCAGAGGTCTGAACTCGGTTTCATACTCGAGCTGGGTTCGCCAAACTATCCGTTTTGTTTTAGTCATCTTGAGAGGTGCTGTCGATTAACGCACGTAACTCGGGCTGTGGGAGAGCTACAGAGCTCGTACAGAAGACAATCCAGAAGCATCGGGGGGCGTTCGGCTGTTGCATCGAGAGGTCTGAAATCGCCTGGGCTGAAAAACTATTCGTTCTCTGCATTTTTTTTCGACATTATATATTGTCAGGAAGCTCTACGAGTCCCCCGGCGGTAAGAAAGGTTGACGGTTTACCGCCGGCGCCCAGTCTTGAGAAGTGCTCGGTTTTCTGCACTCAACTCAGCCTGAGGGGGGCTACAGTGCTGGTGGTCACAGGAATCGATTTGAAGACATCAGGCGCGTCCGTCTGTCGAATCCAGAGCTCGAAACTCGGTCTGCTGCCCGATCTATCATCGCGAAACTATTGTATTGTTCGAGTCATCCTGAGAGATGCTGTCGGTTTTCTGCACTTAACTCGGGCTGTAGGGGGGCTGCAGGGCTGGTAATCGCAGCAGTCGATGCACGGACATCAGACGCGCGCGCCTGTCGAATCCAGAGCCCTGAACTCGGTCTGATACTCGAGCTGGGTTGCGAAACTGTTCGTTTTCTTTGAGTCATCTTGAGAGGTGCTGTCGATTTACGCACGTAACTCGGGCTGTGAGCTACAGAGCTCGTACAGCAGACAATCGAGAAGCATCGGGCGTTCGGCTGTTCCATCGAGAGGTCTGAAATTCCTTGGGCTGAAAAACTATTCGTTCTCTGCATTTTTTTCGACATTATATATTGTCAGGGAGCTCTGCGATTCCTCCGGCGGTAAGAAAGGTTGACGGCTTACCGCCGGCGCCCAGTTGTTGCTGGAAGCTTAAGAGTATTCCGGGGTGCTGGAGAGCTAGTTGGCAAGAAAAATCTCGACGGACCTTTTGCTGACTTTTGGTCGGTCAAAAATTTTGTTATGGAAATTCAGCAATTCGTTTGAGCTCTAGTTTTTTTTTTCCCGTGATATTCGATCTTATTCCTGCTCGCCGTCTATCTCAGATCGATCGGGTAGATATTACTGCGAAAACACACTGCGGCGGGATCGCCGTTTCGGATCATCTTGACACGCGGTGGCGGTTTTCTGAACATAACTCGAGCTATAGAAGAGCCACAGAGCTGAGCACACCTTTTCGATTCAGAATGATCAGGCGCGTTCGCCTGTTGCATCCAGAGGTCTGAACTCGGTCTGCCAGCCGAGCTAGGTCCGCAAACCTATTCGTATTGTTCGAGTCATCTTGACAGGTACTCTGGTTTTTTTTTGTACTTAACTCGAGCTATATGACAGCTACAGAGCTGATGCTTACAGAAACGGATTCAGAATCATCAGTCGCGTTGTATGTTGAATCCAGAGCTCTGAACTCGGTCTGCTCTCCGATCTAGAATCGCGAAACTATTTGTATTGCTCGAGTCATCTTGAGAGGTGCTGTCGGTTTTCTGTACTTAACTCAGGCTGTTGGGACTGCAGGGCTGGTAATCTCAGGAATCGATTCGGAGACATAAGACGCGTCCGTCTGTCGAATCCAGAGCTCGGAACTCGGTCTGCTGCCCGAACTAGGTCCGCGAAACTATTCGTATTGTTCGAGTCATCCTGAGAGGTGCTATCGTCTTTCTGCACTTAACTCGGGCTGTAGGGGGGCTCTAGGGCTGGTAATCACAGGCATCGTTTCGGAGACATCAGACGCGTCCCACTATTGCATTCAGAGGTTTGAACTCGGTCTGATACTCGAGCTAGGTTTGCCGAACTATTCGTATTGTTCGAGTCATCTTGAGAGGCGCTGTCGATTTACGCACAGAACTCGGGCTGTAGGAGAGCTACAGAGCTCGTATAGAAGACAATCCAACATCAGGGGCGTTCGGCTGTTGCATCGAAAGGTCTGAAATCGCTTGGGTTCAAAAATTATTCGTTCTCTAGAATTTTTTTCGACATTATATATTCTCAGGAAGCTCTACGAGTCCCCCGGCGGTAAGAAAGGTTGACGGTTTACCGCCGGCGCCCAGTCTTCTTCTGTTCCGCGTTCCCGCCCCTGAGATCGTTCGCGCGCGCGGAATTCGAGATTACCGCGCCCGCTTTCCATTCATGTATATCGAGGAAGCTCCACGAGTTCCCGGCGGTAACCTTGAACCAGAAATTGTTACGTTGTATTCCTTATTTCCCTTATTGAACATGCGAGCAAAACAAAGCTAGACGGCCTCCGTGGATTCTTCGACGGAGGTCGCTCTGTGGATGGATGTGCTGCAGAATGGTGTTTAGGTTTCTGTGTACACGGGACGTGGCTGTTGGTGGCGGAGGAGACTTTCTCGCTTGATGCCTCTGCTTCTGTCGTGTTCAGTGTGATGTTTGCAGCGCAACGGCTCTGTATGGCCGTGGTGCACGTTTTGGCTAGCCTCTTTCATGTCTAACCTGTTTCTACACCTTTGCAATTTTACATGTCGTGCTGCATCCTTTTCCTTGTTCCTGCATCCTATTCCGATGCCTATGCCTTAGTGGCTCGGCAGTGTGATGATAAGAGATGCCTTCTCTAGCTACCCTGTGCTCCGTTTGGGAGTCTTAGGGCTCAGCTGTCACAGCTGTCCGCGCCCTGACTCAAAGTGAAAAACCAAGGTTGCCGGTTTACGGCCGGCCTGAAGTTCCGGCGCGCTGGGCGGCTAGTTCGCAAAAACATATCGACGGAAGTTTTGTATAATTCTGCTTTGCTTCAATTTGATGGAAATTTGAAAGGTCGCCAGAGCTCTATTATCCCCCCCCCTAGTTGATCTTATTCCCGCTCGCCATCTCGATCTCAGGTCGATCGGGTACATCTAACTGTCAAAAGCATGGGCGGGATCGGCTGTTGAGTGTTATCTTGGCAGATGCTGTCCGTTTTCTCCACTTAACTTGAGCTGTAGAGAGCTGCAGAGCTGGCAGGCGCACCTCGCCGATCTAGAATCATCAGGCGTGTTAGTCTTAAGTATTCTGATGTCCGAAATCGGTCTGCTACCAGAGCTGGGTTTGAACATCCTTTTGTACGGTCTGCTATTTTCTGAGGAGATGATGATGAGTCTCTTGATGTAACTCGAGCTGCAGATGAACTACAGAGCTGTTATGCGCAGCTAGCGAAAGATAATCATCCGAAGCGCTATTTCCAAGTATCCAAATGCTTGAACTCGGTCTGTTACCAGAGCTAGGTCCGAAAAACTATTCGTACTCTGCTAATTTTTCCAGAGATGTTGATGAGTTTCTTGAGGTAACTCAAGCTTCAGATGAGCCACAGAGCTGTTTGACACAGCAATCGAACATAAACCATCAGAAGCGCTGGTATCAAGCATCCAGATGCCCGAACTCGGTCTGCTACCAGAGCTGTGGCCGAACAACTATTCGTACTCTGTTTGCTTTTTAGAGATGAGCATGAGTTGCCTGATGTAAGTCGAGCTGCCGATGAGCCACAGAGCTGTTTTTTGGTACAGCAACGGAGAGGAAATCAGCAGAAGCGCTTGTCCAAGTATCTAGACGCCCGAACTCGGTATGCTACCAGAGCTGGGCTCGAACAGCTATTCGTACTCTGCTGATTTTTTAAGATGAGGGTTTTCTTGAGATAACTCGAGCTGCAGATGAGCTGCAGAGCTGTTTGGCACAGCAATCGAACGAAACGCATCAGAAGCGTCAGTCCCCAATATCTAGATGCCCGAACTCGGTCTGCTTCCAGAGTTGGAACCGAAACAACTATTCGCGCGCTTTTTTTGAGCAGAGAAGGCGATGCCTTGCTTGATGTTGCTCGAGCTGCACATGGGTAGAGCGTTGTTTGACAGCAATTTGACGAAGATCATCAGGAGCGCTCGTTGCAAGCATCTACATTTTTGAAAGTGGTCTGCTACCAGAGCTGGAACCCAAAAATCTATTCGTACTCCTGCACCTCGTCGTCTTTCTTCTCCTCCTTCTCGTCCTCCTCTTCCTTCTTCATCTGCTCCCTCTCCTCTTTCCCCTCCTGCTCCTTCTCTTCCTCCTTCTCTTCATCTTCCTCTTCTTCACCATCCTCATCGCCCCTCTTCTCCCTCTCCGCCCTTCCCCTTCTTGCTCGTCATCCTCGTCTTCCTCCTCCCCCTCCTTCTCCTCCGCCTGCTCCTCTTTCTCTCTTCCTCCTTCTCGTAAGCCTCCTCCATCTCATTTTCGTCCTCACTCCTTCTCCTCCGCGTCCTTCTCCTCCTCCTTCTATCTCCTTCTCCTGTTCCGCCGCGTGCATCCATCTCCTTCTCCTCCTTTCCTCCACGGCCCTTCTCCTTCTCCTTCTCCTCTTCCTCCTTTATCTGCCCCTTCTCGCCTTTCTCCTCCTGCTCCTTCTCCTTTCTCCCTCTTGATCATCGTCATCGTCCCTCTTCTCCCCTCCACCCTTCCCCCTCCTGCTCGTCATCCTCCTCTCCCCCCCCCTCCTTCTCCTCCGCCTGCTCCTTCCTCCTGCTCCTCCTTCTCTTCCTAAGCGTCCTCCATCTCCTTCTCCTCCTCGCTTCTTCTTCTCCCCCACTTTCCCCCCATGGAAGCGCTTGCGCGCGCGGAATTTGAGATTTCCGCGCCCGCGTTCCATTCATGTATTTCGAGGAAGCTCTACGTGTTCCCGGCGGTAGCCAAGGTTGACGGTTGACCGCCGGCTCCCAGTTTTAGTTCTCGTCTTCCTACTGTTCTCCTCATTTGCAATCGAGCGCGAACAACTTGAAATCGTCGCCTGCGTGGTCTCTGAACTTTTCGAACTTGTGTAAGCTCGGCCCACTTCTTCTGACGACGCACATTCCAGACCTCCCCCTCCAGGGTCCAAAGTCGCTTTGGTTTCCGAGGTCTTCTTTTGCCTCTCCCCGAAACATGTGGTGTAGATTGAGCAGCTCGGTGGATGCAGAAGTTGATAGCACTCCCTGGGTTCATGATCTCCTCCTTTTCTCTTCGAATTCCTCTGCCCCCTCCTCGCTCCCCTCAGAGCCTATCGTGTCCGACGCACCTGCGCGGCCCAGAACTTTGGGTGGGCCGCGCCCCTTCCACGTATTCCGATTCTCGCCAAAAGTATTCTTGAGCTGAATTTGGCACTCAAGACAGAAATCACCTCAGGTGCAACCTCGATGTTGGCGTCCGCGAGCAGAATGACCCGACGAGGCGGAGCCGGGTTCGAGGTGCAATTTCTGGACAACGATGCGACATATTTGCAAGCGTCTGCTGAAACTACAATGGATTGATCCGTGCTTCCGGTGCGGGTGCCCACGCGTGGCAAGGACGCGGACGCAACGCACAAGCCCGCGCTATAACTTCCACCCCAACTCTGAGTGTACCAGCTGGCCAGTTCACGTGAGATGAGTCCGCCTTCGACATCTGCGCAACCATCGCATTTCGGAGATCCCGCAATAGCGTGCCATATGTACCAACTTTCACGTGAAGCTTGAGCCTGCCATATCCAACGTCAACTCTGCCAGACTTGGACCACTTCGTCTCATCCTCATTTCATTTCCGTCTAGTGCTGAGCCTCTGGTGCACCTAGTAATCACATTGTTACATAATGCCTGAATTGTCACCTCGCTCAACATCTGATCCGACCGAAGACTGTGCTTCCTCCAATCTGTGACCCACCCTTTGACTTCCACCCAAGTTGTTTCCCATTGTGTTTGTCGCTGAGCTGTAGGTTTGAGTCGGTGGTCCCACGGAGGAACCTTAGGCCGTGCTCGCATTCTACACAGCATATGGCCCTCGCTCCAGGTTCTCCAGTCGCCGTCTCTGTTCTGCTGCCTGCTGCTGCAAACTATTGACGGCTGTTGTTGTCGTTTCGGCTTTCGTCTCTACAGTTTGCGTGCCTGTTTCGGTATGATCTTTGAAATTGCAATCCCAACGTTTTTGTTGAGAAGGTCCACTGCATGAACAAGCTTCAAGCCGTCATGGGCCTCTGCTAGGATCTTCTCACGTTGCTACTGCTCTCTGACCTCCTGGTGCTCCCGAACGCGTTTCGGCTTCTGCTCTTCCTATGTACTAGAAGCCAGCGCCATGTTTGCCTCTAAGATGCGATCGTGAAGTCCGTATCCACTGTGCGTTCTCAACTCCCACCCTCTTTCGCGATGCAATATCGATTTTTGTTGGACCAAACTCACGCTGATCCCTCTGCCTATGTACCCCAGCTCGAAAGTTCGAATGCAGCGTGCAACGATCTCCTTTCCTCTGTCTCTTCCCAAGACGTCTTGGCAACACAGTGTTTATATACATGATGTAGACTGTATCCGTCCTCAGCGTTGCCCCTTGTCAGAGCGATGATTAATGAAACCCCGGTAGTCGTATCGAGCGCCCTCGCGCGATGAGACAGCCTCACTCGGCTGGGCAAACTATGCCAAGAAAGAGACACACTGCAGTGCAAAGGTATGCGTGCAAAAGGAGGAGATGGCAGGCCAGCGCAGTCCTTCCTGGAGGTTTCCCAGGCAGAGGAGGGGCCGCACCTGCGTCGACCCGAGTCAACGCGGCCTTGAGCCAACGCGGCCTTGAGCCAACCTGGCTACCGCCGGGGACCTCGTAGAGCTCCGCAGCCGCAGCCGCGGCCGCAACGAAGCCGCGGCCACATGCCGCCCTCTGGGCCGCCCCGGTCGTCGCGACGGGCGCGGGCGGCCTGGCCCCGAGAGCCGCGAGCGCCGTCCGCGTCCATGGTGCTCGCGGCCGCGATGATGGCAACTTTCCCGATCCAGGTTGTCTGGGCAGTGGCGCATCGCCCCGTGGCCGTCCCTGCCCGAGGCGCGTCTGCCTAGAATGGTCGTGGCCCTCCCTGCGATTAGCATTGCAGGGCCTGGGGCCGGGAGTTCTGCGGGCGCCCACCGCGGACTGGCGCGCGATCTCCTCCAGCGCGCGTGCAGGCCTGCGAGTGCCAGTTGGCAGTTTAGCGCGGAGCGTCGGCAATGCCGGGGCTTCCAGCCCTGGGAGAACCCCCCCCGCGCGGCGCCGGCGCCGGGGCGGCCGCTGGGCAGCCGGGCGGGGCAACCGCGGGCCAGCCGCGGGAGCCTGCGCAGTAAGCGTTGGACATCCTGGCGGGGCAGTCGCTGGGGGGGCCCGGCAGGGGAGTCGCGCGGCATGGTCGGCCAGCTAGCTGTTTTTAGGAAGTCTATTTTTCCTCCCCCTCGCGTGTAGCTGTTGCACATCTTGCGACTCCTGTGGCTCTCTCCGTGAAGTGTCGAAGCCCTCGGGCTCGACTCTTCCATCTCCTCGGTTCCTTGCGCTTCGTTCCCTCTACCGCGCACGATGGGCCGACGCGCGCAACGATGCGTCTAACTGACGGGGCGGCACATTCAACTGCGCGTCGAACAAATTGTTTGCCGCGGGTTGTGCGCAGGGCACATGTTGGGCAGGGGCGGAGCAACGGCCGGACAGTAGAGGGGCAGCATCAGGGAAGCCCGCGGCGTGCGTACGGAAATAATTCAGCATTTTTTTTTCGCGCGCATCGGAGGAGGTCGCGTTGGCATGCGCCGCCAGCACCCGCGACGCGAGCCGAAACGAAAGTTCATGATCCCAATGGCGCGCTACTGGCCATTTAGAACTTACGTGGTACATCTCATGGAACTTCCGTTCAGCTGGCGCCGAAATTTGAACGTCGTAATTGCGTCTCGCACCGCATATCCCATCGGTGCAGGTGCGTATCAGTGATCCATATTGACATCCCCTGGTTTCGACGTACATTTTCTGCCCTGTTGTTCCAACGTGGAGTTCTGCTCATCTGCTGCAGCGCTGGGATTGGCGCGCGCGGGAAGATCGAGCGGGGGGATCATGCCTTGTGGCTGCTCAGTGGGATGCCAGAGATGGGCTTGGGACCACATGGGCCGAACAGTTTCTGGGCGGCGACATGCCGGGAATATGCGCCAAATCGTTGCTCCAACATCTGGGCAGAGCGCGTGTGATTCCCCGAGCTCGTGCCTCGATGCGGCCTGCGCCCCGCTCTGTGGTTTCCCTTCCGCGCGGACCTGCTTCGGGAAACTTCTCGTGCTCGTGCTCGGGACGCTGGGGCCCGACGCCGGTGCCGAGCCCCTCTGGAACAGAAGCGTTGGGAGCCTGTGCCGAATGCCGTCGCCCGTGTCTTCGGGCTCACGCGTCCCGCGTCGAGGAATGCCGGCCGTGCGCGCGTGGGGGGGCGAGCTTGGGCAGCCCGAGGAACATTCTCGGAGTTCCATGGGCCGCGCGCGGCTCGTGGGCCGCGCGAACCTCGCCAGCCCCATGCGTCCCACGAGTCTCAGGAAGGTTTCCTTGGCCACCTGGGCACCGCAGCGACCGTGGCGGCGCGGGCGCCGAGGCCCCCGCTGGAGAGGCGGGTGGAGCGGATCCCCTCGACGACTTGTGTCCGAGGCCCGAAAACCATCACTTCACTAATTTTGGGCCCCAGGGCCCACTGAGGCCAGGGGCCCCAGATTAGTGAAGTGATGTTTTTTCCCACGTAAGGACCCCGAAGTTCATCACTTCACTAAACCGAGCCCAGGACGAAAGTCAGGGGCCAAATTGCTGCTGTGATGCAACATCGGTCTCGTACTGTGGGCTGGGGTTGGGAGGGCGCCGCGCTCTTGGGCCCTGGCCGCGCAGGGCAGCCAGGGCTCTCCCCCCCCTGGCGCGGGGGCTAGGCAGCGGAGTCGGGACCGTCGGGTGCCCGCCTCGGGCCTGCGGAGCTGTCGGGGATGCAGCCAGGGGTTCGGGCAGGCGTCGGGCGAGAGGAGGGGGGGAAGAGGCAGGGAGCGGGGCCAAGCGGAGGGGGGAGGCGCGGAGGACGGCGGCGATGGAGTGGGAGGCTCGGGTCGTGGAGGAAGCCGCATCCTTCCCGCTGGTCCCCCCTCTCCCGAGAACGCCCGCCGACTTCGCTTCTCGTCTGCACTTTTTGTTTCCTGCCCTCCCTCCTGCGCGCTGCGCGATGTTTCCCTTTGCCCCCTTCCCCACCCTCCTCCCGATTCCGAAGGCCAGGACGGGCTCGCGCTGGCCCAATTCGCAAGTCCAGTTGTTATGATACAGTATCTTTCTTGGTGCGGGTGTCGGCTCTCTGTCTTCCCGTGTGACGCAAGGAAAACGGCGGCGCGAAAAATGGACAGGGAGTGAAGGAAGGAAATGGGGGTCGAACAGGTGCCAACGAGGGCGGGGTGGATGTAGGAGGGCTTGGCGAGAGGGCGGGGTCCGAATGCCTCTGGGTGCTTCTGCAAGGGGCCCACAGCGTCCGACAACCTGGCTTGCCAATTTTGGAGCCTCGAGGACAGGTGGATGCTGGAAGGGACAGGGAAGAAGGAACGTTCAAACGAAGGAGGAGGAGGAGGAGGAAGAGGAGGAGGAGGAGGAGGAGGAGGAGGAGGAGGAGGAGGAGGAGGAGGAGGAGGAGGAGGAGGAGGAGGAGGAGGAGGAGGAGGAGGAGGAGGAGGAGGAGGAGGAGGAGGAGGAGGAGGAGGAGGAGGAGGAGGAGGAGGAGGAGGAGGAGGAGGAGGAGGAGGAGGTGAGGAGGAGGAGCAGCTGTTCGGGAAGGGGCGGGGCGGAGGGGCAGAGCAGGAGGGCGGGTGGCCTGCGGCCGCGGGGATGGGCGCAGTGTGCCGGCCCCGTGACGGCGGAGGCGTGGTCGTCGTCGTCGTTCGTCGCTGTCGTCGGCGCCGTCGACGCTGCTGCCGCCGCGGCCGCGGGTGGCTCAACAAACATGCCAGAGGACACCTGTGCTCCCCGTTCCCCGTCGGAGGCGCCGCGGAAGAGGAGGGAGAGTGGGGACGGAAGGAAGGAAGGCAGGGAAAGAGGGAGGGGGGGAGGGAAGGAGGAGGAGGAGGAAGAGGAGGAGAAGGAGTGTCAGATCTGGTCGGCCGACACTGTGTGTGTCTCAGACTTGGCGAAAGGAAAGAAAAAACAGGAAAAGGGGGAGGACGGGGGGGCAGGGGGGGGTGGTAGACGACACAGATGGATGATGACGAAACAGAGGAGGACCAGGAGGAAGGGGAGGAAAAGGAGGATGATGATGACAAGGAGGAGGAGAAGGAGCAGGACGAGGAGGGTGAAAAGGAGGAAGCTAATGATGATGCTGATCATGCTGATGAAGATGACGATGATGATGACAATGATGATGATGATGATGATGATGATGATGATGATGATGATGATGACGATGATGATGATGATGATGATGATGATGATGATGATGATGATGATGATGATGATGTCGATGATGTTGATGATGATGATGTTGACAACAACTGATGACGAGGAGACGGAGGAGTAGGAGCAGGATGAGGGGGATCATGACGACGATGGTGATCATGTTGATGATGAGTACTATGGTGATGATGACGATGACGATGCTGATGACGCGGCGATGATGAGGATGATGATGATGATGATGACGATGATGATGATGACAGTACTGTCAACGACGACAACGACAGATGACGACGACGACAACAACAGTAACGTTGCCGACAACGGCGACGATGATGATGATTTGGTGAGATGATGACGATGATGATGCTGCTGATGATGATGATGATGATGCTGTTGAAGATGATGATTATGACGATGATAATTGTGATTGTGATGATGATGATGCTGCTGATGATGATTCTTGTGATGGTGATGGTGGTGATGATGATGACTGAGGGGGAGGCGGATGATGATAATGACGATGCTGCTGATGATGCTGCTGATGTTGATGGTGGTGAGGATGGGGATGAAGATGAAGATGATTCTGATGATGATGATGGAGATGCTGATGATGATGATGCTGATGATGATGATGATGATGGTGATGATACTGCTGCTGCTGCTGATGATGACGATCACGAGGACGATCCCGATACTGATAATGATGCTGCTGCTGATGATGATGAGGATGATAATGATGAGGATGAGGATGAGGATGATGAGGTGGTGAGGATGAGGATGACGATGCAGATGATTATGATGATGATGCTGATGCTGATGCTGATGCTAATGCTGTTGATGATGCTGCTGATGCTGATGCTGATGCTGAGGATGATGATGATGATGATGATGATGATAATCATGCTGTTGATGATGATGATGATGACGACGATGGTCATGCTGATGGTGATGATGACGACGATGATGATGAGGATGATGATTCCAATGATGATGCTGATGATGATGATGATGATGCCGAAGAAGAATAATAAGACGATGGTGTGGAGAAAGGAAAGAGGAGTGGAGTAGGAGATGTGGACAACACATGATCGAACATACCCTGGCCTGGCCGAACATTATCAACACGACTACGTCCAATGTACGTGTGCGTGTGTGTGCGCGCGTGTGTGTGTGTGTGTGTGTGTGTGTGTGTGTTTGTGTGTGTGTGTGTGTATGTGTGTGTGTGTGTGTGCCGGTGTCGGCCGCCTCTGTCCTGGCCAGGGTTTTCACAATGATATTGCACGATTCGTGGACTACGTACTGGTTTTCTCAGTCAGGCTTGGCCTGAGGGTTCCCTACTGATGTGGGCACCGACACGCACACGCACACACACACACACCTGGCAACACTTGCTTTGGGACTGTTCCATGCTGGAAAGATCATGCTGACACAGCAGCACCTCCCAACGGTGTGCTGTGCAATGCCATGTCATGCCATGCGCTGACATGGCTCGCAGGGCAATGATGTGCAATGCTATGCTACGTCATGTTACGTGATGCTATGATCTGCAAAACTGTAAGATGCTACGATATACCATGCTGTGCTGCTACGGCTTGCAAGGCTATGCAAGGATGTGCTGTTCTACGGAACGCCCTCCCATGCATTGCATTTGTTTTACCCTTCGCGTATCCCCACCAGCCCATCCAACAATCATGCCCAGGCACGTTGCCTTGACCAGGGCAGTAGGGGAACAGGCAGCGGAACAGAGAGCTGGGGAAGCTGGTCAAATCGAAGTTTTGACTCAGCCTGAGCAGAGCCAGGAGGAAGGGCATATGACGAGGCGGGAGGAAGAAGTGGAGGAGGCAGAGGAGGAGGAGGATGAGGAGGAGGAATGATGAAGGAGAAGAAGGCGAGCACAACGACCATTTGTTTGACTCGGCACGTTCCTTGTCAACTTCTGGTGAACCCTAGGGGGAGGAGGAGTAAGCGATGAACATGATGATGAGGGGGTTGGGGCAAGAGAAAGATGAAGAGGGGTCGGCGCTTATCTTAGGGCGCTGTTGGTGGCTCTTCGGGCCGCCTTGGCGCAACTTTTGGAGTCCTTGGGGCTTTCACGGGGCCTTCCTGAGGCCCTCTCGGGAGCTTCAGCGGCCATCTTCGAGGACATCGGTCAACAACGGGGGGTCCCCAGTCATCAGTGCCCCTCGATATCAGCTCAAAACACCTCTTGGTGTCCTCTTGCGGCGCTCCTGGGCCGCTCGTGTGGACGTCTCGGAGCCCTCTTTCGCCCCTCGTGGGTCTGTCTTGGGTTCTCTTGGAGCCATTCTGAGGCCTCGGCAGGGCCATCGGAAACGGAAATGCTAGAAGGCACACCACATGGATTTTCCGGAGGTTTGGGACTGATTTAGGCCTCTTGGGTGCTTCTGGGGGTGATCCGAGGCCACTTGGATCCGTCTTGGGGCAGTCTTGGACCTCCTGGAGCATCTTGGAAGCCACCTTTGGCATCTTAAGGCATCTTGAGCCATCTTGGAGGTTATCTTTGGCTCTCCGAGGCCCTTGGAGCCATCTTGGGCTATCTTGAACGCTCTAATCGGTCGCGGGGCGCTTCGTCCAGACCCAGGGGGGGAGGGGTCAAGCTACCCCAAGCCACCCCCCCAACAAGCAGGCAACATCCGAGCCTGGGGCCCCGATCCCACTGAGTTCGGAAGTGCAGTGCCGAGCATTCATTGAGAACGGCGGGACCCGAAGCACTAGCATTAATTCACAAGGCGTTCTTCCTTGAAGTCGCTTGCCCTGACAGAATGCGGAGCCAGTTGCGCTGTCCTTTGCATTTTCGGGCCTACGTTTTACGCTGCTGGTTCTGGGCTCCGAGAATGGAGGCTTCAGTTGGTTTGGGGAACATGGTGGGCACCGCCGCCGTCCCTGCGAACCACCAACGCAGCGGGATCGCGGGGCGCCCGCGTGCGGATTCAGATTTTGCCGCAGAGTGTATTCTCCATTGCATTTTGACAGGGATTGTAGGCCTGCGCAGAGCGGAGAATACGAGGGCCCCCCCCCGCCTTCCTCGGGTGGGAGAGGGGGGTGTATATTCAGGAGGATAAGTGAAACCCCTTCCCGATGGGGGGAGAGGGGGTTGAAGGAGGAAACGCGCTAAACCACTACGCCCAGAGGGCTGGTGGGATCATATCCTATGTTGTTCTCTGATACGCCGAGCCATGTAGTACTAAACTATGCTTATATGCTATCAAATGCTATGCTCTGCAAGGCTATGATGTGATATATAATTCTTGGCTATGCTATGCTACCCTATGGTATTACCCTCTCTGCAACGCAAGGCTCTGATCAAGGATGCAACGCTAGACATTCATATCCTGGGCTAGGCTAAGCCATTGCTATGTCACGCAATGCAGGTCTTCATTCCGTTATGATATGCAATGGTACGGAGTGCTGCTGTGCGGTGGTATGCCGGGCGGTGCCGGACGATCCATGGCAATGCCATGGCATGTTATATTCTGCACTGCGTGTGTACGGCATCGGCAGTCATGATGTCCATAGGTGGGATCTTACCGGTTTCGTTGTTCAGAACCATGCCTTGGCCGCCGTGTTAATTAGAAGAGGTGATCCGATCTCGAATCGTGAATGCCACGGCCCATGCGACCGATCGTGCCCGGCGAATCATCCTGTGGCCCCACGCGTTGGCAGTTGCTCGCCAGGGTGACGGGACGGAGGAGGGGTTGGTCGCGGTGCGTGAGGGGGCCAGAGGGCCCCCCGCTGCCCAGCCAGGCGCACACGTAGTCGAGCTTCTTGTCCGTGGTCACAGGGCAGGCGGAGCGCGCCATCGGCGAGCCCGTCTTCCCCCTCATCCGAGAGCGCCCGCGTCTGGCCCGTGGTGCGCCCCGTCCGCGGCGATGGCTCCCGGAAGCCCGGGGTGGGGGGGGGGAGGGGCAGGAGCGCGCTGGCGCGCGGGGCGGGCCCGGACCCCCTCGCCTCTCTTTTCGTGGCGTCCCGCCGCTTGTGGCAGCAGCTCCCGGGGGAGCTGTTCGAGGCCCTCGGGAGGCCGTCTGCAGAGTGCAGCAGCGCCAGCGTCTGGTAGTCGATGAGAAAGCGCCGATTTGGCGTCGATCAGCGTCAATGATGTCGATGAGCGAAGTTTAGCGTCGATTCGCAAGAGCCAGCAGGATGATATGGTGAGCTCCAGTGAGTTGCCACAGATGTTGTTCCCCATCCGTCCCCTTGATCTTTCTACTCCCTGTCCTCAGTTCCCTCCAGCGTGATCTTCTGCTCCTCCCCACTCCCCTCATTCTCACGAGAGCGTGCGTGCTATGCTGCCAGACTTGGTCGGGAACGTCTTCATCACCTCTGCATCGTTCCCTCGCACTTCTTCGAACACATATCTGACATGTGCACATGCAGGGTCAAATTCGATCCAGTCGATCCGATTCGATTTACTTTCTGGCCAGTTCGGTCGGATTCGACTCCGATACTCCGATGATCGGATGCGGCCCGAAGTTTGTACCGCGGCCGATCCGATTCCGGTTTCGATTCCGTGCCGGTGCACCCCGATCCGACGCGCCTTCCGATTCGATCTTGTTTTCGGAGTCGATGTCTGTTGACCCTGGTACATACATTATATATATATATATATATATATATATATATTCGTACACACTTATGATATGCGGGGCGAGAGCGAACCTCTTCCGCTAAAAGCTAGGTGGACATATATATACACATATACATATCTATACATATATAGATATACGTACATACATATGTATATATATGTATATTCATACATATATATAGGTATATACACATATCAACATATATATATATACATACATATCTATATATACACAGACATGCTGTATTTGCGTATCTCTGAAGGGCTGCCCTCCCCTGCCGCCAGACACCCAGGCTGAGCCGTCTCGTTGAATTCTCCCTGCCTCGTGCATGGCGTGTTGCGAGCGCTTGAGGTCTGGGCGTTGCGACCCCATGCTCTCCTTTCTTCCCCTCGCCTCGTCCTCTCCTCGCCCTTCCCCCTCCTCCCCGTTCCCCGATGCAGTTTCGTCCTCCTACTCCGCTTCCACTTCTAATTATGCCCTCTTCCTCTTCCTCCTCCCCCTTCTCTTCGTGCAGCGGCGCCGCGAGTCCCCTCCTCCTCTCCTTCTCCCCCTCCTCCTCCTCCTCTGCCCCCTCTTCCTCCTCCTCCTCCTCTTCCCCCTCCTCCTCCTCCCCCTCCTCTTCCCCCTCCTCCTCCGCCGCGAGTCCCTCCTGCCCCTCCTCCTCTCCTTCTGTTTCCTTTCCTCTTTCTGTTGGGGTCCAGTTGGTGCCCTCGTTTGGGGGCCTCTTGGGGGCCCCTCTAGGGCCCCCGATGGGTACATTGGGGGTTCTTGGGTCCCTCGTGAGCTGTCTTGGCGCCCCTCGTGCCCTGCTTGGCCGTCCCAGGCCCCCCCCTCGGTCCTCGTGGAAGTCTTTGGGGACACTTGTGAGCTCCTTCGGGGCCATCTGGGGGCTCTCAGTGGCAGGCTTGGGGCTGTCGTTGGGGCATCTTCGGCGATGCTCGAGCCCGCTTGCGGTTCTCTGTGGGGCCTCTGAGGCTGTCTCAGACCACCTCTGCGGCACGTTGGGCTGTCTTCGGCTTCCAGACGCCCGAACAGGAGAGAGCACGAAACTGGTTCAAACACCCAAAGGGAGTCAATGATTCTGGATTTTGACTGCCCGCCTAGGTGCCCCCTTGGAGCCGTCTGGTGGCGTTTCGGGGGCCTCTTTGGCCGTCCACAGGCCATCTTATGGCTTCGTGAGGCTCTCTTCGGCCGCTTGGGTTCTTGAGGCTCCCTTCGGATTTTCGTAGTCTTTGGCCTGCAGGGTCTCGCAGAAGGACTCGCTGGGCTTCAGCTTCGAAGCTCCTTCGTATCTCCTGCGGCCCATCGGGAGCATCTCGGCGCCGTGGTGGGGACCGCACGGCCGTCTCAGCCTGGTCCTCGGGTACCTCGTGGCTGTCTCGAGTGGGATCGTGGCTGTCCTTGGATGGGGAGGATGATGCGGAGGCGGAGGCAGAGGCGGAGGCGGAGGAGGCTCAGGAGGCGGAGGAGGAGGAAGGGGAGGAGGATGATGATGATGATGATGAGGTGGATGAGGAGGAGGAAAAGGAGGAGGCGGCGGCGGAGGCGGAGGCGGAGGCGGAGAATGAAGAATACTAATAATAGGCATACTAGTAAGAAAAATACCACGAACAAGAACAGGAATATTAATCAGTACTATGAATAACCATTTTAATAACACTATTAAGAATATTACGACTGCTACTGCTAATTGTACTAAGAAGACGAATCACAAGAACCATAGGGTGACTAGTAATCATACTAATAATATTCGGAATGGTAACACACATACTACTAACACGAGTAATAATACGAATGAGACGAAGACGAACCATACTATTACTACTATGTCTAATACCAACACTAGTAGTACTACGTTTTCTAATGTTGATACTGATGCTAATACTCATACGAGTACTACTACCAATACTTCTACCAGTTTTCATACAACTACTAATGCTAATGCTAATGCTGATGCTAACGCGAAATCTAATACTAATACGAATACTAGTACTATTACTACTACTACTACTAACTAATACTATTACTACTTCTAGTACTAAAACTAAGACTAACACCAATACTGCTACTGATACTGGTACTGATACGACTACTAATGCCACTACTACTACTAATACGTATACTAATACTAGCACTACTGCTAATACTACTGCTATCACTACTACTACTACTACTACTACTACTACTACTACTACTACTACTACTACTAATACTACTACTACTAGTACTACGACTACTACGACTACTACGACTACTACTACTACTACTACTACTACTACTACTACTACTCCTACGACTACTACTAATACTAAACTAATACTAATACTACTACTAACACAAATACTAATACTAATACTAATACTAATACTAATACTAATACTAATACTAATACTAATACTAATACTAATACTAATACTAATACTAATACTAATACTAATACTAATACTAATACTAATACTAATACTAATACTAATACTAATACTAATACTAATACTAATACTAATACTAATACTAATACTAATACTAATACTAATACTAATACTAATACTAATACTAATACTAATACTAATACTAATACTAATACTAATACTAATACTAATACTAATACTAATACTAATACTAATACTAATACTAATACTAATACTAATACTAATACTAATACTAATACGAATGCGAATGCGAATGCTAATATTAATAATAATACTAACACAAACACTAATACTAATACTATTATTATTACTATTACTAAAGCTGCTACGAATACTACTACTACTACTAATACTAATACCACTACTAATACTAATTTAATCGCTTCGCTCATTCCGCCGGCCCATACAGTCTCATGTCTGCCGTTTGCCCGAGGGCCTGGTGTCAATGCGGCGCTTTGGGGGTTCCTGGGGCCGCTTGGGGGACTCCTGGGGCGCTCGGGGGGGCATTTGGGGGGCCTCCTGGGGCCGCTTGGGGGACTCTTGGGGGCCTCCTGAGGGCCTCGTGGGGGCCTCTTGGGGCCTCTTAGGGGCCTCTTGGGGCCTCGTAGGGGCTTCTTAGGGCCGAGGGCTCGAAATGTTGTTTCGTGTTCCCTCTCTGGGGCCCCTTTGGGGGCGTTCTTGGGGCCCTCTTGGACCGTCTTGGAGGCTTCTTGGGCCGTCTTCGAGCCCTCTTGGGCCATCTTGGGGCCCTCTTGGGGGCCTCTTGGGCCCTCTTGGGGCGATCTTGGGGGCCTCTTGGGCCGTCTTGGGGCGTCGGGAAGCCGAAAAGGTGGAAGCTCCAAAATCTCTCAAAAACCTAAGGAAAAACAATGAATTTTGCCTCCGGGGGCCCTCTTGGGAGTGCTCTTGGAGGCCTCTTGGGGCGTCTGGGGGCTATCTTGGGCGTCTTGGAGCGATCTTGTGGCATGTCGGACCCCTCGTGTACCATCTTGGGGGCCTCTTGGGGGCCTCTTGGCCTTTCTTGGGGCTCTCGGGGACGTCTCGGAGCCCTGTTGGTGCGCTCATGGAGCGCTCCTGGAGCGCTCTGGGGGAGTCTCTCGGGGATCGGTCGGGGATCGCCCGCGGTACTTTTCGTCCGGGGACCCCCAGGGGCCGCCCCGCGCGCGCGAACTAGAGAATTGTTAACCAGTTACCGGAGATCTTAGCACGCCTCTGGCCCGTTGGGCCGGCGAATACTAATACTAATACCACTATTAATATTAATACTAATATTAATACCACTATTAATACTAATACTAATACTATTTCTAATACTAATACTAATACTAATACTAATACTAATACTAATACTAATACTAATAATACTACTAATACTAATACTAAGACTAATACTAATACTAATACTAATACTAATACTAAGTACTAATACTAATACTAATACTAATACTAATACTAATACTAATACTAATACTAATACTAATACTAATACTAATACTAATACTAAAACTAATAATAATACTAATACTAATATTAATAGTAATCGTAATACCAATGCTAATACTAATACTAATACTAATACTAATACTAGTACTAGTACTAAAACTAATAATAATACTAATACTAATATTAATAGTAATCGTAATACCAATGCTAATACTAATACTAATACTAATACTAATACTAGTACTAGTACCAATACCAATACCAATACCAATACCAATACCAATACTACTACTATCACTAGTACTAATACTAGTACTAGTCCTAGTACTAATACTAATACTACTACTAATACTAATACTAATACTAGTGCTAGCACTACTTCCTATACTAATACTAATACTAATACTAATACTAATACTAATAATACTAATACTAATACTAATACTAATACTAATACTAATACTAATACTAATACTAATACTAATACTAATACTAATACTAATACTAATACTAATACTAATACTAATACTAATACTAATACTAATACTAATACTAATACTAATACGAATACTAATACTAATACTATTACTGATACTGATACTAATACTAATACTAAGACTAATACTAACACGATTACTAATACTAATACCAATACTAATAGTAATACTAATACTAATACTAATACTAATACTAGTACAAATGCGACTACTACTACTACTACTGCTACTACTAATACTAATACTACTACTCATAATCATATTGATACTTATACTCTTACTATTACTATTACTAAGGCTAATACCAATACCACTGCTACTGCTAATACTAATACTAATACTAATACTAATACTAATAGTAGTACAACTGCGACTACTAATACTACTGCTACTACTAATACTAATACTACTACTCATAATCATATTAATACTTATATTCGTACTATTACTATTACTAAGGCTAATACCAATACTAATGCTAATTGTACTACTACTACTACTAATACTAATACTAATATTATTACTAGTACTAGTTGTAATACTAATACTAATACTACTACTAAAACTATTGCTGCTACTAATACTAATACTAACACTAACACTACTACTAGTACTGTTACTCATACTAATGCTAATACTACTATTACTACGATTAAGGAGAATTCCACGACTACTCATATTACGAATGAGAGTGCTGGATAATACGAAGAATAACTCTACTAATCATACTAATACTAAGAAGGATGCGACTATTACTAGTAATAATAATCATCAGCATGATTACAATAATACTAATACTAATGATATTAGTACTAAGAAGAAGAGGAGGATGAGGAGGATGAGGAGGAGGGGGAGGAGGAGGAGGAGGGAGGAGGAGGAGGCGGAGGCGGAGGCGGAGGCGGAGGCGGAGGTGGAGGCGGCGGAGAAGGAGGAGGAGGAGGAGAAGGAGGGTGAGGAGGAGGAGGAGGCGGAGGCGGAGGCGGAGGAGGAGCGGAGGCGGAGGAGGAGAAGGAAAAGGAGGAGGAGAAGGAGGAGGAGGAAGAAGAAGAAGAAGAGGAAGGAAAGGAGGTGGAGGAGGAGGGAGGAGGAGGGAGAAAGAGGAGGAGGAGGAGGCGGAGGCGGAGGCGGCGGAGAAGGAGGAGGAGGAGGAGGGGGAGGGGGAGGAGGAGGAGGAGAAGTGGTAGGAGGAGGAGGAGGAGGAGGAGGAGGAGGAGGAGGAGGAGGAGGAGGAGGAGGAAGGAGCAGGAGGAGGAGGAGGAGGAGGAGGTGGAGGAGGAGGAGAAGGGGTAGGAGGAGGAGGAGGGGGAGGGGAGGAGGAGGAGGAGTGGGAGGAGGAGGAGGAGCAGGAGGAGGAGGAGGAGGAGGAGGAGGAGGAGGAGGAGGAGGAGGAGGAGGAGGAGGATGAGGAGGAGTTTTGCCAATGTGGACAAGGGTGTCTGTCCCTGCAGGTTCGCGTCGCGTCGACGTGGCGACGACCCCGCCGCGGGCGTTCCAGGTTAAGCGCCGCCAGTTGCCATGAGTCGGCCAATATGGAACGATCTGGCGAACGAATGCCACCGGTCGTTCAAGCTTGGGCGATCCACGTGGTTTCATAAACCAACGCTCCAGCACGAGCCTGCCTTGGCGAACCTGACGGGGCTGGTCTTCGAGGGGTGCCAGCGTCGAGGCGGGCGGGAAGCCCTTTTAGAAAGCCAGTGCACTTTCAAACACTGCACTCTCGCTCAAGCGTGGTGGCGCACTGTGACGACGGCGAAGAGGACGAGGAATATTGATGTGAAGATGGTGGTGGTGATGATAGTGCTGCTGCTGCTGCTGACGATGGTTGTGATGATGGTGGTGACGGTGGTGGTGATGTTGATGCTGACGATTGTGAAGATTGTGATCATGGCGGCGATGATGATGAGGAACATTATGGTAGTGGTGATGGTGACGACGATGATAATGAGAACGGTGGTGGTGATTCAAGAGGCTCATACCATTCCGCCGACTACCAGAAGAGAATATGTGCGGCTTCCGATTTCGCACATGTTGTTTGCCGCTTCCCGTTTCGCTGTCTACTGGTGGTTATTGCTGACTCGTCCTCCTCTTCCGCCCCCATTTTGGGGGACCTCTTTGAGGCCTCGCGGGCGGGCTCATGGGAGCCTTGTTCAGGCCTCTTGGAGGGTTTTTGGGGCCCTCGGGGGGCTTCTGGCGGGCTCCTCGGGGGCATGCTGGGGGTCTCGAGGCCATCTTGTGTATGTCTGTGCGCGCGCGCGCGCGCGCGCGCGTGTGTGTGTGTGTGTGTGTGTGTGTGTGTGTGTGTGTGTGTGTGTGTGTGTAGTGGCCCAGTCCTGGTCCTCCCTTGGACCCCTCTTGGGCCCTCTTGAAGGCTCTTTCTGCTGTCTTGGGGGCCCTATGCTGTCTTAGGGCCCTCTCGGGCTGGCCCCAGGTCCTCTCGGAGGCTTCTTCGCCCGTGTTGGGCTGGTCGGGGGTGCCTCGCCGACCGCCTAGGGCTTGCAGAAGGCCAGAGTGGCAAGAGCGCGACCATATGATTACTCCAGCGATGCACCCTAACAGCATCGAAGGTGCTATTCATGCCCCTCCCGATGCTAAGCACTTCTCGCCAAGCGCCGTGTTCCGCCGTTGAGGAGTTCTCGTCGATTCCGCTACTTGGGGGTGGGGCGCCTCTCAGTACGCCTCTCAGTACTTGTGCGTCGTGTCCCCCCACCCTCCTTAGCCCCTCCCCTCACATTTCGTCGGGTCCCAGGCTCGTGGGGGCTACCTACGGGGACGGCACGAGCCCTGGGGTCACCAGGCAATGCTCCCTGTGGGTTCCTGGTGCCCGGGGAAGGTTCTGCACCCACTGGGAGAGAAGCAACGATGCCCGACGCGACCCCAATCAGGGATGCCTGGAGGAAGAGGAGGGCATGGCCACGTGTTCTTACGGTTGTTCCGAAGGGGGGGCACGAATTCGGATACCCCAGTGGGGTGTCTAATATGGTTGGTACGGTTGTCCCGAAGGTGTGCTGCGAAGTTACATTTCCCCGAGCTGGAACCTCGTGTTTTTGCAGTGTCCAGGCCACTCAGGACATGATTGCCCCGAGCTGAATCCACGTGTACGTGCCCAGGCCACCCACGGGGTGGTTCTCACGTGGTTGTCCCGAGTTGGATCCACGTGTTTTCACGTGTCCAGGTCACCCAGGAGAGTATCTGACATGTGTGTCCAGAGCTGGAACCATGCATGTCTGTGTGAATGGGCCGCCCAGAGGATCATCTAACATTGCTTCTTTGGTCCTGAACTCTGAGGAAGCCTCCGGTGAAACGGCTCCTGTGGTCCTACATTGCGATGTAGTCTTAGGCGAAACGGCGCATGCGGTTGTAAAGTGTAAGCGGTCTAGGGTAAAGCGGCTCGCTCCTGCGGTATTGTGAGGATGTCTGAGGCGAAACGGCTTCTGCGGTTTTATTCGGGAGGACGTCTTAGGCGATACGGCTACTGTGGTCCTCGCTTGTCAGGGTGTGTCAGGCCAAACGGTGTCTGTGGTCCCAAGTAATGACGAAGTCTAAAGCGAAACAGATCCTGCTGTATTCGGTCGTAAGGAATTCTCGAGCGAAACGGCTCCTGGGGTGATATGATACATCGTGAGGAAGTCTTAGGCGAAACAGCTTGGGTGGTTTTCACTTGTGAAGAAGTCTCATGCGAAACGGCTCCCGGCGTTATGTATCGCAAGGACGTCGCATGCGAAACGGGGTTTGTGCGTTGCCCAGGTGTGAAGATGTATCAGGCGAAACGGCTCCTTTGAACATAATTCGTAAGGCCGTCTCCGGCAAGACGATCTGTGTGGTCACGGATCGTAAGGAAATCTCAGGTTAATCGGTTTCTGTGGTCGTAACTTGTCAGAAAGTCTCTGGCGAAACGGTTTTTGTGTTCAAAAATGTGAGGCGATCTCAAGCAAAACAGCCTCAGTGGTCGTGAACGATGAGGAAGTCTGCGGAGAAACCCCGATTCTGGGAGTCTGGTCTCCTACCTGTCCCTGTCCCCTTGTGGGACTCCTCTGTGGTCCTTCTTGACCACAATAAGAACATTGCATTCGCTATTGAAAGCCATTGGAAGTCTACCTTTTCTATTTCTTAATAGTCCTTTGAGAGTTACTCCTTGGAGCCCTCTTAAGGCGTCTTGGCGGCATCGCGGGCCGTGTGGAGGCCATCCTAGATATTTTCTGATCCGTGCCGGGCAGGTTGGCACCCTTCTTGAGCTGTCTTGGGAGGCATCTGGGGCGCCTTGGATGCTACGGGCGATTGGTTTCAGGCTCTGGACACCCAGAGTTGTGTTGAGGAGTTCGTGGAGACCCCCCCCATCCTTGAACGAGAGTTCGTTGTGTTGAGGAGTTGTGTTGAGGAGTTCGTTGTGTTGAGGAGTTCGTGGAGACCCCCAGAGTTGTGTCGAGGAGTTCGTGGTTTCAGGCTCCGGATCCCTATTTTTGAACGAGATTTCGGACCCTGGGGGAGGAGCAAAGGGGCAGGGGGGGCAGCCGAAGGCTTCACACGCCTTTTTACCCCTCGCAGGCGAGGGAGGCGGATTAGGATAAGGATGACGACGACGACGACCACGATGATGATAATGATGATGATGATGATGATGATGATGATGATGATGATGATGATGATGCTGATGATGCTGATGATGATGATGATGGTGGTGATGGTGGTGGTGGTGATGATGATAAAGATGATGACGATGATGATGCTGATCATGCTGATGAGGATGATTTTGTTGATGATGATAACGTCGTTTATGATGATGATGATGATGATGATGATGATGATGATGATGATGATGATGATACTGATGATAATGATGATGCTGATGCTGAGGATGAGGATGAACATGAGGATAAAGATAAGGATGATGCCGATGCTGCTGCTGATGATGATCATGGTGCTGATGGTGCTGATGATGGTGATTTTAGAGGATCTTGTTGTTGCTGATGGTGGTGGTGATAGTGATGCTGATGCTGATGCTGAGGATGAGGATGATGTTGCTGCTGCTGCTGCTGCTGCTGATGATGATGATGATGATGATGATGATGATGATGATGCTGATGGTGGCGATGGTGCTGATGATGGTGATTTTGAGGGTTTTGCTGTTGATGATGCTGATGGTGATCGTGATAGTGCTCTCGATGGTCCAGGGGAGGAGGGGGAAGAGGAAGAGGAGGAGGATGTAGAGGAGCAAGGAGAAGGGGGGAGGTGATGGTAAAGGTAATTTGGGGTATGCGCGGTGCGCCAGCCCGCAGGACTGGGCGTGCTGCTGGGCTGCTTACTAGTACGACCACGGCGGCTGGACCGCCTGGTCTCCGCTGCCTTGTCACCCCCCCTCTTTGTGCTGTCCTGTGGGTCAATCGGGTGAGCTGGAAGAAAGACCAATGGGAATGTATTGAAAGTATGAGGATGAGGTTTAGGAGGAGAGGGTTGATGGTGGTGGTGGTGATGATGATGACGGTGATGATGATGAGGACGATGATGATGCTGATGTTGATAAATATGATGAGGATGACTGTATTGGTAATGAAACTCATGCTGATGATGATGACGCTGCTGCTGATGATGAGGAGGACTATGATGATGCTGATGATGATGAAACGGATGCTGATGCTGCTGCTGCTGATGGTGGTGATGAAGCTCATTCTGCTGATGGTGATGATGTTGTTTCTGATGATGAGGTTGCTGTTATTGATGATGCTGGTAATGATGCTGACTGATGAGTGTAATGATGGTGATGATGCTGACTTTGATTATGAGGGTTCTGATACTGATTATGATGATGATGATGATGACGCTAAGTGTGATGATGATGGTAGGGGTGCTGATGATGATGACGATGATGATGATGCTGATGAGACTGATGATGATGCTGATGATGATGTTGATGATGATGTTTGGGATTGACGTTGCTGATGATGATGCTGATGATGATGGTGGTGGTGATTTTGATGGTGTTGAGGGTGTTGGGGGAGGGGGACGAGTCGGGTGATGACGGGGTGTAAGAAGTTGTTGAGGATGGGGACAGTGAGGGAAAGAGCCAGAGGAGTATGTGGTGGAGGTGGAGGAGGATGGGTTGTCCTTCTTTCCATCCTCCTACTTCTCTGTCCTCCGTTTCCCCCCCCCTCCGCGTTTCAACAACTCGCTTTGATCGAGGAGGGAGTGCTTTGGAGAGCAGGTCGTAGTAGGTTTGCTCACTAGAAGGGCGCGTGCTCATGCGCGGCGCAGCTGCCGCATACGCGATGCGTTCTCGCTGTGACGTGACCCGCTTTCGTTGTTGGGATCGCTCCTCCTCCCCCTCCTCCTTCTCCTTTTCCTTTGCCGCACGTCCCCTCCTCGATCTGATCCTCGACCCTCGACCCTCGATCCTACTGACGGTTCCCACCTCCTCCTCCTCCTCCTCCTCCTCCTTCCTCATCATCATCAGCGCCGTTCTTCTCATCTGTATTACCTTTATCAACATCAGCATCACCATCACCGCCATCACCAGTTTCCTCCTCTTTCCCATCATGAGTTGTCACCATCATCACCATCATCACCATCATCACCATCATCACCATCATCACCATCATCACCATCACCATCACCATCTCTATCACCATAGCCAACATCATCATCATCAGCATCACCATCAGCAGCAACGTCGTCATCACCATCATTGTCAGCCATCCACACCATTTCCACCATCATCACCATTAACACCATCATCACCATCACCATCATTATCACCGCCATTATCATCATCATCTTCAGCATCGCCGCCACCATTATCATCAACATCAACATTGCCACTACCTTCACCACCATCATCATCATCATCACCATCACCAGCACCATTATCATAATTATCATCATGATCATGTTTAATGTCATCATCATCATCACGATCACCATTACCACCAGCTTCAGCATCAGCAGTATCATCATCATTATCACCTTCTTTCACCATCATCATTTACATTATCACTGTCATCGTCATCATCATCACCATTGTCATCGCCATCGTCAACGTCGTCGTCATCAGCATCATCATCTTCATTACCTCCGTCATCACCATCATCACCATTATCAGCACCGACATCATCATCATCTTCATTAGCACTGTCGTTGTCAGTACCTGTATCATCAGGATCATCATTGACATCCTCACCATTGTCGTTCTCATCATCACCATCACCAACATCACCATCACCATCATCATCATTGTCATCGTCATCGTCATGGTAATCGCCAAAAGCATTGTCATCGTTATCGTCATCGTGGTCGTCATCATCGTCATCATCAATCTCTTTTCCGCCTTCTCTTTCAAACTGTCTCTTTTTCTCCTCCCCGTCGTCGTCCTCCTCCTTCTCCTCGCCTTCCTTTCTTGCCTTCTCCAGTCTTCTCCTTTTCTTTCTTCTTCTCCTTCTCCTTGTCCTCCTCTTCCCTCTCCTCCTCCTCCTCTTCCTCCTCCTTACTCAACTAGGATGCTCAGCCGTCTCTAGGCTTCAGCGCCAGCGCACACCTGTATATTGCACGCAGAGTTTACACTCTTCAATCAGCATCTTATTTCCCCCGCGGTTTCCGTCGTAAAGATTCCAAGCCCTGCAACTCTAGTTGGCAGCGGAGTTGGGAGCGATCCCAGCTCGCGATCCACGGAAGGTGCGAATAGTGCGATGTGGGCGCGCATTTGCATCTACCTTCGCCTCTGCATTGGTATCACCCTCCATTCCCTGAGTAGCCTATGCTTATGGCTGTTCTGCAAGCCAGCTGGCATCTCTCCCTGGACGCCCATTAGTACGGCTGCGAGGGCATCAACAGAAGGCGCAACCGCGATGGAAAGCGACTCGCCTACAGGACCGCCGCGACGTTCCTCGACCCATCGCAATCCCACAGAGACTGGCCGCAGATTCGCGTCGGGCACGGTTTCGCGGCTCCACCATGGGCTAGCGCCATGCCTCGGTACGCTTGCGATAGTGTTGGCCGTCCTTGCGAGCATATCGCACCACCCGGTTGGAGAGCACTAGAGGCTATCCGCGCTTCGACATGGCGTTCGTCCCAGCGCAGGCCCGAATCCCAAGGCGCCTCCGCAGCCATCATGGTGGTGGGGTTCTATCGAAGAAGATCTTCATTTTGACGTTCTGGGGCAGCATCCTCGTGTTCTTTGCGGCCGCTCTGTCCTGGCTCATCGGCGCGATGCGTGGTGGATCTGGCCCACAGGGCGGCAGAGGCCGTGGTGGGATCACTTCCCACTAGCTGCCCTCATGGTCACCCGAGCGCGAGTCCGTGTTTGCTTCCCGCCACGGTGTACAGGACTTGCTCGCTTGGAGCGTAGAAGCCACCGATGTGGTCAGCGCCCGCCACTGCGTTGCCGTCATTCTCAGCTTCGGTTGGGCCGTTCGATTTGACCTACCTCATCGCGAACTTCGCCACGCATCGATCCATTTGGCGAGGAGTCGCGCCTCCAGGCTGCCCGTGAGCTCTTCGAATTCTCGAGTCGCTGCAACGGAACCGCCGACGCGCTGCCCTCGCGTCTTCTTACGCTGCGATTCCGAGCTACACACAACGGTGGAGCTGCGATGCCTTGGAAGGCTACATATGGCTGCTCCTCCGATCGGTCGGCGTCACAGCCAGCCAAACCATGACACTGCTCCAACCTTTCGGCAACCGAAGCCCAGCCACGTGGGCCGAGGTCACTTGCTCACGAGGATGCTCATGCGCGTGAGCCATATCGTGGAGCATTCGCCAAATAACATCGCTAGCGCTCTTCGCGCGCTGCCATAAGTCGGAGTCTTCGTGGGTGTGACGAATGGCAGCAGCAACGACGCATCTGCTACGGTTCCCTGGTGCACTGAAGGCCTCGACCCCTAGGCTGCCAGCGCCGCCGGGCTTTCTGGTGACTCGGATTATTCTGTGCGCTGTCGGCCCGCCGCAGCGCGCGGCAGGCAGCCTTTCCTGCCGCCGTGTGGGCGCCAGTGGACGGGGCCGATTGCGTCGGCGGAACCTCGTCAGACACCAGCTCGGGCCCAGGCGGAGAGGTCAACCGCCGTGCGCCAGAGCTCCAAAATCTCAGCCCTGCCCCGTTCCATTGTCTCAGCCCTGTCCTCAGCGTTAACGTCGGAGGCGCAGGCGCGCGCGACGTGGTGCGCGCAAGGTTCGTAGATGCATCAAGGAGAACAACAGCGCCTTCACCCGAAAAGCACAAGCAAAGGCAAAAAGGTGCCTCGCAGCCCGCATTTCTCTTGTAGCTCTCAGACGCCCAAGAAGATCGGGTCTCTTTCGGCGGAGGTGGACAAGGCAAAGGCCAGCGCGCGTCCAGCAAAGGGGAGCGCTTGCCCCGAAATCGTCGAGGCTACGACGGGGCCATCGTGGCGTGCAGCATCCGTGGGCGAATGCCGCTGCCGCGCTGAGTGCCCGCGGGGAGGCCGCGTCGTCACCGCGGGGCAGCGGCGGCGGCGGCGGCCAGTTCGGGGTCTGCGCTGACTCCAGACTTACAGACGGCGCTCTGGACCACGGCTCCCTTGCCGGGCTCTCTGGAGTTGCCTTCGTGGTCGCCGATGGTCCTCTTCAGCCGCGGCCAGTCTCCAGCGCCGCGCCAGTGCAGCCGTTCGTCGACTGGCCCCTGGCAGCTGCCCGGGTCCGCCCGCGGCCCGTGGTCAGCAGCCTCGCGCGCCGCCGTCCAAAGCCACGGGGGCACCGACGCAGACAGCTGTCCTGCCGCTATCTCAGGCGTCCAAAATTGCAGCGCCAACTTCAGGACCATTGCAAATGCCGGCGTTGCCGCCGCGTCCTGGCGCGGCCACCGCCGCCGCGGAGCCGACAGCGGCCATTGGCGGATCTCGTCCTTCCGCCAGTGCACCGCGGAGGACCCCAGCTCTGGTGGGCCCCCGAGAGATGGGCCTCGTCGACAAGAAGTGCAGGGAAGGCGCCGCTATCCTGCCGATGGGTCAGCTCGCGGACCCCGACGATCGGCGGATCGCACTCCCCCCCGCGTCAGTGGGCCTGGCCAACTCGCGCGCCTGCGGCATGGTCAGCTAGCGTAGGCTTCCCTGCCAGACAGGCGACGCCGCGGGTATGAGCACTGAGCAGAGACGCCGACCGCGGCGATCAGGGCCGACGTCGTGCGCGACCTGGCCCCCGAGATATCCATCCGGGTGTCTCCGGTGACCGGATTGGTGGTCGACTGGGGCGCCCAGGTGGAACGGCGACGTGCCCGCGGACGTGAGCGCACCCAGCAGATGATCGATATGGTCACGTTTGGACCTCCGTCCAGCCGCAGCGCTGCCGCTGCGAGCGGATCTGCGTGCTCCTGGCTCACAGTGGAGGAAGTTGACGCCGATCGGGTGTGCGGCATCAGTTTGGGCCGCTACGTCAACTTGGACTTCGCCGTCATCCTTCGTGGTGGTCGCCGCTTCCATCGGAGCTGTGCCGACGCCTGGGCTGCCACTAGCTGTGGCAACGCCCAGATGCGAGCTGTGGAAGAAGCGCTTCACTTCGACCAGGCCCGATCACAAGTCTCGCAGTGCCTAGCGTGATGGCAACGCTTGGTGGCGCGCTTGGTGGCGCGTGGGGTCGCGCGCATTTATGTGGCATCCGCTCTCCGTGAGTGTCCGCCCTATGGCGCTGACGTGGTCTTGGTCGCGCCACGAGGCGCGCCAATTGGCGCGATCTCATTCAGCGCTCCTGCATCCACTTGGGGACAGCAGTCGCCCCGTGGCTCGCCGCCGAGTTGCGTGGCCGACGTGCTTCCCGGGTGGCCATCCGCCAGCTCAGCAAGCGAGAGCGCCGCGCAGGTCTATTACCGACGCGCCCATTCACCCTCAGATGAGCCCAGCGTCATCGTGAGCCAAGGTGCGTGGATCAATCTCATGGGTGAGAAACTTGCGCGCCAGCTGTTCCGCCGAGCCGTAGTGGCAGGGCGCTGGCCGCAGCAGCTCCACATGGGCATGCCGCTGAGCATTCATGGAGCTGGCGACGGGGCCCAAGTGTGCACCCATCAGGTGAGCACCCCCATGGGCGTCGCGGATGAACAGGGCGAAGATACCATCCGCAGTTCACAGCACCAGGTCTCAGAGGATCGGGCAGTGACCTGCCTGGCGTGCTCGGTCAACGCAGCATGGAGTCCATGCGCGCGATCCTGGACACGGACCAACGCGAGCTGATCGTTCACGGTGTCAGCGATATCCAGATCCAACGGCCCGCAGGTACCGTCCGCTTCCCAAGGCAGAAGGCTACGAGTGGACACCTGGTGATGGTCATCGACGATTTCGAGAGGACTCTGCAAGCCACAGGCGGGGCACCCGACTGCCGTGTTCAGCCTCGCGCCCACGCCGACGAGACGGAGATGGAAGTGGAGGACACGATGCCGGCAGCTGCCCTTTCCAGCCAGGGCTTCACTTCAGTCGATCCTCGGCTCTCAATGAGTTGGGGCCCCTTGAGTGGGCGCCTCGGCTCTCCTCCTTGCAGGGGAACCGAAATCGTTTCCCGACCGCGCTCTAGTGATGGAGCTCACGCCCGCAGGTGCCAGAGCTCTTGACAGCCGGATGGCAGATGCGAGCGCTCCACCCCGCCAACATCATCTCTCCCCATGTGTCCGTTTGCCTGTTCGCCTTAGTGAAGTCGCTGGACGGGAAAAACCAATTCGTCTGGAGTCCGGTGCCGCCTGGTCGTTTTTATCAGGGAAATATATACAATCGTGCCTGAGATCTCCTACACCAGCTACTTCTGACGTGTTGGACGTGCAACGTATCCTGTGCTGATATTGACTCGGAAACAAGCTGGGTCGTACGATGGGGCCTAGGCACGTGCCCAACAGCTTGCGTGGGACGGGTCATCAGCAGGCTCTGCCGACTTGGACTTACACCAGAATCTCACAACAAGTCACCTGTCGAAGCAGCAACGAAGGAGCCTGCTGTGCACGTGTCCTGAGGACTTTGTGCACCGGGCCTCCTGGCACTCGACAACGGAGCGGTCTCCCGAGAATGGCCCCGCGCTTATGTCCAAGGCAAAGCGAATGAAGGCGTTTTGGTTCGGCCCGGGCAGCGTCTCCTCAGGCAGAGCCAAGTTGCAGGACCAACGAAAGCACCAGTTGCTATGCTCGGCCAGGAGGCTTCGGCAGCTTTGTCGAGTACTGGTCTCTCTTAAACCTGGATTGTGCGTCAGATCGACAATCCGGGCTCAAAAAGGGCGCAGGAGATGATGCTCAATGATCAGATGCATCAGAGAGACGACTCGCAAGACGAAGAACTCTATTGCAGTGCGCGCAGTTGCGTCTGGCCTTGATGTTCCAGATGAGATTACAGGCCAGTGGGTGTGCGCCAGCACCGACGCCGATAGCGACACGAAGGAGTATTACTGGATCTGACTTCAGCAAGAGCACCAAGGCACGTGTCCACGTGCTGCTCTGGAAGTCCCGTTTAACGCCGGCCGAGACCTTTTGCCCAGTCTCTCTTGCCTCGCTGGCAGATGACAGGGCAACCCGCATCGGCCCTCAACGCGGGCCAGGCAGTCTCCGTCGTCAACGCATCGAGCTGGCGACAGCGACCTGCCGCACATGAGGTTTCGTCGCAGGAATGGACAGCAATAACGACCTTCCTTGGTAAGCAGGTGCCCCCGTCCTTGGCCTTTGCCACTTCTCTGGCCCTGATGCGGAGGAGCAGCTCGCGCGGCTGGTCCAGGACGCCGCGATCGACCGCGCCAGCTGGCTTCCAGCCGGTGAGCATTTGGCGGAATCATACGCGGCGGGGGCCTTCGTTGGTCTGCGTGCTGCGTTCCCAGTGTCCACCTTCCAGGCCGCAGGCGTCGCGCGTGTCCTGGCTGGGTTCGCGCCCTACGGCCCCGCGCGGACCTACGTGAGTTGTTCGTCGGCGAAGCCCGCGCCTCGCAGATCGCCATCCGACGACGACTCGAGACTGGCAAAGCTTCTGGTCTGGTTAGTGATTGTGACTTGTGTGATCCCGCTGTCCAACAGCACGTCCTACAGTGCCTCGAGTTCCACGATGCACTGGTAGTGGTTATGGCGCCGTCTTGCCGCAGTCCTGGGCCGCCCAGTGGTCTCTCAACTAGCGTATCAACCGCGAGACGTTGCGAACGCGCTGCGAGGGAGCTGCGCCGCGCAGGCCCTTCGATGACTCAGGTATGCGAGGGGCGAACGATTCATCTTGATCGAGCAGCCGGCGCCGCTCAGTGCAGTGCTGCCTAGGGAACAGGTATCTGCATGTCCTCATGTGGAAGCGGCTGTCTTCCGCCAGTGCTACCCAGGAGCCGAAGGTCTGTGTGTCCTTCAGCCAAGGAGCCGCCAGTGGCTATCGTCAACTCGTCACGCTTGCTGACGCCCATCAGGAATGCGAGGCTCAGCGATCACCGCGACCGCGACGTCAACCAAGGTCGCTGCCAGCACGCTAAGACACTGCAGGTCTGGCCATGGCGCTTTGTTGAGCGCGCGGTGCAAGGCGTCGTCGCTTTCTTAGCCACGGTGGAGAGCCCTCCCACTCTGGTGGCCGAGCTCTACCCGGCCAGCATCGGCCCGGATGTTCTCCAGCAGCGTGGGCGCCTGGAAGGAGTCGAAGCACCGCCTGCACCAGCGCCAGCGCCAGCAGCCATGCCAGCATTGGCAGGAAAGTCGCGAGCCCGGCCGACGGCGCCTGGAGCCCCGACGCGCGCCTCGGGTACGCAGGCATCCGCCGATGCGCGGGCTGCCAAGCAGGCTTCCAACTCACCAAATGCAAAACGATGCCCTGTATGTCCTGTCTGCCGCAGGAATCGCAGCAGCCCGGACCCGTGTCATCTGAAGATTTCAGGCGCGTGCTGCAGTTTCAAGATCCCGCGGCAGGAGTCCCTGGGTCACAGGTGAATCGCGATGCCGATGGGCCGCCTCCTGGCGATGCCCCATCGACGGCCCTGCACCGCCAGCGCCAGTGCGTGGCGACCTTCTTGACGACGGCGAACCTGGCTCCTCGGCGCCCCGAGCTTCCAGAGCTCCTCGACCAGGTCCTCGGGTCGTGGGCGCTGCGACGGATCATGGGCCAGAGGATTGGAATATGTTTGGCGCCACTCAGAGTTTTCTCATGTTTCGGGCCAGCGATGCATTCCACGATGGGGCCCGAGATCCGCCCACTACACGTACGGTGGTAGCATGTTACACGGACTCCTATGGAACATTTATTCATATCAGCCAGGTGCCCGAGCAGCGTCATCCAGGTGATCGCTGGTGTGGTAGACGCATGCCGCGAGTGTCGGGCCTGAGTCAGCAACGCGTCGCACATGGCACCCTTGGTCGAGCTGGCCGCGGCTCCCGATGAAAAAGTAGAAAGGGACATCCTTTTCTATCGCCAATATCCGATCTAGCACGTGATCGATAGAGCTGACCGATGGCTTGCGGCAAGGTTGCTTGAGGCCGGCTCCAGTGATGCTGGGCGTCAATCTGAGGGCCTGTGCTCCTCCATTATCTCATGGTGGGTCTCGCTTTTCGGTCCGCTCAAGACCTGGATAGTGGATGGATGGCGAACGTGGCAAACTTGGTGCCGCAGCTAAGCCGTTCATTGACCGACGCGGCATTGTGGTCCGAGTGCGAGCCCCTGATCTGATCAGATCGCTCGAATGTTCGAACGACGCGGTGCTAAATTGCGAAACGCCTTGCGCTGTAGTGTAGAGCAACTCCGGCGTGGATGACCAGAAGTCAGCATGCCCGACCTACCGTCCGAGGCCGTGTTCGCAGGCAGCTTTTCATGTCCCGCGGAGGCGCCGCGCCATGCCCGGGACGACAAGGGCGGATCCTGCTGGACATGCTGGCATTCCCGGATGACGCAGCCGGAGTAGATCTCCTGTAGCACCGGCTGTGAGAGATCGCCTTGCAACGGATCGCGGATGCCTCAGTCATCTCACGTACCAGCTGGGCCTCGAAGACCGACGCCACAGTCGCAGGACAGACCCTGGACTATCAACCAGGCGAGCTGGTCCACCTCTACCGAGCCCCATCCACCGAAGATCTGGGCGGGTGGGTGGAATGGCCCAGCCGCGGTCGTCAAGATGAGTGCCCAACAAGTCACCGTGACTATCAACTACCGAGGCGCCGAAAGGATATACCGCCTCGAAGATGCACTGCGATTCGTGGGCTCTGGTGGGCGGGCTTACGGATGTACAAGTCAACCTTCCACGCCCTGTGGTCAGGCATGGATGATGGTGGATCAGTATATCATGTGCTTTTCGGCGAAGACCCATCAAGGCTTCGGCCTTGCCGACGCCGGTGCGGTCGTCGCCGTCGCCGCCACCAAGTGCTCTTTGGCACTGAGCCTCGAGTCCTTAGCCATGAACGTCTTTAACCTCAACGGTGCCGCGGCCATCCAAGTCGGGCGCGGCGTCGAGCGCATCGCTAGGGAAGACGAGACGGATCACTCTTGGCATGGTGGCCACCAGGACATCGCGAAGTGGAGACGTAGTGGAGCTCTAGGCTGGCAGACGAAGCCTTGTTGAGCTTTTCTATCCCGTCCGCGGCAAGATGTTATCTTCTGTTCATGCTTGAAGGTGGCCAGACGCTGCATCGGTCATTTCGTGGGCGAGCTTCAAGTGGCAGACGCCAGGGGGTGTGGCGCCGATTCTTCGGAAGCCAGCGCGCGCCCCGACGAATCCATGTTTCGCGGCGGGAGGATGTCCACCATTGACCAGGGGTCCCACGAAGACTCCCCGAGCGACCATCACCGGATCGATACCGCGTGGTGGACCTCTTGGACACATGACAAACAGGCGGTCAGGAAGGATGTGTTGCTGTCATGTTCGGTCACGTTCGAGGAGATCCTACAGACTGCGTCCCAACTACCTCCAATTGTATCCCGTGCCTCAAGTCCTCGCCACAGGTTTGCCAGGACCACCACTATTTTACCGTGGGTGCAGTGCCCCTCGCCGCCGCGGTGGCCACCGACATCGATGAGAACGGAAACGCCCTCGTGGACATGTTGGCCCCCGACAAACTGCGGGCGTTTTTTGTTCGATCGTCCAGTGCCCGAGGGGCGCTGTGCACGCTTCGGGGCCTACGTGGCAGGAACCCAATGGGCAGTGGTCGAACGCGACGCCAGCTTTTTCACTCCAGGAGAGCACGCCGCAGGTGTTGCAGCAGCTGTGCTCGAGGAGCAGTAAGGATAAGTGGATCGCATCTGCTTCTCGCGGCGCCCACTCGGAGGAGCACGCGGCATCCTTGTCTGCAGGTGTGTAGGCGAGTGGAAGTGGACACGAAACAAAGCAGACCTCAGCAATTTCGGATCATCCGCATGAGGCTAAGGCGCCGACGCCGATCTCATCGCATCTTATGCCTGCACCTCATCACGACAATGCCAGCACGTGGTTGTCTCTGTGGCCGCCTGCCGAGGATGGATGATCGATGCTTGGGATGTAAAGAAAGCCTTCCCGAAAGGCGTCAGCTATCAGGAACTGGCGGGGGCTACAGGCGAGGTTTGAGCGCTATGTCAAATTCCAGATATCCCCCGACGTCGTTGCAGTTCGGCGCGAAGTGAAGGCGTGCGACGGTTCCGGCCCGGCATCAGAAGTTGTTTACATTGAGAAGCCAGGCGCCGGGTGCAAGAGTGCCCCGACATGCTGGTCCATTCAACTTACTAAGATCATTCACCAAATGAGCCAAGCCATCCCCGCACTATACGACGACGAGTTGATCGCCATGCACAAGAGTGGCGAACTCGCTCTGGTGGCCACAATACGTCGGCGACATCAAGGTAGTAGACCTCCTCAGGAAAAAGGCCAAGTGACGTCAGTGTCTGGAGGACGCCTTTTGTAAAGGTGAGCTGGATTTATGTGTAGCAACCTTCGCATGCTGGGGTGCACGTTACTCTCCTACACACGACGGCGCATATGAGTTCGACCATGGATTGATTACATCCAGGCCCCGATGCCAATTGGGAGCGGTAGGTTCGTTGGCGAGTCTAACTCCGAGCTCGCCTCGGGGAACCTGGTTAAGCTGTGCCTCGGCCTGCTCGTAGCACCGGCATCCACACTCATCCCGGGTCGACCTAGATGTCAACGTGGTCGCATTCTAGCGCCATGCAGTGGCGCCAACGTGCGGCCAAATGCGGTGGCCGAGCGCGCGTTTGGGATGGGCGCAGGCCAAGCCACGACGAAACCATTATCCACCTATGCACTGTGCAGACGAACTAGACATACACTGTGACGCAGCGTTCAGAATAGTGGGAAGACGCCGACGCTGGACGGGCCCTGCGACGAGCCATCTTCCTTCGCATGGGCGCAGGATCACGGGCACTCGACGGGCATTTGTTGGCGGGCAAACGTGCCATTAGACTGGCAGTGTGAGGCGATCAGATTGGTGACACGAATCAACTTCGCAAGTGAGCTGATGGCCGCGATTAATTCAGCAGATCACTCCTCGCTCTTGCCACCGCGCTCCACGTTGCGTTGAAGGGCCCCCGAGGCCCTGAAGGAGCACGTCGCCAGAGAGATGGTCGGCAGCCGCTCGCGCTTCAAAGTGTCTCTGCCTGGACTTAATGGGAGCGGTCACCGCCGTCGCGGCTACGAGACACAAGCCCCCCGCAGAACTCTCACTATTGCCGCGTGTTCTTTGGCTTCGACCCCCTGAGCTCGGGCCAACTCTGGGCCCTGAGCTGGGAAGACGCGCGAGATGTGATCCCGGATGGGCTGACAAAGGGCAGTGTCGACAGATCTGCTTTCCGCGACGCGGCTGGTGGCTCTCGCCAGCGGTCGCGCGCGCCGCGCGCCGTCGCCCTCGCCTCGGCTGGCAAGCTCACAGTGCTATCAGGCCATGATCGCCAGCCGCATCGTCATTATCAGTATGTGCATATGGACCATGTCGTGTTCCACCTCCTTCGAATTCACCCGTCTTTCATCGTGTCCACCCCTCTCGGCAGACATGTCACATCGTGCGTGGTAGTTTTGGGCGTGTTGCTGCGCGGCAGTTCAGGATGGAGAAGGTTGGCAGGAGTTTCGTCAGCGAAGTGGTCAGCAAGCGCTGGGGCATGCATCTGGGTGCGTATGTGTGCGGGCGCACGGGGCAGGTAAGTAGTCATGTTAATCAGGAATGAGATGATATGATGCCGCTGCCTTTTTCTCAGGGGCATGCTTGTGCGCCGACGGACTGGGGCGCGCTGAGCCGCCGTCGGTGGCTCGTTCGCCGTCGGGCACTCGCGCGGGGGCCCGGCGCGCATCGACGCGCGCTGTCGCCAGCCGGCCGCCGCGCGCTCGTGCGTGGCAGCATTCCGCGGATGAAGCCGCCGGGAGCTCCTCAGCCGCCGCCGCCTCGACGCTCGCGGACCGCGCCCTCTCCCTCGCTGTCGCCCGCGGAAGAAGTGCCGTCGTCGGACGACGTGGCGCTGGCGCTGTCCGCAGATCGAGCCGAACCGCGCGATCGCTCTCCGACGCCCCTCCTGGCACATGGTCAACACGTGGCATTCCAAAGGCAAAGCCGGTCATGGCCCGTCAGCCTGGCATGCCACCGATGATGCCCCCGCCAAGTCAGGGGCAAGTGCGACAGTTGCAACGACAATTTCGGCAGTTCACGGAGGTAGGGCGCGTCCAACGCGTTGTTTAACGCTATTTGTTTCTCGAGGTCACGTTCGGGCTCAAGCAGCTCCTCGGTGTCGCTCTCGCCTGCCGTCTCTTCGCAGGCGCCGAACAGTTGCCGTGTCCTACGTGTAGGTGCTGTCATTCCGCAGAGCCTCCGCGTCGACCCCGCCCTCCCGACATGCCATCCTCGGCGCTCGTGGAGGACTCGCGTCGCCCAGCATTCAGCAAGAGCGACTCCGAAGTGGTGGAGTTCGTCAGGAAGTGGCACGTCGGCGACCCGATCCCTGAGGTGATGGTGCGTGGGTGCTTCTATTCACGGCAGGTCATGGAGCCGGAGATACGCGCTGCGTTCACCGGCGAGGCTCGTGGGGCTGTGTTGTGGGTGACTGACGCGCGCCCAGTGTGCGACGACAAGCCGCTCGACCTTCCTTAGACATGTGCAGCGCCATGCAGTGCGCCGCGTGGGCATCGTGGACCACGCAGCAGATGATTGAGTGCCGCCGATGCTGGGCACGTGCCAATCTCGGCTCGTGGCCAGGGTTCGGGCAAGGCCCTTCTGGGCTTTCGATGAGTCGGACTTCGGCGCTCCCGCTTCCAAGAGCGGCCCGTTGAGTCTCGGGGGGCCAGCGCCGCCGACGCCGTTGCCATCGCGCGCCCCAACGCCACGGGGTGATCGCCTGCCGCGCACTCCTCCCGCGCGGCGCATCTCGCCAGGGACTTCGCCCAGGTTCCCACCTCTGCCGGGGGCCAAGTGGCAGAGTTCGACGAGGACAGTGCTTCTCGTGGCTCGAACCGGCGACCGACGCTGCATCGCCCCTCTGCGCCCCGCTCTGGGCGGGGGCGGTAAAAGAGACGCGAGCGAACGACGACGGCCCGCCCGGCAAGAATAATAATGCAAAACGTAATCGTAAGAAAAAACTATGTAACATTAATATTAATCATACTACTAAGAAGAAGACGCGCAGGGCATGGGGGAATGTCGAGAGCCGGCGCGCCAGCGCGGCCCTCCGCGCGGCTGCCGCCGGCGGGTCAAGCCAGCCCTCGCTTGCGGGCAGTGCCGAGGCTGAAGGGGCTGAGGCCCCTTGCGCTCCCGGCGAGGAGGTGGCCTTCAGCCGTGGACGGAGCGGCCCCCGCAGCTCTTGATTCCGGTAAGCCTTGAGGCGATCGTGCCAAAAGGAGCGCATATCGGTCGTGTTCTTTCTCCGCCAATCAACTCCCCCAACCTACCAGGTCAAGGCTTCTGCGCTCCTCCACCTCGCCGTTCACGTGATCCCGGGGCCATAGAATTGCCAGGGTCTTAGGACAGGCTTTCAGAGGCCACGTCTGCGGCCCGAGGTCACCGACGTGCGCAGTTTCGGCCTGCCTCGCTCGCACGTGTAAGCTCCTGCAGTGGCGCTTCTATGAGCACGATTGAGCTACCCGTCAAACTTGTGATTTCGCGTACCGCCGCGTCGCGCTTTGGGCCGACAGCGACGGGGTATCCCTGCTTATTCTAGAATTCGTTGGGAGTTCGACTGTGCTGGTTCCCTTCTTCCGTTGTCCCGTTCGGTCGCCCGCGCAGTTCCGAGTCAAATTGGAATGTCTGCCGCCGTTGGGCGTCAGCGCCAGCGCGTACTTGTAAATTGTACGGGTAGAACCCACACTGCAATCAACATCTAAGTGCCGCCATATCTTGTCTTGTACAGCTTCCCTTCAATTCTTCGCGATTCGCGTATCCCCACCAGCCCATCCAGAAACGATGACCATGAGAGCTGACGGGAGGATAGGGGAAAATACATGCATAATCGAACAGCGAGGGCGTCCGGCCTGGACGGCGTG
>CAUYUJ010015050.1:87500-95000 GCA_963575745.1 Prorocentrum cordatum
ACATGGACAGCGCTCAGCAGGACGCTGCCATCACCCTCAACCTTGGCGAAGCCGCTCGAGAGCTCACGCGCTCCATGAACTTCGCGGAGATGACGGAGGGATGCATGGTCAATTGCTAGCATGAGGATGCCATGACCAACCTCATTGCGAACTTCCTCACCCAGTTTGCCCCGCTCGGCGAGGAGCCATTCGGTTCCTCCAGGCCACCCGCGAGCTCTTCGAGTGCGCGCGTCGCCGCAACCGGACCGCCGACGCGCGGCTCTCGTAGTTTCTTGCGCTGCGATTCCAGGCTGCGCAAAATTGTAGATCTGCGATGTCCTGGAAAGGCTACAGCTGCTTTCTCCTCCAAGCGGTCGGCGTCACAGCTGGCCAACTCATGATGCTATCCCAGCCCCGTGGCAGCCGATGCCCGGCCGCGGAGCTTGAGTTCGAAACTCGCGCAACGATGCGCAGGCGCGTGGGTCGTCGCCCGCGCCCTCAGTTCGCCGCCGTCGTTCGACGGCCACGTGGGCATGACAGACGACAACAGTATCGACGCGCCCGCGACGGACCCCTGGCGCGCTGGGGGCCCCCATCCCTGGGCAGCCAGCGCCGCCGCGCTCCCTGGTGCCAGAGGCGCCGTGAGTTGCGCCGCCAGTCCGTCGCAGAGCGCCTCGTCGCCTCGGGCTGCGCACCCAGCGGCCGCGCGGGCGCCCGCGGTCAGTGGCGCTGTCGCGCCGACGGTGGCACGACAGTGCGTATTTTGCGCCGAGGTCATGGAGCTAACGATGCGTGCAGCGTTCGCTTGCGAGGTTCATTGCGCAGTTGGCTGGGTGACCGTCGCTAGGCTGACCTCCGACAATGGGCCCATCTTGGCCGGGGTGGTATTGTTCAACGCGAGGTTGCTTAATGTCTGGTTATCGTGGACTCCCCTGGTGCCGCCAGTGCTGCGAGCGAGCCAGCGTGCGCGGCTGGCCAGGGCGCGGCCCCGACCCCCTTCGCTCCGCGGACCAAGCTGCAGAGGGCGCTTCCCTCCGCCGAGGGGCGGGCGCAGGCCGCGCGCCCCGCCGCGTCGTGCGCGACGATTCCCGCGGCAGCAGAAGTGCCGGCGCAGGGGCAGGGGGATGGACTGCGGCAGCGACGACGACTGCGCCGCTAGGTGGGGGCCCTCCCTGCCACTGCCGCCGTCGTTTTTGCCGCGCGCGGGCAGTCGGGCCCGCCTGGGCTGGCGCGGTCTCGCGGCCCAGCTGTCGAGGAAGGGCGAGGGCGAAGTCGCGGGCGAGGGCGCGGACAAGGGCAATGACGACGACGACGCCGCCAAGCCCAATAGTGAGGCGCGACGCGGGGGCTAGAAGGCCAGACGTCGGCGCGCGGCCGCGTCGTCGCGAGCAGTAGCCGACGCCGGTGATGACGACGAGTGGCGGATTCGGCGCGCCCAGTGAGGAGGCGCAGGTTCGCGGCCGCGGCAGTTCCCGTCCTCGGGGCAGCGGCTGAGGCCAGTGAGCTCGAGGCGATCGTGTTAGTAGGGCGCGCGTCCCCGTGGCCATCCTCCCCCCCCCTACTGCGTGCCCACCTGGTCAAAGTTTTGCATGTGACCACGAGACGCCCACCTCGACTGACATCTATGATCGGCTTTCAAACATGTTGTCTGGCTTTCAAACATGTTGTCTGCGATTCAGGGGTGATTCAGGAGTCACCAAACACGTGCAGGTACGGCCTGGTTGAGCTCGTACCACTCCGGCTTGTGTGAACTCTTCTGTTGCCGCTCCTAAGAGCACGAGCGAGCTCCGGACATTTGGTGAGCTCGCCTTCCACCGTACCGCGCCGTCATGACAGGCGGCGGTAGCGTATCCCTGCTGAGTTGTGAGTGTGCTTGTGGTTAACAGCTCCAGTTCCTTATCCTTGTTGCCGCGTCACTTCCAGATCTGTTCTATCGCCTTCGTAATCTCAACTTACATTGGCTACCCTGCGGCCGTTTGGCTACAGCGCCGGCGCGTGCAAACAGTATATTTATGGGTGAAAAGCGCGCTGTTCTACATCTTATTGCCGCCGTGCTTTCTCTCGTCAAGCTTCCAATCCCCGCATTTCTAGTTTCTCCTCCTCCTCCTCCTTTTCCTCCGCCTGCTCCTCCTCGTCCTCCTCGTCCTCCTTGTCCTCCTCGTCCTCTTCCTCCTCCTCCTTTTCCTCCTCCTCCTCCCCTCGCTCTTCTCCGGGCCTTGAGCCTTCTCCCCCCTCCCCTCTTCTTGGCCCCCTGGGCCCGCGCCGCCGGGGGAGGCACCCGCACCTCGCGCGCCGCAGAGGTCCCGACGGCGGGTTGCTGCTGGGCAGGAGAGCGCCAGGCCGCGCAGGGTGGGAACCGTGGCGAAAAGGGCTGGTCGTTTTTGGCGGACCCCGATCCCCGCTGGGCCATCCCAAACACGTTCGTGTCGTGAAGAAGTCACGACGGGAGGTCTTGGGCCGTTCTCTTCAGTCCTCCGGGAGCCCTGGCCAGGCCCCGGGGCCGTCAACAAAATGGTTGGGGATGAAAAGGTGGCCCTGGGGGAGAGGTCGGGACTTCAGGTTTTGGCGAGCTTTCGGCAGTCTTCAGATTTTTTCCACACCGTCCTGTGGTATTGGGTCCTCGTTTTGAAAGGCCAGCGCCTCGAGTTCCCGCCTCCTTCCTCTTTTTCTTCCCTCATCCCATCCCAGCGAATGCTCTTCGCATGTCATAATTCTCGACCATCCTGTGGTGCTCAGTTAATGTTTACCAAAAATAGACAGCGCCCCGCGTCACTCATTATTTCCTTCTCCCCTCTTCCCCCTCCTCCCGCTTCTCCCATCTCTTGCACCCCTCACACGTTTCGTGGCCCCATAGGGAGCTCCACCGAAGGCCCCAGTGGCAGGGTTCGCTGACGGTTCGACCCTTATTTCGGCACACCCCTCACCCGTTTCGTGGCCCCACAGGGAGCTCCACCGAAGGCCCCAGTGGCAGGGTTCGCAGGCGGTTCCACCGTCAATGTCGGGACACCCCTCACCCGATTCGTGGCCCTATAGGGAGCTCCACCTGGGGCCCCAGTGGCAGGGTTCGCATACGGTTCCACCTTCAATTTCGGCTCACACGTTTCGTGGCTCCACAGGGACCTCACCTGGGGCCCCATTTGCCGGATTCGCATGCGGTTCCACCCCCATTTCGGCACACCTCCCACGTTTCGTGGCCCCATAGGGAGTTCCGCCGAAGGCCCCAGTTTCAGGGTTCCCATGCGATTCCACCCCCATTTCGGCACACCCCTCACACGCTTCGTGGCCCCACAGGGACAGCACCGAAGGCACCAGTGGCAGGGTTCGCACGCGGTTGCCCCTCCACTTCGGAACATCTCTCGCACGCTTCGTGGCCCCACAGGGAGCTCCACCGAAGACGATACTCACAACCACGGCACCCACAACTGCATATGGTTGGTTCCCTCGCCAGGCTGATTCTCGACCTCGAGATGCCGTCCAGCAGCTGCGCCTCGCCGAGATCTTTCTTAAGAGGGTCCCGAGGGCCCTAAGAGAGCCCAAGAGGGCCCCAATAGGCTCCCCAGCGCGCCCGAAGAGGAGGAGGGGGAGGAGGAGGAGGAGGAGGAGGAGGAGGAGGAGGAGGAGGAGGAGGAGAGGTGCCCGAGTTGTGACCCGAAAGCCCGGGGACGGGGAGAGGGTGGCTGTGAGAACTGCTGCACGCAGCGCCAGTTGCGGCCCCGTCGCTGGGCTTCTCCCTCGACGCACTGGCGCCTTCGGCCGCCAGGAGGCGTAGGAGGAAACCGCTGCGTTGGCTGCTTCGTTCACCTGCCCTCTGTTGATTGATAGGCTCCGGCAGTGGGCAGAACGAGGGCCAGCATGCGTGCAACCTCTCGGGAGCTCCACGCGGACTCCCTGGTTCGGCGCTGGACCCCCCGTGGCGGCGCCTCCGGCGCCGCCCCTGGCGCTCCACGCGCCAGGGGTGGGGGCCATCGCAGATCCAATGAATTCGCGCAGTTCGTCGCAGGTCCACGAAGTCTGCACAGACCATGGACAGCATGTCTTTATGCAGACGGCTTCACCTCTGAGCACAAGGCCACTGCCGGGGGCGCGCATCACTCGACGCAGGGCTCGGGGTGGACGAAGCGGGGGGCAGCGCTGACGGGGGTCAGCCAGACCCCTAGGCTCCTCTCCTGGCGGACTTGGCTCGGAGAGCCGTGCGGAGTCGGCTTCCCCTCACCCCCCCTCCGCTGACGACGCTCTGGCCTTCCCAGACGTCCGCTCGGAAGTTTTCGCGGGGCCTTGCATGTTTCCTCGCCTCGGGAGGCGCTCCAGCAGAGACCTCGCCGAGAGCTGCCCGGGGGTGCCCACATCGCCCCGAACGGCCGCCAGGGGCCCGAGTCGTGGCCTGAGCGCCACTCGGAGGGGGGTGCCCGCGACACAGCGCCAGGAAGGAACCACGGCCAGAGGCGTCCAGGCCTCCCGGGGTGGGGGCGAAGTGGACGGTGTCGGGGGATCGCGCCGCATCGCGGATGCATCGACGATGCGGCTCGACTCACGTGGAGCCCGATTTTCTCCATCTTGACGTCGCCGGTGCGTCGGGTCGGCTGGGATCGAGTGTCCGTAGATCTCCCCTCGTCTTGAGAGCAGCGCGACCGGAGGAGCCTCGGCCGTTTTCGGCCTCCGGAGGGACGGGGATCCTGGAGGGCATGGGGTCCGGTACGTTCTTCGCCGTTCTCGAGACCCTGGGGCCCTCCACGGGCCCCAGGACCGGCAAATGCTGGCCCTGGGGCGTGGTCCAGATCTCTGGGGTCACGCTGTGAGGTGATCACGTCGCTGGAGAGCAGAGACAGGCGATGGCGTGCAACACTCGATGCAGGCTGCATGTCGGAAAGGCCCACGCTGTGTGGGCTACAGTGGATCGCCATCTCACGAATGGCGGCCGCCGAAGGACCGTCACTCCTGAGGATTGTCGTCGCTTGATTGTTGCCTTCAGGCCGGTCTTGTCCATAGTCCTATATCGATCCGATTCGAGACCGATTACGGCCGGCCCGACTCGCGACTCCGACAATCCGACGATCCGAAACGGCCAGATGCTCGCATGGCGATGTTTTGCATTCTGGCGCAGCCGATCCCGCCCGATCCAACGCAGATCGATTTCGATCCGATCTCCGATTTGATGCTGACCGATCTCCGATTTGATGCTTCCTCCTCGCCTCCCGCGCTGGCGCAGTGCTTTCCCGTGCACCCGCCTGGTTGCCTAAAAGTTGGGCCGTGTCTGCCGCCGCCGGCCAAAGAGATTGTGCCGCGTGGCTCCTTCGGGCCTCTGCGGCAGGTTTCTGTGGGTCTCTCTCTCTCTTTCTGCCTGGGGGCCTCTCTTTGGGTCTTTTGGGCTGCTGCTGCTGCGGAGGAGGAGGAGGAGGAGGGGGAGGAGGAGGAGGAGGAGGAGAGGAGGAGGAGGAGGAGGAGGAGGAGGAGGATGAGGATGAGGAGGAGGAGGAGGAGGGGGAGGATGATGATGAGGAGGAGGAGGAGGAGGAGAAGGAGGAGGAGGAGGAGGAGGAACGGAGGAGGAGGAGGAGGGGGAGGAGGATGAGGCGGGGGAGGAGGAAGAGGAAGAAGTGGAGGGACTTCCTGTGGTCCCGTCCCCCCCCCTCGCTTTCTGCGTCGTGAGGCGCCCCCGGGCCCTCTGGAGCGGTCACCCTCGGAGCCTGGGCTCCGATCAGCGGCTCTGGGCCGCGTGGTTGTGCAGAGTACCGTGTCTGCTTGCAGCGGCCATGCCGTGTGTGCGGCTCTGGGACATCCGCGCGCGCGCGAGGTATCGCACACGTGCGCGCGCAGTGCGATGGCTTCGCAGCTGCAAGCTGTGGGCACGGAGCGCGTCCGCAGCTCGAGTAGCCCCCGATTTGGGTAGGCACCGTGGTCTCTGCCGTAGGATCTCGTCAGTGGCTAGGTGTGCCTCGGAAAGGTTCGGACACACTCGCGAATTATGTTTGTTTTGTATGCTTGTTTTCATCGGCGTACAGCAGCAGGCAACTTCTTCCCAAGCGCGTGTGCGAGTAAGTGCTTAGTGCTCGTGGTGTGATGCAGCTGCCCGAAGCAGAGGCATCAGCTGTGTCTGCAATCACACGCGGCTGGTGAACATGTGACCGCTCGCGTGATAGTGGTCGTGATTGTTTGCTGTAAGGTCTATGTGCACTCCTCCACCTGTACCATGAATGCATTGCCACGCGTGCGCACTCTCGATTGCGTGACCGAGGTCAGTCGGCGCCGCGGCTTGGGCCGCCGTCATTCCTGCAGCTTGGCAGCGAAGCGCCGTTCATGCAGCAGTGCCCAGCTTCTGTTGCATTCGCATTTGCCGCCTTTTTGCCAATGTTGTGGCATCGAGCATCGAGCATGATCAAGGTGTCGCTAGTGTGCCCTATCCTGGGACACCTCATCCTCCCTCTCCGTCCGTCCGCCTACGCTTCTTCCCACCTCCTCTCAGTCAGTCGTGTTTTCCTTGCTCCTCCGATGCATCCCCTTCGTCTTCGTTCTCCTTCGTCCCCCCCCGTGCTCAGGATCAGTCCGATCGATCGTCTGTTTTTTTGGGCATCACGGTGCCGCGGTCAGGAAGCCAGGGGTCGTTCGAGGTCTGTCGGGGGTGGTCCTGAATACCAAGACGGTTTGGTCGAACCAAGCATCGGTGGATGATGATGAGGGAGGAGGAGGAGGAGGAGGAGGAGGAGGAGGAGGAGGAGGAGGAGGAGGAGGAGGAGGAGGAGGAGGAGGAGGAGGAGGAGGAGGAGGAGGAGGAGGAGGAGGAGGAGGAGGAGGAGGAGGAGGAGGGAGGGATGACGAAAGATGAGGGATAGGGAGGAAGGCCGGGAGGAGGGTTGAGGAAAAAAGCGGAGAGAGGAGGAGGATGCGGAGGAGGAGGAGGAGGAGGAGGAGGAGGGAGGAGGAGGAGGAGGAGGAGGAGGAGGAGGACGAGGAGGAGGAGGAGGAGGAGGAGGAGGAGGAGGAGGAGAGGAGGAGGAGGAGGAGGAGGAGGAGGAGGAGGAGAGAGGAGGAGGAGGAGGAGGAGGAGGAGGAGGAGGGAGGAGCCGCGAGGGACGACCCAAGGCGGCCCCGAATACCCTCAAGACTGCGCAAGGGGGGCCCGATATCTCCTCAACTCTGCCTACGGGTCCGAGTGGCTGTCCTTGGGTGAGGGCGAAGTTATTGATTGTGTTCTTCCCCTTCCTTTCCTCTCCCCTCCTTCGGAAAGCAAGACAAGAAATTGTGAGCTTGACGGCACTCGCGTGCTCTCTGAGTGGCAACAGCACCGCCTTTTCCCGGCGCAGTCGAAGGATTGTGAGCCTGCCCCTGCCACTCTATCGCGAGTCGTTTTCCCGCAGCCTGTAGCAGGACACGGCCTCTGTGCCGATCGGGAGTACCGTAGCACTCGGCGGCGAGCGAGGGGGGGGACGTGAGAAGGAGAAGGTCTTCTCATGCGGTTCGGAAGCCCTCCTGCTTTCCGAGAAGTTTTCTGAGCCTTCCCCGAAGACAGACGAGCACTTCTCAGAA
>CAUYUJ010015050.1:102500-121853 GCA_963575745.1 Prorocentrum cordatum
ACCATGGGAGTCTTTGGGAGCTACAGTACATTTTCAGAGCGAATATGCGCGGCGCTGCTGCCAGAGCCGCATTTTGAGAAGGAGTCGCCCTCCATCTGTGAAGCCCCTACACTTTGATGACGATTGTGCGCGGCGTTGGAGCGAGAGTCACATTTCGAAAACGACCCGCCCTCCATCAGTGAACCTTTGCGACTTTTTATGACGAATCTGCGCGGCGCGCAGGCGAGAGCCACATTTTGAAGGCGACCTGTCCTCAATCCGCGAAGCTCTTGCAAAGTTCATAGAACGGGTGTGCGCGGCGCTGAAGCGAAAACCACGTCCCGAAAACGGCCCGCCCTCCATCCGTGAAGCTGTTGCAAGTTTCAAGCTCGAGGATCATAAGTGGTGAGGAAGTCTCAGGCGAACCGCCCGGCCCGCCCTTCAGACTGGCCTCGGGGTGCGACAGGGAGGAGCTGCTCATAAGGAGAAACAGATGAGGAGGAGGGGGATGGGTGACGGAGACGGGGCGGGGGCGGAGGGGGGGAGCGAGGCGGAGGGGGGCCGAGGGGGCGGAGGGGGAAAGGAGGGGGCGGAGGGGGCCGTCCGTCGCCAGCCGCGGCCGGGAAGTGCCCTCTCGCGCGCCCCCGGAGCGCCATCCGCGCGCTGCTGCGGAACTCTTCGCCGCGCCGTCCGCCGGGAGCTCCCAGAGACGCGCCCGCTCCGCGCTCGCCCTCGGGGCGGGCCCTGTGCCTCGGCCTCCGCCCCGACCGGCCTGCTAGGCGGGCTGTCCTCCTCCTCCTTCTCCTCCTCCTCCTCGATCCTGGATCCCTCCTCCTTCTCCTCCTCCTCCTCCTCCTCCTCCTCCTCCTCCTTTCCTCCTCCTCCTCCTCCTCCTCCTCCTCCTCCTCCTCCTCCTCCTCCTCCTCCTCCCCTCCCTCCCTCCGCCCGAGGCAGAGGGGGAGGGCGGCGCTGGGCGGCGCGTCGCACATTTGGGGGCGAGAGAGTGGGGAGGCAGCGAGGGCTGCAGAACAGGGGCCCTTGAGGCCTCCAAGGGGGTCTTCGGTGCCCGAGAAGTTCAGCTTTCTCCCCGCTCATTTCTCGCCCCCCCCATGCATCGACGCCCAACAGCGGCGGCGCCAGCGGCTGGCGGCCGGGGAGCGCGGCGCCCCGCGCGCGGGTGCGGCGGGCGAGCGCGGCGGTGCGCTCCGAGCTCGGGGGTCCCAGCGGACCCAGGATCCCCCAGGGCTGCGAGGCAGGAGGGGGAGGGCCTCCCGAGGAAGGCTCGGACGGAGCAGCAGGGCGAGGGGAAGGCGGACGAGGGAGCGGGGAGGGGGAGACGAGCCGCCCGAGGCTGCTTCAGCGCGTGTGGGGCTTGCCTTTTCTGCTCGCAGACAGTGGTTCGCAGTGGGTGCCGAGGGCAGAGGAGGCGGAGGAGGCGGAGGAGGAGGAGGAGGAGGAGGAGGAGGAGGAGGATGAGGAGGAGGAGGAGGAGGAGGAGGGGAAGGAGGAGGGGAAGGAGGAGGAGGAGGAGGAGGAGGAGGAGGAGGAGGAGGAGGAGGAGGAGGAGGAGGGAGGAGGAGGAGGAGGAGGAGGAGGAGGAGGAGGAGGAGAGGAGGAGGAGGAGGAGGAGGAGGAGGAGGAGGAGGAGGAGGAGGAGGAGGAGGAGGAGGAGGAGGAGGAGGAGGAGGAGGAGGAGGAGGAGGAGGAGGAGGAGGAGGAGGAGGAGGAGGAGGAGGAGGAGGAGGAGGAGGGGAGGAGGGGGGAGGGCGCACCGACCCCCCAGCCGCCCGTGGGTCGCCGACGGGGGCGCCCGAAAGCCTGCCTCCGCCCCGGGCCGTGCGGCCTCGCTGTCCTGGGCCCACCGCAGCAGGTCCTCCGTGTCGTTCCCCCTCCGGGGGGGCGCCCCAGCCGGCAGCGCGGCGCACGCCAGCACCTTCAGCACCAACTCCTTCGGGACCATCTCGATCCAGTGGGCCCGCTTCGATATCGGTTCCGCGGGCCCAGTCCGATCCGAAGCTGAGGCTCCGTTGGTCCGAGGCGGCCGAGTACTTGCACGGCGCCGCCGTGCGGCTGAGTCGCTGCGGTTTCGATTCCGTGGTTCGACCCGCACTCCGAGTCGATCCAGTTTTTCCCGCTTCCCGTGTTGGGTTCTCGTTTTGAACAGCGCACTGTGGTCTCCGCCTCCTCTTCCTCCCGCCTCCATCCTCCGTCTTCCTGCCTCCTCCTGCGCTGCTGCCTGGGTGGCTGCGAACTGTGCAGCTGTCACCAGTTCCGTGGGCTCCTGGGAGGCACGGCGGAGTAGCGGAGTAACCGAATTCTCGCAGCTCCCTGGGTGGTTGCGAACTTCTCAATTGTCGCCGCTTTTTCGTGGGCTCCTGGGAGGCACGGCGGAGTAGCGGAGTACCCGAGACCTCGCAGCTCCCTGGGTGTGTGCGAACTGCGCCATTGTCGCCACTCTCGTGCGATCCTGTGAGGTCCAGCGAATTCGGGGGCCACGCGCACCCATTTGATACCTGGCTGCTGCCTGGAATGCTGCGAACTGTTCAATTGTCGACACTTTTCGTTGGCTCCTGGGAGGTCCAGTGGTGTCGGGGGCTACGCGGATCCAGCTGAGACCTTGCGGCTCCCTGGGAGGCCACGAATTGTGCAGTTGTCGCCACTTTCGTGGGCTCCTGGGAGACACGGCGGAGATGAGGGCAGCGCAGATCGTGCATATCTGGCGATGTGTTCTTGTCTATGTAGCGCTTATGCAAATATTCGCCTCGCGTGGAGAAGGGGTTGGGCACGTTTCGGGTAACTCCACGACGGCGATATCACTATTCCCGGTCGCTGCTTGTGTTCCTGACGTCACTATGACGCTGCTTGCTGCCAGAAGTCTTATAGAACACTGCTGTGAAGGGAATGTGGGCTATCGCCTTGTGAGCCTGGCAGGCGGAGTGGCTGCAGCAACTGCCAGGACAGGCGCAGCAGCTGCCGCAGCAGCTGCAGTTCCAGCAGCTGTCACAGCCGCTGCATCAGCCGCCACCGCTTCAGCAGCTGTCGGAGCAGCAGCCCGAGCCGACGCCGGTGCAACTGCTGCAGCAGCAGCAGCAGCAGCAGCAGCCGCAGGAGGCCTCGTGGATGCAGCAGGTGCCAGAGCAGCTGCAGTTCCAGCAGGTGCCAGATCAGCTGCAGTTCCAGCAGCTGCCACAACAGCTGCAGTTCCAAAAACTGCCACAGCAGCTGCAGCCGCCAGAGCAGCAGCCGCAGCTGCAGCAGTCGCAGCTGCAGCAGTCGCAGCAGCAGTCGCAGCCTCAGCTGGTGCCTGAGCAGCTGCAGTTCCAGCAGCTGTCACAGCCGCTGCATCAGCCGCCACAGCCTCAGCAGCTGTCGGAGCAGCTGCCCGAGCCGACGCCGCTGCAACCGCAGCAGCTGCCGCAGGCGGCTTCGTGGATGCAGCAGGTGCCAGAGCAGCTGCGGTTCCAGCAGGTGCCAGATCAGCTACAGATCCAGCAGCTGCCACAACAGCTGCAGCTCCAACAGCTGCCACGGCAGCTGCAGCAACTGCAGCCGCCAGAGCAGCAATCGCAGCCGCATCAGTCGCAGCAGCAGCCGCAGCATCAGGCCCTTCCGCAGCTGACCTCGTGGACGCAGCAGTCTCCGCCGGTGCCGCAGCGGTTTCCAGAGACGTTTGACCGCACTGCTGCCGCCGCGATGCTGGCCCCTGCGCGGGCGGAGCCAGAGGAGCCCGCCCGAGCGGCTTCGGGACTGGCGCAGCTGCGTGCCCAGGAGCAGGCCCTGCTGGCGCAGTTGGCTCTGATGGAGCAGCGCATGCAGAATGTCGAAGCGCTAGCGCAGCAGCAGCAGCAGCAGCAGCAGCAGCAGCAGCAGCAGCAGCAGCAGCAGCAGCAGCAGCAGCAGCAGCAGCAGCAGCAGCTGCTGGCCTACGAGAGCAGCCAGCTCGCCGAGACGCGGGCGCGGGCGCAGGCGCAGGCGCTGGCGGGCGCGGAGGTGCAGACCGAGGAGCTGTGGGCGCCGCTCTCGCCCCGAGCGCCAGGGCTGCCGCCGGTGTTCCTGGAGCGGCCCGGAGCGGCCCTCCTGCCGGGCTTTCCTCGGCTGCACGTAGGAGTGGCCCTTCGCCAGAGTGGCCTTCGGTTCTGGGCCGTCCGAATGGGGCCAGAGTAGGTGGGGTCGGAGGATGTCGATGCATCGCCGCTGTATCAGCGACTCGGTGCGACCTGGAGCCCGATCTTACCGATCCTTACGTCGCAGATGCATCGCTGGTGCATCGTCGATGCCGCGCGATCTTCCGACCCTATTTGCTCGGACACCGTTTAAGATGGTCCACGTATGCACGGCTCTCGGGGGGCGTGGAGGGGGGTGAATCCCAAGCACGCAGGTCGCCAGGCAGGACTGCTCGCTGCCGATCAGATCCGGATCTTCAAACTTCGATGCCCATCTTGATCCGACCCGATGCGGCACGAACCGAATCCATCTCCGGTCTGCAGGCGCTGAGCCTTTTCCGCGACCCCATGCGGGCCGATCACGATGCGATTTTGCGGCTACTCGGGTGCACCCCGACCTGCCTCCGATCCGAGGCGACCCCGCAATTCTATCCAGCTCAGGCCTGCAAGCCGCGCACCAAGGATTGATGGGCCGATTTTCCACCACCACCACCACCACCACCACCACCACCACCACCACCACCACCACCACCACCACCACCACCACCACCACCACCACCACCCACCCACCAGCACCACCACCACCACCACCACCACCACCACCACCACCACCACCACCACCACCATAGGTTGAGGAGGAGGATGAGGAGGAGGAGGAGGAGGAGAGGAGGAGGAAGGGGGAGGGGGAGGAGGAGGGAGGAGGAGGAGGAGTGAGGAGGAGGAGGAGGCGGAGGAGGCGGAGGAGGAGGAGGAGGAGGGCCTCCCCCCGCTCCCCCCCCCCTTCTCCCCCCGCCCTGCCTGGCAGCAGTGGCGGTGGAACACCTGGCCCCTCGAAAGGACAACTCCTGGCACAGGGCCCCGCTCCCAGGTGCAGCCGACGCAGCCGCCGCCCCAGCAGGCGCCCTGGCCTGCCGGGGCCCCGTCGCCCTGGGAGGCGCTCTACGGGGCGCCGCGGCAGCGGCCCGGGCCCCCGCGGGCGTGAGCCCCGCGGGCGCGGCGGGTCGCGCCGCGCTTCGCCTCGGGCGTGCTCCTCCTCCTCCTCCTCCTCCTCTTCCTCCTCCTCCTCCTCCTCCTCCTCCTCCCACTCCTCCTTCCCCTCCCCTCCCTCTCCCCCCTCCTCCTCCTCCTCCTCCTCACCTCCTCCTCCTCTCCCCCTCCTCCTCCTCCTCCTCCTCCTCCTCCTCCTCCTCATCCTCCTCCTCCTCCCAAGAAGCACCAGGGCGCCAGCCTACAAGGAGGGACCCCCCCCTCCCTGCCAGGGAGCCCAGGGAGTCCCTGGGCTGCCCACGGAGGGTTCGTCCTCGCCCTCGTCCTCTTCCACGAGCGTGGTTCTGACGGCGACGACCTCAGCGTGGTTCGCGCCGCGCGGTTCGGCGCAGCGTGGTTCGCGGTCAGCGTGGTCCGTGGGAGGTTCGCGCGGCGCGGTTCTGGCGGCGACCCCAGCGTGGGCGCTCGAGGCTGGGAGCCGCCCGTGGCACGGAATCGGCTGGTGTCGAACGATCCGTGCTATTGGAGCACCGCGGTCGTTCAAGATTGAACGATCCACGCGATGGCAGGCATCAGTGCGCAAGTCGTCACGACACGAACTCGACTTAGGAAGGGTTGAGTTACCGGCCTGGAACACATATCTATCCCTATGATTGGCAACACCTCATCTCGGCGCCGACCTCGAGGATCCCCCCCGGTTCTGAGCGCACATCCTCACGATTGTAATAGACGTGGGCCTGTCAATCTTGGAGATCGGGATGACCTCAAGGCTGGTTTATGAGGGGGGGAGGTATGTGGAGTTGAGGTGCAGCCGGGTTGTCAAATCCAGAGCACGTTTGATTCGTGAGTGGCTCGGTCTTTCCATGGGTCCGGCAGCGCGTCTCAAAGCAAGTCGGATCCCCTTTGGTTCAAGATTCCTCGCAGCAGCACTTCGGCTGCAAACGCCTTGCGGTCGGTTCCGCCGACCCCGAGAGCAGCTCGGGCGCAAGAGGCGGGAACGCGACAGGTGGGCCAGGCGGTAGCGGAGGGCGAACACCTGGCGGCCTTCGGGCATCCCGCCATTGCGTCTGGGACGCTGCGCCAGAGGCCCCGTGCAAGAACTTTTGGGGCTGACTTGACTCGTCATGGACTCCAGCAGCGCTTGAGTCTCGCTGGCGATGTACATCTTTTGGCCCTGCAAGAGCATGGGCCTCTTCCTCCTATTACTCCCTTCTTGTCCTCCTCGTCATGGGCCACCTTATCGTCCCTTCTCCTCTCCTCCTGCCTCCTGCCTCCTCCCCCTTGTCACGTCGTCGTCGTCGTAGCCGGCGTCGTCGTTGTCGTCCCCCTCGTCTTCCCCCCCTGTTCTTATTCCTAGTTATTTTCTTGCCTCTCTTCTTCCGTCCCAAAATACCGAGTTACAAGCAAAACGGACTTGCGAGACAGTCACTACCGAAATGTGTTCCGCTCAAACTAGCCATAAGGGATGTGTTCGTGTGTCTATGTCTATGTGTAGTTATATCTAGTTGTATATAGACATGGATATGATGTGCAAGTGGGTTTTTGAAATCTAGGACGGCATGGTCGGCCTCAGCCTCGCAGACCTACGTTACCACCATGCTTTTGAACTTTCTCGATTACTACATGCCTTGGAACAGTCGTTCGAGTGATACACGAACGCCGAGTTCAAATCATGTTGTGCTGGTGTTTGTGCGCGCGATTGTGCTGGTAGTTTTGCTGGTGGTTGTGCTGGCGGTGGTTGGAGGAGGAGGAGGAGGAGGAGGAGGAGGAGGAGGAGGAGGAGGAGGACGTGGAGGAGGAGGAGGAGGAAGAGGGGGAGGAGGAGGAGGAGGACGTGGAGGAGGAGGAGCAGGCGGAAGCAGCAGGGCGGACCGGGAGGAGGGAGCGACGCATGGCGCGGGAGGTGAGGGACGCGACGGAGGCGAGGAGGCCCTGGAGAGGGGCGCGCCGCGCGCTGGACAGGAGGATGGCCTGAGCCGCGCCCCCCCCCCCCCCCCGGGGGCGCCCGCGCGTAAAGGCCCGTGCGGGCGCCGCGCTCTCGCGGCGCATGCGAGCGCCGCTCCCGGGGCCATGGACGAGCTGGGGCCCGAGCCGTGGCCCGAGGGGCGGGGGCCGCCGGGGGGTGCCGGGCCCCCGGGGGCCCGGGCTCTCGGCCAGCCGCGCGCGAGAGGGGCCCTCCGCCGGAGTGGCCTCGGGTGCGCTTCAAACGACGCGAAGATCGGGACAAAATCGGATCGGGATGACTCGAACTCTCGGAGAATCGGCGGGTGTGGAGGATGTATTGGGCGCCGCGGCCGCTCCAGAGCGTTCCGGAACGCTCTAGATCGATTTATCCCGATCCTAGCCCTGTTTTAGCACTGCTCTCGGGGGGGGTGCGCAGAGGTGCCGGGCCCAGGCACGCAGGCCGCCACCAGCGCATCGCTGCAGCGACCGGCGAGCCGCGCGCCAACGGTCACCCTCGCCCGGGGCCCCTCGCGTGCGCAGCCGACTGGGCTCCGTCGCCTCGGGGTGTCTTCTCGAGTCTGCTCTGCCCACGTTCAAGCTGGCGTCCTCGGCCGGGGTCTGCCCTGACAGAAAGAGTGGGGGAGTTCGAGATTTGAGGTTTTCGGGGGTTCTCGTCGGCGGCTCCTGGAAGTTCTCCCGCCTCGGGGTGCTCTGCAGCAGCTGCGCCTCGACGAGAGCATCCAGGGGTGCTCTAATCGTCCCGGGGCTTTGGAGTCGCGGTAATATGCGACGGGTGGTTTTCGGCCATCTTTCGGCCCCTGACGGCCCGTACACACCGTTGGATCCTGGAGCTGTCCGACCAGCTCGGATTCAGGAACGCCAGATCCTATGGAGGGGTCGAGACTCCCAGGGTCCCGCCTGAGGCGCGATTGGGCTTGTGGGGGTCGTTCCTGTCGATGGTCCCTGGGGCCCCTGTTTAGCACGGGGTGGGCTTACCCTGCTCGTGGCTGGCCGCCCTGGCCGCTCCGCGGCGGCCTCCGCCGCGTGAGCGCCCTCCCTCCTCCCCCCGATGCCCCGCGGCCGCTTCCTCCTCCCTTGTTTCCCCCCGCTCCTGCTGCGGGACAATTGGCGATGCCGTCTCCTGGCTTGCCGGAGCGCGCGTGCGGTCTGCCTCTGCCGAGATGCGACTTACGACAGAGTGTTTTACCCCGTGCAGCTCCAACTAGTGGTTTGCCCTGTGTTCCACCTCCGCCCAGGGAGGTGGGGTCCGCGATGCCCCCGAGCTGAATGTTGGCGATCTCTCGAGGGGAGCGCGGTAAAACGGGGGCACCACACCACCATGCGGGCCCTCCACGTGCTCTTTTTTCTCTGGTGTTGGTGGTTATGTTTTTTCCCGGAAAGGGCGTGGGCCCAGGGTTCTCTTTTAGTGGGTAAACCTGTCCCCCGGTGCCAACTTGAAGGAGGCCGGCGGATTTTTTCCCTGATAAATATCGAGGTCGAAGGAGGCCGGCGGATTAAAATTTGAGGATGTCTCGAGCGAAACGCTTGTTTTTGAAATCCCGATCGATAAATCACAGGGTGCGGGGCACTTTTTCGTGCGTTGAGGATGTCTCGAGCGAAACGCTTGCTCCGCAGAGTTTGCCGAGGATGTCTCGAGCGAAACGCTTGTTTTGCAGAGCCGACCGCGACGCGGAAAAGCGCCCCGCGCGAAGGAATTTCGATGATGTCTCGACTAATTCGTTTGTTTTTGTACGATTTCCTGGAATTTTGGCAGGATGTCTCGAGCGAAATGCACGACCCCACCCTAGCACGACCATACCCCAGCACGACCACACCCCAGCACGACCAGACCCCAGCACGACCCCACCCCAGCACGACCCCACCCCAGCACGACCATACCCCAGCACGACCACACCCCAGCACGACCCGACCCCAGCACGACCCTACCCCAGCAAGACCACACCCCAGCACGACCACACCCCAGCACGACCTCACCACAGCACGACCACGCCCCAGCACGACCACGCCCCAGCACGACCACGCCCCAGCACGACCACGCCCCAGCACGACCACCCCCAGCACGACCACCCCCCCAGCACGACCACCCCCGAGCACGACCACCCCCCAGCACGACCACACCCCAGCACGACCACTCCCCAGCACGACCACACCCCAGCACGACCACACCCCAGCACGACACACCCCAGCACGACCACACCCCAGCACGACCACACCCCAGCACGACCCGATCGATAAATCACAGGGTGCGGAGCACCCCAGCACGAACCCACCCCAGCACGACCCCACCCCAGCACGACCCCACCCCAGCACGACCACGCCCCAGCATGACCACACCCCAGCACGACCACACCCCAGCACGACCACTCCCCAGCACGACCCCACCCCAGCACGACCCCACCCTAGCACGACCACACCCCAGCACGACCACACCCCAGCACGACCCCACCCCAGCACGATCACACCCCAGCACGACCCCACCCCAGCAAGACCACACCCCAGCACGACCGCACCCCAGCACGACCTTACCACAGCACGAGCCGACCACGCCCCAGCACGACCACGCCCCAGCACGACCACGCCCCAGCACGACCACGCCCCCACGCACGACCACGCCCCAGCACACCCCCCAGCACGACCACCCCCCCAGCACGACCACCCCCCAGCACGACCACCCCCCAGCACGACCACACCCCAGCACGACCACTCCCCAGCACGACCACACCGCCTTGGTTGAGTGGTTGCCTGTCGTCGTGGAATGTTTCGTGGGGTGTCTCGTGGAATGTTTCGCGGGGTGTCTCGTGAAATGTTTCGTGAGGTGTCTCGTGGAATGTTTCGTGAGGTGTCTCGTGGGCTGTTTCGTGAGGTGTCTCGTGGGATGTTTCGTGAGGTGTTGCCCAGTTGGGTATCATGAAAACGTGTCCATGCTCCACATGTCTATATCCCTTTCCGGGTTCGTGGGTCCATCATGTTTGGTTAGCGCCGACCAAGATCAGTTCTTGTCACGGGTCTGGCGATAGCCCGGGTTATCAGGCCCGCCCCCTGGATAACCTGATTTTGTCGTTTGCACAGGTCCGAATGGGGGTGGGCAGTAGCGGTGCGCGCGGGCATACGTGGGGCTGCCCGAAGCGGAAAGGTTCGGTTATCGGCCTGCATCCCCTTCCCCTCCCCCGCAGATAACCCAGGTTATCGCCGAAAAATGAAGAAGAGTTTCCAAAGGAGAAAAACGGGGTGAACCTCAATTTCGGAGGTACGCGCGGAGTTCTTGGGTCGGCGCTGGACTCCCCTCCCTGGCGTGCGGAGCTCGCCAGGGGCGGCGCCAGAGTGCCGCGCCGGAGTCGCGGACCTCCGAAAGCTTTCGTCTGCTTCCATCCTCCCCCCTCTCATCGGGGAAGAACAAATGATGTACACCACAACTTTTGGAGGTCCGCGCCGATCCGACAAGTCCGCGCGGACCTCCAAAAGTTAATGCTTATGTTATCCGTAAGGGCTTCGCCCCCTGCCGCCGGCCTCCTCTCTATCATAATGAGATGTAACAGAGTCGAGTCGGTGCGTCTCGGCGCTGCCTTGGCGCATCTGGGAACAGCATGCGGGGGCGGATAGGAGTCATCAGCGCCTATTGAAGCGTTGGCGTTATCGAACACGCCTACGGTAAATCACAGCCGCCCCCTGCCCTTTCGGAAGCGCCTGTGTGGCCGAACGTTGTGGCCAGAGGCCTGCCAAGCTATCGGACCATGTGTTCCCCGAATCGGCTCGGAAAGCGTTCGGGGAACACGGTGGGGGAGGAGGTCTCTTCGGGCTCTCGTGGAGGACCTCTTGTAGGCCCCTTGGGCCGTCTTGGAGGCCTCTTGGGGGCCTCTTGGGCCGTCTTGGGCAATATTGACGCTATGTGAGGCCGTCTTGGAGGCATCTTGGGCCATCTTGGAGGCCATCTTGGGGGGCGAAGCTATCGGACCATGTGTTCCCCGAGTCGGTTTGGGAAGCCTTCGGGGAATACGTGGGGGAGGAAGAGGAAGAGGAGGAGGAGGAGGAGAAGGAGGAAGAAGGAGAAGGGGGAGGATGCCTCTTCGGAGCCTCTTGAGACACTCTTGGGCTCGATTGGCCCATCTTGAGACCGTCTTGGAGGCCAAATTGGTGCTATCTTGGGCTCTCTTGGAGCTTCTTGAGGGCTTCTTGGGGCCTTCTAGGGACTTCTCGGGGGCCTCTTTGGCCGTCTTAGGGCGTTCCTGGCCCGTCTGACGCCGTCGGGAGCCGTCTTGGGGGCCTCTCTGAACCGGCTTGGGGCCCTCTTGGGGCGCTTCGGGGCCGTCTTGGAGGCCCTCTTGGGCGATCTTGGGGCGATCTTGGGGGCCTCTTGGGCCGTCTTGAGCCGTCGGAATGCAGAGAAGATGCGAATGCCAAAATCCTTCAAAGACCTCAGGAAAACCAACGATTTTGGCCTCTTCGGGCCCTCCTGGAGGACCTCTTGAAGGCCTTTTGGGTCGTGTTGGGCCGTCTTGGAGGCTTCTTGGGCGAGCTTGGAGGTACCTTGGACTCTCTTGGGCCGTCTTGGAGGCCATCTTGGACCATCTTGGAGGCCATCTTGGGCCAACGTGGCCATCTTGGAGGCCATCTTGAGCCGTCTCGGAGGATTTTTCCGGGATTGAGATTTCTTTCGGGTGGCAGGCGGGACTTGCCGAAGCCTTAGGGAGAGTTCTTTGGGAAAAATAACCAAAACCACATCGAAAGGATCCAGCATGCCAGGCACCCCTGTGATGAATCAACAGGGGGCGGTGGATCGAAGACGCCTACGGCGAATCACTGCCGCCCCCTGCCTTTTTAGAAGCGCCTATGTGGCCGAACGTTGAGGCCAGACCTGTCAAGCTATCGGACCATGTGTTTCCCGAATCGGTTTGGGAAGCCTTCGGGGAACACGTGGGCATCTTGAAGGTCATCTTGGCCGTCGGGAGGCTATTTTGATCCTTTCGGGCCTTCTTGGAGGACGTCTTGGAGGGCTCTTGAACCGTCTTGGAGGTCTTGGAGGCCTCTTGGGCCGTCTTGGGGGCCTCTTGGGGCCGTTTTGGGCCTCTTGGACGATCTTTGGGGACACTTGGGCCGTCTCGGGCCGTCGGAAGGCCGAACACAAGCAAATGCCACAATCCTTCAAGAACTCATGGGAATCAATGATTTTGGCCTTTTCGGGCCTTCCTGGAGGCTCTCTTGGAGGCCTCTTGGGCCGTCTTGGGCCGTCTTGGGCCATCTTCGGCCGTCTTGGGTGGCTCCTGGCCCGTCTGACGCCGTCGGAAGCCATTTGTGGGGCCTCTCTGGGCCGACTTGGGGCCCTCTTGGAATGTTCCAGGGCCGTCTTGGAGGCCATCTTGGGCGTCTGAAAGGCTTCCTGGGCCGTCTTGGGGGCCTCTTGGGGCCGCCTTGGGGGCCTCTTGGGCCGTTCTGGGGCCATTTTGGAGGCCTCTTGTGCGATCTTTGGGCGACCTTTGGGGGCTCTGGGGCCGTCTCGGGTCATCGGAAGGCCGAAAAGAAGCAAAAGTGCAAATCATCCAAAAACCTTAGGAAAATCAGCGTTTTTGGTCTTTTCTGGCCTTCCTGCCCTCTTGGAGGCCTCTTGGGCCGTCTTGGACCAGCTTCGAGCCAGCTTCGGCCATCTTGGTGGGTTCCAGGCCCGTCTGACGCCGTCGGGAGCCGTCTTGGGGGCCTCTCTGAACTGACTTGGGGTCCTCTTGGTGCGCTTCGGGGCCGTCTTGGAGGCCCTCTTGGGCGTCTTGGGGGCCTCTTGGGCCGTCTTGGGGCTCTCTTGGGGCCGTCTTGGAGGCCTCTTGGACCGTCATGGAGCCTTCTTGGAGCCCTCTTGGGCGATCTTGGGGCGATCTTGGGGGCCTTTTGGGCCGTCTTGAGCCGTCGGAATGCCGAGAAGAAGCGAATGCCAAAATCCTTCAAAGACCTCAGGAAAATCAGCGATTTTTGGCCTCTTTGGGCCCTCCTGGAGGACCTCTTGGAGGCATCTTGGGCCGTCTTGGAGGCCTCTGGGGGGCCTCTTGGGCCGTCTTGGGCCGTCTTGGACTCTCTTGGGCCATCTTGGAGGCCTTCTTTGACCATCTTGGGCGAACTGGGAGGCCATCTTGGACCATCTTGGAGGCCATCTTGGGCCAAAGTGGCCATCTTGGAGCCATCTTGAGCCATCTTGGAGGATTTTTTTTGGATTGAGGTCCTTTCCGGGTGGCCGGCGGGACGCGCCATAGCCCCAGGGGGAGTTCTTTTTGAAAAGAACCAAAACCAAAAACGATAGGATGTGGCACGCCGGGCACCCCTCTTGCAAGCAACAGGGGGCGGCGGATCCTAGTGGCTTTCGGACCATCCCGCCACCGTGCCTGGGTTGTGGGTCTGAGGCCTCTTGTATATGTGTTGGGGTGTCGTGGGGAGCCTCTCGGGGGCCTCTTGGAGGCGGTTTGGGAGCCTCTTGGGGGCCTCTTGGAGCATCGTGGGGTATCTTTTGGGTTTCTTGGAGGCCTCTTGTGCGCCTCTTGGGCCTCTTGTAGGAGATCGTAGCTGCAGGGGCGCGAATGTGGCGCGATTTACGAGGGATCGGGGGCGCGAATGTGGCGTATTTTCTCGGGATCGTGGCCTCGGGGGCGCGAATGTAGTGTGATTTACGGGAGATCGTGGCACCAGAGGCGCAAATGTGGCGTAATTTACAAGGGATCGTAGCCTCAGGGGCGCGACTGGCGTAATTTACTGGGGATCGTGGCACAAGAGGCGAGAATGTGGTGCATTGCATCTTACAGGGGATCGTAGCCTCAGGAGCGTGAATATGGTGTATTTTACGAGGGATCGGGGCCGCGAATGTGGCGTAGTTTCCAAGGGATCTTGGCCTCGGGAGCGCGAACACAGCGTAAGTTATGAGCGATTCTTGCGTCGGGAGCGCGAATCTCAGGTATTTTTACGTGTCCCACGGCCTCCCAGAAATTCAGAGCATGCGATTCGGGGACGCTAATCAGGGTCCTTTTCGGCCCCTCCCCCTCGCGCGGACAGTGACACTCTACAGAAAGAAGAAGAGAGCAATGCTGTAAAATTGGAAACTGGAAACTGGAACTGGCGCAGGGAGCAGCAAGCCGAAGCCTCGCAGCCTGATGGCCCCGCAAAGGGGGCCGGCGGATTCTCTGTTTCTCCCCCTCCAGTGGCCCAGTGGCCTGTCCTTCTCATTCCGAGTCATTTTGCCGACGGTCCTGGGGCCAGTGGAGGGCCCCAGGGCCCCGACAACGGCAAAGAATAGGGCGACGCGTTCTATACGCATCCACTGCTCCTGGCCTGGCCCATCCTTTGCCCAGGAGCGGTGTACATGCCCCCCCTGGCCACGGCAGGAAGGCGTGTACACCGCTCCTGGGCCCATCATGGGCAGGCCCAAGGCAGTGGCTATGTATAGATATCGTCGCCCATCAGGAACTTCCAGGACCCCTTTCCTCTAGGACCCGTTTCATTCATGTCCCCCCCCCGCGTTTCCCCCTTTCGGCTCTCACAGGGTTGGGCATGGGGCAAGGGGGCGGGCTACTAACTCTGTTGCACAGAGCGGGCTTTGCCCCCCGCCGCCACGTTTTCTGCATCGATGCCCTGGCGCTTCCCGGCGCTGGGTGGCGCTGGGAGAGCTGGCTGCGCGCGATGATTTGGCCCCCCCGCCTTGACTCAGGAGGGGAAAAAACACACAGACACAATCAATCGTCGATTCCCAAGAAAATATAGGAAAATGTGCGAAGTGGGGGGGAAGACAAAAAACCCAGAAACTATAGGAAGATACGGGGGTATTTTTTTATCTGTGTGTATTTCTTTGTGTGTCCTGGGGCCCCCCGCCTTGGCCTCTGCTGCCGCCCGGCCCCCGACTCGAGCCCCTGCCCGCCCCGCTCTGGCCTCGCGGGGCTGGCCCCTCGGGCGGACGGTGCGCGCCCCGCTCCGCTCCGCCCCTTCCCTGCTGGCCCCCCCCCACCCTTCGCTGGACCCGATCTCTCTCTCTCTCTCGGACGCGGCTGGGTCGGAGGACGCGTAACGGGGGGGCGACGAATGGGGGGGGCAGCGGGGGCTGTCGGAAAGGAGCCCTTTCGGTTCCCAGAGTGGCCCTTTGGGACCCAGGAGGGGGCCCTTCGGGCCGGAGAAGGGCACTTTTCTCACCCCTCATTTATCGCACCCCATTGATTCGCCGAATTAGGGCGAGGACAATTCCGGCCCAGAGCGCTCTGAGAAGGCCGCGGCGCCCGAGACATCCTCCAGAGCCTCCAGATCTCAGATATTCTCGATTCATCCTCACTCGATTTTGTCCTCGTCCTGGTTTCGTCTTAATTATGCCCCCCCTTTCGTCCGACCCGATCTTCCAGTGGCCCTGGCTCGGGAGGCGCCCCGTGGTGACGCTGACCATCAGCCATGCCGACCTGCAGGCCGCTCTGGCGCACCGATCTGCCCTGCGGCCGCTGCCCAGCCTTCCTCTTAAGCTTCGGCGACTGGAAGGAGGAGGAGGGGGAGGAGGAGGAGGAGGAGGAGGAGGGAGGAGGAGGAGGAGGAGGAGGATGAGGAGGATGAGGAGGAGGAGGAGGAGGAGGAGGAGGAGGAGGAGGAGGAGGCGGAGGAGGCGGAGGCGGAGGCGGAGGCGGAGGCGGAGGCGGTGGAGGCGGAGGCGGTGGAGGCGGAGGCGGAGGCGGAGGAGGAGGAGGAGGAGGAGGAGGAGGAGGAGGAGGAGGAGGAGGAGGAGGAGGAGGAGGAATAGACTCGTTAGACTCGACTTTGGGCACTCTAGCTGCGTGCCCCTGGAGCGAGCTAGCGCAGGGTGCTGACTGGAATCCGGCAATACGTGCCAAGATGAAGACGAGGAGGGAGGAGGGAGGGCTGGAGGAGGATCGAGGAGTGAGGGGGGGAGCGGGGTTGGAGGAGGCTTTTGACTCCACATGGGCACTGCAGCTGCGTGCCCCTGGAGCTAGCACGGGGTGCTGCTGACTGCAATCCTTGCACTGGTGCCAAGATGAATGCAGAGAAACCCACTTCCTGACGCAGGGGCGCGGCGTGAACCCCACCTCGCTCGGCACCCCTGGGACCGGCCGAGGGAGCGGTACTGTGTCCGAAGGGAGGGGAGAGGCGGCAGTTCGGGCGTGGCTAAGACGCGGAGAACGCCAGAGTGCCGCGCCGGAGTCGCGGACCTCCGGAAGCTTGTGCTTACTCATGTCGTCTTCTTCTATCTTTCCCCTGCGTCCGTCTGTCTGTGTGCTTTCCCGGTTCTCTGAGCCGCGGCGTTTGGAGCTTCTTAGCTCAGGGACGCGTCGGCCACCGCCGCCCTCTCCCCTGTCGGTTGCCCTGACGAGGTTGGGGGAGAGGGTGCCGAAGCGCGCCCAGAGTGCAGCAAGGCATGAGGGTGCAAACCCGACTTGTCTGGCTGATGCTCTGGTGGGCCTGTGCTCAGGGGAGGCTGCAGCACCGCTCAACGATGTGCTGTTTTACCGGACCTGCAGGGTGGGCCCTTTCCCAAATCCGTGCTTCGATGCGGATCGTCTGCGCGCCTCGTCTCCGTCGTCGTCGTCGTCGTTGTCGTCTGCGTCGTCGTGGTCGTGGTGCGTGTTGCTCTGCTCGGGAACCCACAACCACCCACTTCCCCTGCGTCGGGAAACAGCAAATTACGTAAACGAACACTTTCGGAGCTCCGCGCGGATTTCTCGAATCTGCGTTTTTCATTCCAGGGCCCAGGAAGGGCACCCCAGAGGCGGAACACGTAGCAAAACACCAGCCGCGGTGTTTTCTCACGACGCGAGGTGTCTTGAGTTCGGGGGTGCGAAATCAATTCCCGGGCCTCTCTTGTGATTCGTTGTGGTTAGATAGGTGAGATGGATTTAGCCGTGGCGTCGAGGAGCCCCGCGGAGGCCGGCTGGACACGACCACCTAGCTCGGGTCGGACGAAACGGGTCAGCCACGCGCAGAGGGGGGAGGGGAGAAAGCTTCTGTGAAGCACCCCTGCTTCTTAGAATGCCCGGGCCTTTGGATGTAAGGCCAGCGCCTTCTAAGGAGCAGCCTCCTTCTGAGAAGCCTTCCCCCTCCTCCTACCCCCCTGCGCGTGCCGCCAAGGGCGGGAGGGGGGATTGGAAAGGGTGGGGTGCGAAATCCGTGGCGTGCAGCTGCCCTCGGCCCGACCGCCAGGCCTTCTTTTCGCGATGGATGGTCGACGCCAGCGCCCGGGGGCCACGGGGACACCAGCCGCGGGAGCTCCTTGCCATCCCCCCCCCCTTCAGGAGCGAAAGAAGGACGTACTTGCACATGAATCCACGCTGGTTTCGAGAGCACGCATTGCGCAAATGTTCGTACAACGCGGCCAGTCTCGCGGATCGAGGGGCCGTGTTCATGTACATAGCTGGGCGCGTGCGTCCTCTGTGGGCTCCCTGCCCCTGTCGCCCGCTCCGAGCACGGCACCGAGCCCCGAGGCCCCCCTGTGCGTGCGCCCCGGCCGGGCTCGGCCGCCCCCCCCTGCAGCCCGAGCTTTGCCGTGCAGGCAGGGGGGCTCCCGCGGGAGGGGGGCCCCCCGAGGCCCTCCTCCTCCTCCTCCTCCTCCTCCTCCTCCTCCTCCTCCTCCTCCTCCTCCTCCTCCTCCTCCTCCTCCTCCTCCTCCTCCTCCCCCCGGGGGCCCTCCGCGGGGCCGGCTCCTCCTCTGCAGGGCCCGCGTGCTCGGGACCGGGCCCGCGGAGTGGCGCCCGAGCGCGGCGGGCGGGCCTCCGAGGCCCGCGCTGCCTCCGAGGGGGCCCGGGCCCCGGCCCTGCCGCGAGGTGCTTCCCTCGACGACACGTAACCCAGACCCCCTCGAGTAAAGAAAAAATCATGACGGGATGTTTTTCTAAATTTTGGCCTCCGGGGGCCCTCACCGGGCCTCGGGAGCGTCAAAAAACGACTCAGGATGCAAAGCCGGTCGTGGGGAAAGGGTCCAGACCTCTGGGGGTCGACGTAATGTAAAAATCATTACGTCGGGGGTCTGGGAAGAGTGCCCCTTCGCCGGAGTGACCTTTGGTGCGGGCACAATGGGGTCCCCCGATCGCCGATTGCGATGCGACAGTAGCGTCTTGCGCGCCGGAGTTTGGTCCCCCCGCGGCCCCCCAAGTGCCGCGCACCAAAGGTCACTCCTGCCCAGGGCCACTCTTGCTCGCAGCCGATTCCCTCCGCTCGCGGCCCCTGGAGATCTCGACCCACCTCCTTGGGCCCGAGCTCGGGCCGCGGCGGCCGGAGCGAAGGGGGGGAGTGCCCGAGGCGCTGCGGGACTCGGCCCTGCACTGGGCGCAGAGGGAGACGGCGGCGAAGATGCGGGTGCAGCAGGCTCGCAGGCGCGCTGCACCCGCAGGGGGGGGAGATGGGGAATGGGGATGCGGATGATGATGAAGATGCCGCTGCTGCTGATGAATGATGATGATGATGCTGCTGCTGCTGATGATGATGCTGGTGCTGATGATGCTGTTGATGATGATGATGCTGATGATGATGATGATGATGATTGTGATGTTGATGATGATGATGATGATGGTGATGATGATAAAGATGATGATGCTGATGCTGATGATGCTGGTGATGATGATGATAATGATACTTATGATATTGATGCTGCCGATGATGATGATGATGATGACGATGATGATGATGACGATGATGATGATGACGATGCTGATGATGCTGCTGCTGATGATGACGACGATGATGATGCTGATGACGGTGTTGATGGTGATACTGGTGGGAGTGATGATGCTGTTGATGGTGATGCTGATGATGATGCTGATGATTATGACGATGACGATGATGATGATGTTGTTGATGATGATGCTGATGCTGATGCTGATGATGCTGATGAGGATGCTGCTGATGATTCTGATGATTGTGATGATGCTGCTGATGATTGTGATGATGCTGATGATGATTATGCTGATGATGGTGACGTTGATGATGAATATAATGATGATGATGATGATGATAATCATGATGCTGCTGATGATGATGATGGTGATGGTGATGGTGGTGATGATGCTGATGATGATGCTGATGATGATTATGCTGTTGATGATGCTGATGACGATGATCCTGATGATGATGATGATGATGATCATGATGCTGATGATGATGATGATGAATGATGATGATGATGATGATGATGATGATGATGATGATGATGATGATGATGATGATGATGATGATGATGCTGATGATGATGATGATGCTGCTGCCGATGTTGATGCTGATGATGATGATGATGATGGTGATGGCAATGATG
>CAUYUJ010015050.1:131907-134407 GCA_963575745.1 Prorocentrum cordatum
GAGGAGGAGGAGGAGGCGGAGGCGGAGGCGGAGGCGGAGGCGGAGGCGGAGGCGGACAAGGATCAGGAAGAGGAGGATCATGAGGAGGATTTTGGACACGAAGAGAAGCGGGAGGAGGAGGCGGAGGAGGCGGTGGAGGAGGGAGGAGGATGAGGAGGATGGGGAGTCGGGGAGGGGGAGCGGAGTGATGGAGGGGGGGAAGGAGGGAGGAGGACTATTAGGATGAGGACGAGGGAGGGCATGGCGGGAGCAGGAGCCGCATCGGCAGAGGACGGGGGCCCAGTGCCTCGGCTCCCCTCGCCCTCTTCCCTCTCCTCCCCTCCCCTTTCCTCGCCCTCCCCCTGTTTCCCTCGCGCCTCCCTCCCCCCCACGCCGTGTCCCTCGTCCCAGCTCCTTCCTCCCTCCGCCCTCCGTCCTCGTGCCTCTTCCCTCCCGGCTCTTCTCTCCCTCCATCCGCCCCTCGCCCTCCCTCCTCGTCCCTCCTCGTCCCTTCCTCTCCCTGCTCCCTCTTCCCTCTTCCCTGCCTCCTCCCCCCAGCCCTTCCTTCTCCATCTCTCTCTCTCTCTCTCCTGCTCCCGCTCCCACTTCGCTCTAGCCTGTTGCGGCGCTAAGTCGCTGCAGCTGTAGTCGTGCATTTCAGTGTGGCGAAGGCGTGAGGGCGACGCAGTTTTCCGTTTGCCTGCTGCGTCGGAATTCGTCGAGTTCGTGAGCTTTAATCGCTTCCCTGTGCTCAAGCGATTCTGGATCGCCCCGACCACTATAGGGCCTCTCTTCGCAGGAGGTGCTCCCCTGCGGCCGCCGGGCCGGCGCGAGGCGCCGGCGGCCGCCGAGCCGGGCTCGGCGGGCCCGTTGCTCCTGCGTGCGAGTGTCTCGTGCCGAGGGGTGGCGGTGGTGAGCGGCGCACGCCAGGGGACCGCGTGCGAGTCCCACCCCCTCCCAGAAACGATCTCTGTGACGAACCCATATCCATAGGGGGATCGGAGAGGGCTATGGGTGCGTGTTGTTGGATGGGGGTCCCCGCTCGAACGGGAGCGTTCCCCAGGAACGGACAATCCGCACCCATCCCCATAGCCAGTCCTCCTCCCAACGACCTCCCTATGGGTATGGGTGTGTGTTGTTCCTTCGTCACACTGGGGGGGGAGGGCCGGGGAGGGTGGGATTCACTTCGCTCGGGAGCTCCCGAGCGAGGCGGACCCCACCCTCCCCCTCAGAGATCGTGTGGGGCAGGGGTAGGGTTCGCGCGCGGATCCCTGGCGTGTCGGTGGTGCAGAGATTCGGAGAAGAGAAGCGATCGGGGGCGGCCACGCGGGGGGTGATGACTAGGGGTGGGGGTGGATATCATGGCGGGGGCCATGATGTCGCCCCAGATTTCATGGCGCTTCTTCTTATTTAGTCGCTTCGCTCATTCCGCCGGCCCTGGAGCCCTCTTTAGGGGCTCTTGGGGGCCTCTTGGGGACCTCTTGGGAGTCTCTTGGGGCTCCTTGGCGGCGTCTTAGGGGCCCCCAGGGCCTCTTGGGGGGCTTGTGGGGGCCTCTTGGGGCGGGAGGGGGGTAGTCGATTGCGGCTCCCCCCTCGGCAGCCACGATCCTCGTGAGGGGCGTCGAAAAATGGCCCTCCCCTGGAGTGCTCTGGTGGGTTCTCCCGGGACCTTGCCGGGGTACTTTTCGTCCGGGGGCCCCCAGGGGCCGCTCCGCGCGCGCGAACTAGAAATATTCTTAACCAGTTACCGGAGATCTTAGCACGCCTCTGGCCCGTTGGGCCGGCGAATTTCCATACGTCCCCTGCCCCCCCCCCCCTGGGCCGCGCACATGCCGCCGGCCATGATGTGCGCCCCCCCCTCTTGGACGCCCCTTTCGTGGCCGCCCCCGAAGCGACATACGCGTAAACTTTTGGCGGTCCGCGCGGATTTCTTGGATCGGCGCCGGGACCCTCTGGCGGCGCCTGCGGCGCCGCCCCTGGCGCGCTCTGCGCGCCAGGGAGGGGGGCCCAGCTCAGATCCAAGAAATCCGCGTGGACCGTCGAAAGTTTATGATTCTGTCGTTTTTGTTTCTTCTACAGCTGGGGTCCTGAGGGATGGGGACCTAAGGATCGTAAGGGGTGCAAGGGTGGATTTACGTTGTATGAGGCGCCTCGTCCTGAGGACCTCATCCCTCAGAACTCTATCCTTGGACCGCCGAGCATATAGAGAATTTTCCGAAGAGATCGATTCGGCAGTGAGCTGGCCACCAGACACTCTCTGGGCGACGTTGTAGCTCTCGTCTTACAGTATAGTGGCGCTCTTCCGAACCCATGTCCGAGTGCGAGCTTCGTAAAAAGGAGTGCCGCACTGGACGAGGCGCTGCCGAACCTGCGGCAAATGATTAGGTGCAGGAGGCCTGGATGCTGGTTGGCAAGGGGGGATGGATGAAGCAGAATCGAGGCGTGTATGAGGAGGACGAGGAGAAACGGGATGAGCAGGACACCGAAGACGAACATGACGATGATGATGATGATGATGATG
>CAUYUJ010015050.1:136907-151771 GCA_963575745.1 Prorocentrum cordatum
AAGAAGGAGAAGAAGAAGAAGAAGAAGAAGAAGAGGAGGAGGAGAAGGAGGATGAGGAGGAGGAAGAGAAGGAGGGGGAGGATGATAAGGAGGTGGAGGTGGAGGCGGAGGACGAGGAGGAGGAGGAGGAGGAGCAGGAGGGGGAGGCGGAGGAGGAGGAGGAGGAGGCGGAGGAGGCGGAGGCGGAGGAGGAGGAGGAGGAGGAGGAAACATAGTATGAATACGATTACTAATCATACACAGATAACGGCGCACTGTGTCCGGGGGCCCGGGGCCGGGACCCCGACCACAAATGTGGGCTCCGGGGGGCCCGGAGGCTCGTCGGACCGCCGGACGCCGTCCAAGATCGTTCGCAGGCGGCTTCGAAACGCGCTCCGATGGCTCCAGATGCCTTCCAAGACGCCTGTCATGACACCAAGAAGGTCCCAGAAGTCTCCAAGACGCTCCGAGAGGCAGCCCAAGAGAGGCCCAAGAAGCAAAAATCGTGCCATTCTATGGGAAAACGTATATTTTTCGCATGTTCGCCTCTTGGGTTTTCACCGCGTCCAAGACGGCCCAAGAGGCGCCCAAGACGGTCTACGAGGCCTCCGGGAGCGCTCCAAGGCTGCGCACGAGTGTCCCAGGACGGCCCCAAGACGGCCGAAGAGAGCCCCAAGACGAGTTCGAGAGGGGTCCCAGACGGAGAAAGCCAACCTCGAATTCCGAGCTTCCGGCCCAAGAGGCTCCAGGAGGCGCCAAAATGCCGCCAAGAGGCGCCAAAAGGCTCCCAAAAGCACCCCAAGACGTTCCGAGAGGCACCCCAAGAGAGGTCCAAGAAACAAAAATCGTGCCATTCCTATGGGAAAACGTATATTTTTCGCATGTTCGCATCTTGGGCTTTCACCGCGTCCAAGACGGCCCAAGAGGCCTCCAAGACGGCCTAGGAGGCCTCCGGGAGCGCTCCAAGGCTGCGCACGAGTGGCTCAGGACGGCCCCAAGACGGCCCAAGAGAACCCCAAGACGACTTCGAGAGGGGTCCCAGAAGGAGACAGCCACTCTCGAATTCCGAGCTTCTGGCCCAACATATCCCAGGAGGCGCCAAAACGCCACCCAGAGGCGCCAAAAGGCTTCCAAAATCAGCCCAAGACGTTCCGAGAGGCACCCCAAGAGGTCCAAGACCGCCCCAAGACGGCCCAAGAAGCTTCCAAGAGGGCCCCAGGACAGCCCAAGAGGGCCCCAAGACGGCCCAAGAGGCGCCCAAGATGGCCCAAGAGGGCCCCAAGACGGGCCCAAGAGGGGGCCCAGAGGGGGACCACGAACCGCAAGCTCGAGCCTTCCGCCCCAAGAGGCCGCCAGGAGGCCCCAAGGAGGCCCCTCAAGAGGCCCCAGGAGACCCCCAAGAGGCCCAAAGGAGGCCCCGAGAAGCCCCAAATCGGCCCCCAAAATGCTTCGAACCTGCTTCCAGGAGGCCCCCGACAGGTTCAGAGGCTCCCGAGAAGCTACGTCAAACTCCCAGCGAGCGGCCGGACGAGGCCCCCCACAAAATCACAAGAGGGTTCCAGTATTTGTATCCTTCAGCGTTCTCTGGCCTTCTTCCCCCTGCCCCCTTCCCTGCGACTTTCGTTGACTCAAGCTCGCCTCCTAGCTAGAACCTAAGCGCGCGAAGCGCGCGCGTGGTTCTAGTCATAAAAAGAGCGTGATTATCATTCGTATTATTATTATTATTATTATTATTATTATTATTATTATTATTAGTATTATTAGTATTATTATTCGTATTATTATTAGTATCATTCGTACTACTACTAGTACTGCTACGAATAGCACGAATAAGAACGATAGTGATAAGACACATCATAAGCATAGTACGAATACTAATAAGCACAACAACAATCATACATGTAAGGAGACTAGCACGTACACTAATAGCAACGTTAAGAATAATGTCTATTGAGACCCAGACACATAATACTCCTAAGGCGTGCAACTATTTTGGCCGACTATTTCGACGACGAGTACGAATACTGATCATACAACGAAGACGAAAACCACGACGACGAACAATAGGAATACGGCAACGCATACTGATACGAACAAACATAAGCATACTACGATTCATCAGAAGTGTAACACGACTAATAACAGTAATACTGCGACGAAGACGACGAGGGCGAACGCGACTAAGACGCAGCAGACGAACATGACTAGTAAATTGTCCCAGTGCGACCCTACATAGGAGTTGGAGCCCCTAGGAAAGCAGCATTAGTACGAACAGTAAAGCTAAAGCTAAGCTAAAGCTAAGTTAAAACTAAACTAAAGCTAAGCTAAAGCTAAGCTAAAACTAAGCTAAAGCTAAGCTAAAGCTAAGCTAAGCTAAGCTCAAGGTAAGCTAAAGCTAATACGAAGCTAAGTTAAAGCTAAGTTAAAGCTAAGCTAAAGCTAAGCTAAGGCTAAGCTAAGGCTAAGCTACCGCTAAGCTAAACCTGAGCTACAGCTAAGGTGCAGATAAGCTAAAGCTAAGCTAAAGCTACGGTAAAGGCTAAGCTAACGCTAAGCTAAAGCTAAGCTAAAGCTACGGTAAAGGCTAAGCTACAGCTAAGCTAAAACTAAGCTAACGCTAAGCTAAAACTAAGCTAAAGCTAAGGTGCAGCTCAGCTAAAGCCAAGCTACAGCTAAGCTAAAGCTAAGCTAAAGCTAAGGTACAGCTAAGGTACAGCTAAGCTAAAGCTAAGCTAAAGCTAAGCTGAAGCTAAGCTGAAGCTACGCTAAAGCTAAGCTGAAGCTAAGCTAAAGCTAAGCTAAAGCTAAAGTTAAAGCTACGCTAAAGCTAAGCTAACGCTAAGGTGCCGCTAAGCTAAAGCCAAGCTAAAGCTACGCTGAAGCTAAGCTGAAGCTAAGCTGAAGCTAAGCTAAATCTAAGCTAAAGCTAAGCTGAAGCTAAGCTACAGCTAAGCTAAAGCTAAGCTAAAGCTAAAGCTAAAGCTAAAGCTCTCAGGGGACTGGGGGAACCGCGGGGCGGGGACTGGGGGAACCGCCCAGGGCGGTTAGCACTGCCCGGCCCTTTAAGCTAAGAGAGTAAGAACCTTCTAGGCAGAGCCTATGTAGGGGATTTAATAACACTACCAATCATACGAACACCACTGTTACTATTACTAGTCATAAGAGCATCACTAGAGCGACTAAGGATACTACACGTACTCAGAAGGATGAGACGAACACGACTTATACGAAAAACAAACTAATAATGATGCGAATGCTACGGATAATAATAGTAAGGCCACTAAGACTATAAACGAATCAGAAGACGAGGAGGAGGAGGAGGAGGCGGAGGAGGAGGAGGCGGAGGCGGAGGCGGAGGCGGAGGCGGAGGTGGAGGCGGAGGCGGAGGCAGAGGCGGAGGTGGAGGCGGAGGCGGAGGCGGAGGAGGAGGCGGAGGCGGAGGTGGAGGCGGAGGCGGAGGTGGAGGCGGAGGAGGAGGAGGAGGAGGAGGAAGAGGAGGAGGAGGAGGCGGAGGCGGAGGAGGAGCGTCAGGAGCGTCATCGGAGGCCGCGTCTGAGGCACAGACTGAGCGCAGAGGAGTGGGCGGCCTCGACGCCGCCCCGACTCCCCCCGAAGGGGGCGCCAGGGAGACGGCGGGGTCGTCCAAGGCTGGGCGGACTCGTCGCCTCCCACACGCCCGCCAAGTAGCCCCGCGCCAAGCTGGGGTCTCAGGGGTCGCCCTGGGAGACGACGGGCCCGTCCAGCGGGCGGCCCTCAGAAGAGGACCACATGGATGCCGAAGGCCAGCGCGAACACCGGGCGCACTCGGCGCGGGCACCTCGCGGGAGCAGACCTCCTCCACGAGCGATGCCCAGGGTGGCACGGGTGGCTACCGCAGCGGGCGGCCGCCACTCCCTGCCGCATCGGAGCCGATGCCGATGCCGCTGGCGCGGAACTCCGCCTCCAGCGCCTTCTCGATCGTCGCTGGCTCCGCGTCGGGCAGGTCCGCGAGGGCGCGCACGCACGCCGCAGCGACAGCCTCCGACATCTCCGCCAGCTTCGGCCCAGCAGCCTCCGCACCAGCAGGCGCCACGGGCGCCTTCGGCGCAGCCGCCGCCGCGGCTGCAGGCCGACGCGCCGCGTCAGCCCACTCGTCGTTGAACTCGTTGAACTCGTCGCCGAGCTCCACCTCCATCCCGTGGGCGCCAGGCTCGGCGTGCGCACCAGCGCCAGCCTCCTTGCGCGCCGCGCGCCTCTGCCGCCGCCGCCGCCGCTTCGCGGCCCGCGCCGCAGGGCGCGGGTCGGCGGCAGCCCCAGCATCGGGCACCGGTCCGGTAGGAACGTCAGGAGCAACACCGGCAGCAGCGTCGCGCGGCGGCGGCGCGGGCGCCTCGGCGCGCTCCGCGAAGAGCGCTGCCGAGACGGCCGACCGCGCCACCGCGGCGACGGTGCGGCGCGGGGCCCCACCCAGGACAGCGCCGCGCACGGCCGCCTCCACGAGCGTGGCGGCGGCGGACATCGGCGCGCGAGCCCCTCTAGGCGCAGCCATCACGCAGCGGGACGGCGGCACCTTGCGAACGCTTGAGCCAAAATGGAGGCGGAGGAGGAGGAGGAGGAGGAGGAGGGGAGGAGGGGAGGAAGGGGATGAGGCGGAGGAGGAGGCGGAGAAGGAGGAGGAGGCGGAGGAGGACGAGAAGGAGAGGAGGAGGATGCAGATGATGTGAGGAGGAGGAGGAAGAGGAGGAGGAGGAGGAAGAGGAGGAGGAGGAGGAAGAGGAGGAGGAGGAGGAGGATGAGTAAGAATATTCAGACGAGCAAGGGATGTATAGTAGTTAGATGAGTTAGAATAGTAAGATGAGTACGATGAGTAAGGTGAATCTGAGGATTAAGAGGTGGAGGAGGAGGAGACGGATGTGGAGGCGGATGAGGAGGCGGAGGCGGAGGCGGAGGCGGAGGCGGTGGAGGAGGATGATGAGGATGAGAGGGGCGGATGAGGAGAGGAGGAGGAGAGGAGAAGAAGACGTAGGCGAAGACAACGACCACTGATACTACTACTAATACTAATACTAGCGACAATCATATTCATACGACTATTCCGACTAACAATACTAACGGTAAGACCAATAAGGCTATCAATAATAAGGTCACCAAACACATTTGATTAACCAAGACGAAGACGAATCCGAATTATATTAATGATACCACTGCTACGAATACTATGGCGACGACCAATCTGAATACCACCAAATTGAAGGACACGAGTAATCAGACTACTGAGAATACTATTACTAAGAAACATGCAACTACGAATGCTAAGTCTATGAATAATACGCAGAGCCGGGGCACTAATACTTATGAGAAGACAAATGGTATTACGAAGCAGAGGGACACGAGTGACAATACTAATACTAATACGACTAACACTAAGAATCCAACGAATACTGATTACCACGAATACTAGGACTGATACTACTAAGACACATCGGGCTACTACTACGACTACAAGTGTTAACACTCGTAAGGTTACTAGCACGAATCAATATTATACTATTAAGCAGGAGCCTATTCATAATAGTAATATGGCGCACCATAAGAATAACATCCCTACCAACCGTTCAAATCTCGGCACTACGTATACTAACCATACCAGTCAGGATACTTACAAGGATACGAGGAATAACACTAACAAGACGACTATACTAGTACGCAGACGAAACATACTTCGCCTACAACTGATCAGAATAGGAATTCGCAGAGACTAAGCATACGTCTATGAATCAATGAATAATAACACTAACGCTCAGAACACTAATACTATCAACACTACTGCTGATATCAAGACTACTACTGGTGATACTATTATGACTACTAATATTAATACGAACTGTCGTACTACTACTAATAATACTTCGATTAGGAAGAAGGCGAATGATAATATGAGGAGGAGGGGGAGGAGGAGGAGTAGTAGGAGGAGGAGGATGCGCAGGCGCAGGAGGAGGCGGAGGCGGAGGCGGAGGCGGAGGCGGAGGCGGGGGAGGAGGAGGAGGAGGAGGAGGAGGAGGAGGAGAGGAGGAGGAGGAGGAGGAGGAGGACGCGGAGGCGGAGGCGGAGGGGGGAGGTGGAGGCGGAGGCGGAGGCGGAGGCGGAGGAGGAGGTGGAGGCGGAGGAGGCGGAGGCGGAGAGGCGGAGGCGGAGGCGGAGGCGGAGGCGAAGGCGGAGGAGAGGAGGAGGAGGTGGAGGAGGGAGGAGGAGGTGGAGGAGGAGGAAGGAGGAGGAGGAGGGAGGAGGAGAGGAGGAGGAGAAGAAGAATGATGATGATGATGATGATGATGATGATGATGATGATGATGATGATGATGATGATGAGATGATGATGATGATGATGATGATGATGATGATGATGATGATGATGATGATGAGGAGGAGCAGGAGGCGGAGGTGGAGGCGGATGAGGAGGAGGAGGAGGCGTAGGAGGCGGAAGAGGAGGAGGAGGAGGAGGAGGACGAGGAGGTGGGGAAGGAGGAGGCGGGGAAGGAGGCCCGCGGAGAGCCCAGGAGGCTCCCGCAGGTCTCTGCGGGGGGCCTCTGGATAGCCAGGGCGGGTGCAGCAGTCACGCTCAAGAGCCGCGGTCTTCGAGGCTCCTCGAGGGAGGAGGAGGGTCGGAGCAAGGGAGTTGGCGGTTCGGTCGGTTTGGCTGCGCCGCGGTCGGCTGCATTTGGCCAGCTGCGTCACTTCGCCCTTCGAGGCTGCTCGCGACCTGTCGGTTTCGGTTTCGGTTTCGGTTTCGCTGTCCGTTCCGCCGATTTTTTCGTCTGTACTGTCGCCGTGGACGGCCTTGGGGGAGGGGGCGGGCCTTCTCTCCCCCGCCATCGCCTCCTCCTGGCAGGCTTTCCAGCGCTACGTCCGGTGCAGCAGGCGCCTTCCCTTCGTCGTCGTCGTCGTCGTCGCCGTCGTCGTCGTTGTCGTCCTCCTCTTTTATCATCGCGGTTCTTACTCCCACTTGGGTATGTGTGCCAGGTTGGAGCAATTGAGGCGGAAGGCTCAGGCGCCAGCTGGAGGTCACAGGCAAGCGTCGCACATGGAGCGCCCTGGAGAGCCAGATTATGTCGTGACTTTGAGTCGTACAGCAAACTCGCCCGCGAAGAGAGCTCTCGGTGGTAATGTGGAGGTACTGACGCATGCCAGACATCAACCACGCGGCAGACAGAAATCTTGGGTGCCATCTGGAAGCTGTCCAACGTCCTCTGGAGAGGCGTTCGTGCTTATTTGACTGCTTCATTCTGCAGGGTTTCAGAGAAGGTTATTTTTTGGGGGGGGCTCATCCGCGTCCCTTTGGCTCTGTTTTCCAAACTTTTGAGCATCAGTGAAGGGGAACGGGTCAACTCCCTCCTACCGTCGGGCCTCATCAGTAGGTCGGCCCCCACACTGCCAGGGGTCTCCGTCTGTCCTCTCCATGGCGTTCCGTGCCCCCTATGTGTGTCAGGAGGGCGGGCTGCCCTCGGAGGAGACGTTTGCACTCGGGTGCCCTTTTCAGTCGCTCCACTCCGTGTCGGGGCTCGACCTCAATGGCTTTATGCGATTTCGTGGGCCGCTCTCGTTTCCACTTCCGTCTTGCAGCAGGCGCGGGACGACGACAGAACGAGGGAGCACAGGCATACAACGAGGATGAGGCGCACGGCTCGGGTCGATCCCTGGTCCGCATCCCTCCTGGAACCCTTCGGTCAGCGAGCATATCCTGCGCAGGCCCTGCATCAAGCTCGTGAGCCCGATGTGTTGACTGGTCGGGTGACTGCCCGCACTGCTGCGGCCGCCACGTGCACGGAGGCGCGTGCTCGTGCGCGCTGCCACTCCGCGGCCTGCGCCGACGTTCTCCTGCGCCGTCGGGCCGCGAGTGCTCTCTCGGTCGGTGGGGCTCCGCGGCCCCGGGCCCGGCGAGCCGGGGCTTGGCACTCCTGCACTCCTGCACGACCCAGCGCGTGTTCATCGGTGGCGAGAAAGGTTTTTTTTTTTTTTTTCTACAGTCCCGGGTTTCCGATGGCGTCATCACGCTTGCCGGAGTTCGGCACCCTCGACGCGCATCCTCTGTGGTGCGGTCCACCGTGTGCGGTGCAACCTGTGCGGTGCGGTCCTGCTGGCAGGCCCTGACGTCGTCAAGCCCACTGCTCTCGCAATCGTCCCATGGAGATCTTCCTGGGGCCCTCCGAACGGATCCGTTCGACTCTAGTTTGTTTCCAGTTCGACTCTGGCTCGACGCAAGCTCGACGCAAGTTCGACTCAAGCCGACGGATGTTCGACGCAGCCTTGGCGCAGGAGTGGAGCGAGAGTTTCCAGGAAGGCCCCCAGAGCGAGCACAGAAACCCCACCCTCCAAACCCGCAACCTGCTCTGCACAGCCCGTGGGGGCGCTGCGCACTGCGCCCCGCTCCCCCTCATATATTGCACGCCGCGCCCCTCCGGGTGTGGTTGTGGAGCGTGGCCGTGGCGCGCCTCGGCTCTCGCCCGCCCCGTCCGCCCTGCCAAACATATCTCCCCTTCTCGCCCCCCTCGCTTCTCCCTTTCCTCACGCGTGCAGCGCGCTCGCTCCTCTCTCGGGCCGCGGCTCATTGCACGAGTCTGCTCCTCGCAGGTTGGCTCTTGCGCCGTTCCCCGGCTTGCCTGGCGACCTTCTGATTCGCGCAGCGGTCGACGCCGAGTCCGGTGAGGTTGCGTGGCCGCCCCCGAAATCGGGGGTGGACAGACCTCCTACCCTGACACGTCGATTAGTGACTTGTCCGTTTTCGGTTCTCGAGAGGGCGCCGCGGCCGTCATTATCCAGGCTTGCGCCCGCCAGGTTTGGGCCCGAGGTCGTTTTCACTAAACCACGTTTTACTAAAGGGAGGTCTGTCCATCCCCGACGAAAGACCACCCTGCGAGGCCGCTGCAGCCCATCTGCTCCGGCTTTGGGGGGGGGTAGGGGCCCGCGACCAGGCCGAGGCCCCTCCGCTCCTCCGCCCCGCACCGCCAGGTCCGGGGGGCTCGTCGCGAGCATGGGCCTGCTCTCTGCGCCGGAGGGCATCGACCAAGGCACCTCCCAGGGAGTTGGGGGAGGAGTCGACGACACGTGTGAATGCATTTTGTATATATCTGTCTCTGTTTCCTTCCCCTCCTTCTCCTCCTCCTCCTCCTCCTCCTCCTCCTCCTCCTCCTCCTCCTCCCCTTGCGCCGGCAGGTTGATTCAGTAATTTTGGTACGGCTGAGTAAGCGCAGACACCTCCCTTGACCCAGGCAAAGGCCCCCGGGGTCGCTATGAGCTCGACGCAGTGTCATGGCAGGAACTGCACAATTCTTTTCACGCGCCCGGTAGGGCCAGCGGCAGTGCGAAAAAAAGAAAGACGACACGCACAAGTGACCTCTCGCTGGAGTGACCTTTGGTGCGGGCCCTGGGGGGTCCCCCGATCGCTGAACGTGGAGCGGCAGCAGCGGCTTGCGCGCCCGGTTCGGCCACCCAGCGTCCCCCGTCAAGGTAGGAAAGGGGTATGGTATAAAGGGGCGTGGTGCTAATTCTAATTTCGTGTAAAGGGGAATTTGGCGATATTATTTATCGCAGATAGCATCGCCACTTCCACGATTGGCACCATACCCCTTTATGCCACACCCCCTTCCGACCTCCAACAAGTCGTGCGCTAAAGGCCACTTCTGCCCAGGGTGACTCTCTAACGTGTGGCCGAGGGGGGGGGCAGGAGGGGGTCAGGAGCGGCCTGGCCGACCCCAGAGCAGGCCGATCTCCTCTGTGTGACGGCCCCCTCGCCTCGCGTCCGCCGCGCGGTTAAGGCGGCTGAAGGGGGGGGCCTCGATGGCGAGGGAGGGGGTCGTCGCGGAAGGGGCTCGTCATGGAAGGGATCGGTGTGGCCGGGCCCGCGGAGGAGGAGGAGGAGGAGGAGGAGGAGGAGGAGGAGGAGGAGGAGGAGGAGGAGGAGGAGGGGGGAGCAGGAGGTGGGTTGAATCGTCGCCGTCGCTGGCGCAGTCAGGGGGTGGCGAGTAGGAGCGGGCGCGCGCCCCAAGAGAGGATGAGGATGATGAGGAGGAGGGTTGGGGAAGGAGTGAAGGGGAGGAAGGGGAGTTTGATGATTCACTACATCCACCACGGTAGATTCGTGTCGTGTCTACCGACGACGACCCCGCCTCTGGTGTTCAACGTTGAATACCGCTGGCGACCCAGAAGCGGTCAATGCTGAACGATCTGACGTTTCGGAAACGGTCGCTCGTTCAAGGTGGAATGATCCCCGCGGTGTCAGGACCCAACGCCGGGGTCGACACGACACGAACTCGCAGTACTCCCCCCGTTCACTGCCCCCGCAAATAAGTATTGTGAGACCGAATGGTATGAAGCGAGCCTGACCAATCACGTTCTCGAACACGAAGAAGACTTCGTGCGTCTTTCCCTCGGGCTCCAGCAGTGACGCCCGAGGAGTCAACACAGCCGCGCCCGATCCTGGGCCGAGCATCGCCTCATCGGCCTGCCCGCCTGCTCCCTCTGCTGCCCTCCGGCAGATCGCCGGCGCCAGGCGAGTGGGGCGAGGCGGCCCACTGGGAGGCCGAGGCCGCCGACGCCACCGCGCCCGGCAACACGCGCGCGCTGGAGCCGCCGCCCCGCGCGCGCCCCCCCCCCGCGCGCTCGGGGAGCGCAGCTGCAGGTCGGGGCCACGGCTGCGGGCGCGGTCGGGGCGCGGGCCTCGTCGTCCTCCTCCTCCTGCTGCTCACTCCTCCTCCTCCTCCCCTCCTCCATCCTCCTCCTCCTCCTCCTCCCCCCTCCTCCTCCTCCTCCTCCTCCTCCCCTCCCCCTCCTTCCCCCCTCCTTCTCCTCCTCCTCCTCCTCCTCCTCCTCCTGTTCCTCCTCTTTTGGGGGCGACGGCGGGGGCGAAGAACGCCCAGCGGCGGACGCTGCACGCATTCGCCCAGGAGCCTCGCCGAAGGCACGTACCATCGGCGCCCCTGGATGCATGCATTGCGTGCTGCTCCCCCCTGGGCTATCGGCGCCTCTGAGGTTTGGAGTTGGAGCCGGTTGGGGGTCTGAGGTGGCCCAGCATTGGTTCTTGGCATCGCTCGGGCGTGTGCATGTTTCTCGGTGAGCACCATCGAGGAGCATCTTGGATAACCTTGCGAAGAAATGCACGCACGAAACCGAAGCATGCACGGAATTGGCGGCCGAGCGACGGCAAGGGTTGGGCGAGCAGTGCGTGGTCCGCGACGCGATGATGACATCTGGTGGCGACGGCAGTGTGGGCCAGCCAGGCGCAAGAGGGGGGGGATGTGGGGGGAGGGGGGAGGGCGACTCAGAAGCACCCCGGCTTCTCAGGAGCGGCGGGCCTTCTTCGTAGCTGCAAGGCCCCGCGCCTTCTAAGAAGCAACCGCCTCCCAAGACGCCCTCCCCCCTCCCACCCCCCCCCCCCTGTGTGCGTGCGGCCAGGTGGGGCCGCGCCGACGTCAGGGGCCGCGGGGCTGCCTGCCGCGGCTGCCCGCCGCAGGCGGCTCCGCCCCGCGGCCGACGCGGTGGGCCACGCCGCGGTCGCCGCCCCGCGCGCGCTTTGGCGGGGCGGCGGCGCGTGTCGTGGCGGCGCGGGAAGCGCCGAGGGCGTGCGCCTGGTGCGGGTTGGTTACGTCCTGGGGGTGGGGAGCGAAGGGGAGCCTGCCCGTGCCGTTTTCGGGGAGGAGCCGCTGGGGGGTCTGCACCCGCGGCCGCGCTCGCTCCTGCGGGAGTCAGAGAGATAAAGCGTGTATGCTATATCTGTATATATATATATATATATATATATATATATATATATATATATGTATGTGTAGGTGTAGATGTGTAGATACATATACGACACATACGGTATTCATACATACATATATATATGACAGTATGAGAGAGAGAGAGAGAGAGAAAGAGAGACGGCGAGAGAGAGAGAGATAGAGCGAGCGAGAGAACGAGAGAGAGAGAGAGGAAGAGGGACAGGGAGAGAGGCAGAGGAAGAGGGAGAGGGAGAGAGAGAGAGAGAGAGGGAGAGAGAGAGAGAGAGGGAGAGGGAAAAAGAGGGAAGAGAGAGAGAAGAGGAGGGAGAGAGAGAGAGAGAGAGAGAGATCGAGGGATGGAGAGAGAGAGAGGGAGAGAGAGAGAGAGAGGGAGATGGAGCGAGAGAGAGAGAGAGAGAGAGAGAAAGAGAGGGAGAGAGAGAGCGAGACAGAGAAAGAGAGAAAGAGTGAGAGAGAGAGAGAGAGCGAGAAAGAGAGAGAGAGAGAGACAGAGCAAGACGGAGAGAGAGAGAGAGAGAGAGAGGGACAGAGGCAACAAACATCAAATCATAAGGAACGGCGGTCATTAGAGGCATACCGGGCTTGGAGAGCCCCAGAGGAACGGAGCTAGACAGCCCGCGATGATGACACGATGCGATCGATACCGTATGCGTGTGATGCACATACCCATGCACACCGTGTGAGCACAGGAATGCTACGTGTCGGCCTCGCCCGCGCAGCCCTGCCCTCCAGGAGCAGCTCGCCGACGGCTTCGTGTCGCGCCTGCTCGACGCGGTCTTCCTCGAGCGGAACGCCTTCGGCGACGGGTGGCGCCTCCGCATCCCCGGCGTCACCCCGCAGACCCGAGCCGACTCGCTGCGGGAGCACCACGGGCCAGACATCAAGCTGGCCACCTCGCCCGGCGCTCGGCCCAGGCGCCCGCGGCCCGCGCCGGTGCCCCCTGCTCCACCGGGGGCTCCCCTGCGGCAGCGCCCCTCGGCGTCCAGGCTTTCGGAGGAGGAAGTGGGGGAGGAGAAGGAAGAGGCGGAGGAGGAGGAGGAGGAGGAGGAGGAGGAGGAGGAGGAGTAAGGAGGAGGAGGAGGAGGGAGGAGGAGGCTGAGGCGGAGAGGAGGATGAGAGGAGGAGTAGTAGGGGAGGAGGGAGGAGAGTTTGGAGGAAGAGAGGATGAGTAGGAGCGAGGAGGAGGGGAGGAGGAGGATTCAGAGGAGGAGGAGGAGGAGGAGGAGGAGGAGGAGAGAGGAGGGAGGAGGTCGAGGAGAGGAGGAGAGGAGGAGGAGGAGGAGGAGAGTGAGGGGATGAGGAGGGAGGGGAGGGGGATCAGGAGGCGGAGGGGAAGGCGGAGGAGGAGGCCGGACGGAGGAGGCTGATGGGAGGATGCCGGAGGCGGGAGGAGGAGCTCCCCTGAGGCCGGTGTCGGCGCGGGCCTCCGCACCGCCCCCCCGCCTGGCGCCCGCGCCGCCAGAGGCCGCGCCGGCGGAGCGGTCGCCGCCCCAGCGGCTCCCGCGCGGGCCCGACCTGGGCGGCTGCTGCGGCGGGGAGGCCGCGGAGTGCCTGGAGGCTGCCGCGGAGACCGTGATGCACGCGCTGGCGGAGGCGCTGGGCGAGGCTCCGCCGCAGGGGGCGCGTCCACCTCTTCCGCCCTTCGGAGTCGGGCCCCACGACCCCTCGAGGGCCTTCGGGAGCGGTGCGCGTGGGCATCCAGATGTCCACGTCCACCGCTCCCCCTTCTTGATACGGGGCAGGGTTCTGGCAGCTGTGGACGTGGACGCTCCTCGGCGGCGCAGAGGCGAGGCACGCCGACGAGGAGCTCGAGCGCGATCTGGCGGACGCCGTGTGGCATGCCTTCGAGGCCCGGCCTCGGGACGCCGCCGCTGCGTCCCGGCCCAGGACGGCCCGTGCACGGCGGCCGGCCTCCCCGCCGCCAGCCGCGGGCGGCCCGTGCGACCTGCAGCAGCCGCCCAGCAGCGCTTGGCGCTTTGGCGCTCTAGCGGACGGCGCCCGAGGGTGCGGCAGCCGGGCCGCGCGGCCGCGGCGCAGAGCGCCTCGCGCGGCCTTGCGTTCCCGCAGAGCGCCGCGCGCCGAGGCCGGCCGGCTGCGCCCTGCTCGTGGGCGCGCCGTGCCGCGCGCCCTGCGCGCCCTCGGCGCCGCCTGCGGCCGGCCGGCCGCCCCGGCGCGCCTTTGGAGGCGGCGGCGCCGCCCGCCGCGCGCCCGCAGCCGGGGCCGCCCGCCGACGCAGGGCAGGCGGCGGTGCCGCGGCAGCGCCCGGCAAGCGCGCGGCGGTACGGCGGCGGCTCGGCGGCGCAGCTGCTGCGCGGCAGGGCCGCCGCGGCCGTCGCGCAGGTCGACGCCACGCTGGCCGGGCAGAAGGGCCGCCCGCCGGCCGGCGGCTGCTCCATCGGCGCGCCCTTCAGGGGCGGCCAGCCACCGAGCAGCTGCTCCACCAACGTGCCCTCCTCCCCGGCCAGCACGCTCCACGATCTCCAGGCCTCGCCGGCAGGGTGTAACACAGTCAAGGCGCTGAGAGAAGGACCGCTTGTTTTCGGCTCTTGTTTTCGGCCGCTTCCTTAGATCCAGGTCGGGGAGCCTTTTCCGTGGCTGGACCTCGCCGTGGTCAGAAAACATACCTAGAGTTGTTGTTGAACATTGTTTATTCTAAAGAATAAGTATTGTTGGGCCCCCTGGTGCGCGCCCCCCCTGCGCCGCCTAGGCCGCAGCTACATTTTCATCATTTTCGTGAGGAAGCCCAGAAAAGAGGGTGTGTACAGGATCCGGTTGTTTTGTTGTAATCCGCTTTCCCTTGCAAAAAACAATAGAAAATGACATTTCTTGTTCTAATATAATCAAATTTCAAGAATCCCTTGCAAAAAATAAGGTAAAGTGGACATTCGCGCGCGCAAGACGAAATCCTTCCAAAAACTTAGTGTTCGGAGCGATTTTAACATAAAAACATCAAAAAACCAATGGTTTTTCAACAAAAAAATGTCAAAATCTCATCCCGCGCGCTCTTGCGGATTCGTAGGAAACCCAACACTTTTTTAAACATTTCTGTCAACGGGCTTTTGCGAGCAACTTTTTCGAACTTCTGCGACAACGGTTGCGCACCTGCCAGGGCCATCATCCCTGTCAAATAAT